>JAAGEH010000030.1:35760676-36079169 GCA_011751065.1 Lasiurus cinereus
AGTGGCAAGAAATATTCAACGTGATGAATAGCAAGAACCTACAACCAGGAATAATCTATCCAGCAAAGCTATCATTCAGAATTGAAGGGCAGATAAAGACCTTCACAGATAAGAAAAAGCTAAAGGAGTTCATCAACTCCAAACCAGTATTATATGAAATGCTGAAAGGTACTCTTTTAGAAGAGGAAGAAAAAAAAGGTAAAAGACAAAAAATTATGAACAACAAATACATATCTATCAACAAGTGAATCTAAAAATTAGGTGAATTAAAAATTTGATCAACAGAATAAACTGGTGAATATAATAGAATCAGAAGCACAGAAAGGGAGTAGACTGATAATTCTAAGGAGGACAAAAATCATAAAATATCAAACAGACTGTGAAATTACAGCAGAAAGATTAAAGTTAGGTGAGGTAGATAAGTGATCAATCAAAGGACTTGTATGCATGGATATAAGCATAACCAATGATCACAAATACGGGGGGTCGGGGTATGCCTGGGAGGGGGGGGGGGGCAATGGGGAGATATGTATAAAAATTAATAAAAATTTAAAAAAAATTTTAAACCTTTACCTAGAACTATTAGAATTGTAGAGATGTATTCTGCAAAAATATTGATTCATATATTATGACATGATATGTCTTTCCCATTAGATGCTTTTGCTACTGATTTTTGTTGTCTTTTTGTTTTTATAATATATTTTTATTGATTTCAGAGAAGAAGGGAAAGAGACATCAATGATAAGAAATAATCATTGATTGGCAGCCTCCTATATACCTTCTGCTGGGAATCAAGCCCACAAACTGGTCATGGACCCTCACCAGGATTGAAACCATAACCTCCTAATTCATAGGTCAACAATCAACCATTAAAACACACCATATATTTTTATATGCTGATAGTTAAAATGTCTCTTGTATCTGATTGTACATAGAACATAAGAATATCTTTTTTATTCTGAGTCATTGTCCTAACTACATGTCATCAAAAGGAAGGAAAAGATGAATTTATCAATTTAAGAGCATCAGGGTATGTACAAAGAGTTGACAGAAAATCTTATTTAATCAGGATTATGTCTCCTATAAAATGGAAGTTAAGACCATTACATAGACATAATTAAATCATTTACACAACATTTTAAATTTTGCATTTAAATAGAAGAAAGTTGTATTCAATTTTTACACTATTGCAATATATTAAGCATTTCTGAGGGACAGACAAAATGTTTCCTTTTGTATTATATTTTATGGAACAGATAATTTTGTTCTGTATCTGGCTAAGTGTGAAGAGCTTTGTTATATTATGAACACTATTATGAACAAATTACTTTGATAATTTACCATGATAATGCATAATAATTGGGCATGCCCAATTTGACTTTAGAAAGAGTATATTTAGAGAGGTTTAAAAATAGTGAGTATGATGAAGTTAAATGCATTTTCTGATACTAATTTTGATTCCAACCATCTGATATCATCAGAATTCTACCCTAAAATTAGAATATTTACTAGATCAGAAAGTATCATTCACAATTACATAAGGATTATTTTCCATATTCTTAAACTTAAAGACTTTGAACATCTTTTTTATTCTTCCTGTGAATCTGGAAGGCTAACAGAGTTTCTTGGAGGTTACCTTTAAACAGATTTCTGAATACTTACAGAAAATGTGTTATTTTATGTATTTGCCAATATTTGGCTCTAAATTTTTATTTACATATCAAAAAGTGTATCTAAAACTGCTTTTGAAGCTATAGTTAAAAATAACACTAAAAATTGCTAAAATATTATTTTAATGAGCCATTTAGAAAATTAGCATTTAAATAGAATTAGCTCCCACATATTCATTACCTAGCTTCTTCAATTTTGCCAATTTTAATTTATTCCCTCATTTTTTTAAAAGAAAAAATATTTTTAAAGAAAATCTCTAAAGACACGCTATTGTACCACAAACAATTCAGTATACATTTTAAGTTGAAAGAACTTTTATTTTTAACTGTCATTTAATTTTCATACTTTACACAATTAAAAAATAATTACTTTTTCAATGTTTAGCTATTGAAAAATATCAAATTTACTGAAAGGTTGAAAGAAAAGTGAAATGAATATCTGCATATCCTTCCTTCAATTAGCAATTGTTAAAATTTTCAATGTCTCTCAATTGTCCAAAGACTACCCTTTACAGTAAGAGGCAGTCTTTAGATTATGTGCGACTCAATTTACATCGTTTTGTGGCCATCTCCCATTTATTTATATAAAAAAAGTTCCATCATTACTAAGTATGTACATATGTGCTTTATGTCTTTTTATTATTTATTTACCACAAGTAAAGGTCAGAAATTATTATCTTATCTTTCTTTTAAATTATTTTTACTGTTTTACTTCATTACTGCTGTATACCTGCTCCATGTGAGTGATGTAGGTGCTTAAGTAGGTGGGTTCTGACTTACTGCGAAAGTCAGAACCCACATCATAGGGATGCGGATCTCCAGCATAACCCGAGGTCCTACTATATTTATTTTATTCTCACTGTAGGGGTTAATCAAGAATAATACTTTGAAGTTAGTCTCCCTTAATCTAGAATGTTTCCCAAGTTTTTGTTCGTGTGTTTTTTTGTTGTAGTTGTTTTTTGTGTGTGTCTTTCATGACATTAAAGTTTGAAAATAGTTCAGACCAATTGTTTTGCAAAATGGCCTTCAATTTGCCGGGACGTCAATGGCCTGATTGTTGCCTCACGATTAGATTTTATTTATTTATTTATTTATTTATTTATTTATTTATTTATTTATTTATTTATTTTCACTGGAGGATTTTTTTCCCATTGATTTTTCTAGAAAATGGAAGTGAAGAGGAGAGACAGAAAGAAATGGTGATATGAGGCACATCAATTGGTTGTCTCTCATATCTGCTCCAATTGAGGCAAGGGATGGAGCCTGCAATCAAGGTACCTGTGCCCTTGATGCAAAATTGAATCTGAGACCCTCCAGTATGCAGGCCAATGCTCTAACTACTGAAAAAACTGGATAGGGCAATATACATATATATTTTGGAAGGAACATTACATGGTGTTTATGCAATATTCAAGAGGTATCCTATATAATAAAAGCCCAGTGACCAAAATGTGATCAGAGACCACAACGACTACAGCCTGGCTGACCCCCACTCTGATCGTGGGCATTGCTGGCCTGCAAACCACCTATAGCCCCTTGCCCAGTCTGCATCCCTCAGTGGGGCCCCCACCCTTATCCAGGGCCCCCATCAGGCTAGGATGGCTGGTCCCCACTTGTGCACTGTGTCTCTATCCTATATAATAAAAGAAAAATGTACAAATTGATCCTAATGCCTGAACAACCAGAATGACTGCTTGACTAGTCACTATGAGGCACACTGACCACATCTAGGTCCCTTTCCTCAGCTGACAGGCTTCAATCGCCAGATGGTGAATGGGAAGCTGGGGACACAGGTGGTGCCAGGCCAAGGCCCCTGCCCCATGAGTCACCCCACACACAGTGGGTGACCTGTGGTGGGAGTAGGGCCAAAGAGTGGGTGGGAACAGTCAATCTCTCAGTACCTTCCCCTGACTGCCAGGTTCTGATTGCCTGATGGCGAATGGGGGGCTGGGGGTGGGTGGTGGCGGGAGCTGGGCCAGCTGTGGGCAGCCAGGGAAGATGGCCCTGATCTCAGGCCAGGCCTAGGGACTGTATCTGCACACAAAATTCATGTCCCAGGTTTCTAGTATGGTATACATTTGTTCCATTATTGGTGATACTGTATTTGCTAATCTGGCTAAGGTTGTGTCCACCAGATTTCTTCATTATAGTTTTTTTTCTTCTCATTATAAATAATGAGTAATATGAAGAATACAACTTAAATAATATGTAAATATCTTATGTCCTCCAAGTTTTCACCAAAAAATTAGTACCTGTATTATATTATCTTATAGACAATCTTCATACAAAGCTTCCTCTTTGCCTATAAATATCTTGAGTTGTTCAGTTTAAATTATGATCCAGACAAAGTTTACACATTTTCTCTAACAGTACCCCTTCCCACTTTCCTCACGCTATATCTCTTTCATATTTTTCATTGCTTTGTTACATAAATTGTATCAATTAGCTTGTAGAATGATCCTTTACTTATTTTATATTCAACTTGAACTTTTATTTTCCTTATTTCTTATAGACTGGTATTGATATCTAGAGAACTGATTCAATTTAATTTCAAATTTGTGTGTGCTGCTGTGGTCTTCCTATTTGTCTCTTAAAGATAGCATCCTAACTAGTTTTATTTTGCACCTAGAGGCCCAGTGGATGAATTCATGCACAGGTGGGGTCCAGCCGACCCACCCCAATCACAGCTGATAGGGCTGGGCAGGCTGCGAGGAGGACCCATGGGCAGTTGGTGGGCTGGCCCTGACCCCTGGTTGAATTCCTGGTCGAACTCCTGGTCAAGGACAATTTGCATATTAGCCTTTTATTACATAGGGTGGTCTGACAACAAATGAGACAGTTCTATTCTTTGAATGTGGGCTCATTGCCTGTGTAGAAAGTGTCATCACTTTCAGGATCTGAGTATGGACAAAATTTCAAATCGACATTTTCTTGCTCATAAGCATCTTATTATAGCTATGACCATAAAATAAAGAGAAGACTAACAGAAAATACATATGTGTGTGCAAGTTTAGGACTAAAAGCAGGAAAACTTGGAGCAACAACTATCTTTATCTTGTAAAAGTTGTCCTTTATTCGCCTACATGACACCTGAAAGATAGAGAGGATTTTAAAGCAGAGCAAGAAGAATATTCCAATTGAGTAGCTATGTAACATCTGAAGTTGCATTACTTCCATATACACAGATATAATGCAATGCCCTTTTTAAATAGAATCCTTAATTTTTCAAACTAAGAGGGCAATATGATTAGTCACCCAACTTTTGCCTGAATATCTCCAATGAAAGGGTGCATTCTTCTCTCTGAAAAGACAATTATATCTATATAATAATAGAGGAATATGCAAATTATCCAGGATGCCATCACAGTAACAGTAATGACCAGCAGGCTGCCTGTGGTGACAAGGCTGGCAGGACATTAGTGAAGGATGACCTAACAACTCAACAGCAGGCTGTGTGGGGTGACCAGGCCAGTGAGGGGAGGGGCAGTTGGAGGCAATGAGGCTGGCAGGGGGGCAGTTGGAGGCAACCAGACCAGCAGGGGGTGGGGGCAATTGGGGCTAACCATGCTGGCAGGGGGATAGTTAGTGGTGATCAGGCAGGCAGGAAGGTAAGCAGTTAGGAGCCATTGGTCCCAGATTGTGAGAGAGATGTCTGATTGCTGGTTTAAACCTGCAGTCAGACTTCCCCTGAGGGGTCCCAGATTGGACAGGGTGCAGGCTGGGTTGAGGGGACTCCCCCCATGCATGAGTTTCATGCACTGGGCCTCTAGTTGTTAAATAGTTGTATTTCAAATGACACAATTTTTTTCTACATTTTCTTAAAACTGTCTTCCTATAAACTCCACATTTAGGTTCTACTTATGCTTACTGTGAAAGCTTAGAGTAAATTCATTTTTTAAAAATGATTCAAAAGTCCAGCTATAGCTTCTCCTGTCCTTTTAGACCACAGAATACCAGAGCCTCATCCAGGGATCTGTCATGTCACAAACTGACACACCTATGGAGACTAGCTGGTGGGATGGTTGTATAAAGTTGGCTAGGCTAAGATGGAGTATCCATATCTTATCTAAATAAGTTAAGAAGCAGCATCTTAGATTGTCATCAAAGGAAATATGTGGGGTTTATGCTGCCAGAACTTTTAGTTTCTGAGAAAAATCTGGAAATCTAGTTTGTATGAGAAATCTTCTGATTTCTAAATATTAGTATATATTCTAAATTTCAAAGCAACTGTATAGTTTAGCACTGTCTAAGCCAAACAAAAGTCATTTAAATGGTCAGATTCTACTTTTCCACTTCCCCCTCTGATTTGTATTTTAATAATTCTAACGTTGAAAGATCTGCATACTCCTGTTTTGTTTTGTTTTTTCCTTTGGAGGTCCTGTAACTTATCCATCACCTTCTTAAAATATAATTCATGGAGTTGAAAACCAGTTATGTTATGATGCTAAGATCATAAAATTGTCAGTTCTATTAATTCAGCCTAGGTACTACTCTCTTTTGCCACTTTATCATTTATTACCTCATTTCAGTGTGGTCTACTAGAATATCCAGATTTTTTTTCACATAACCCACTTTTAAGCTATATAGTGCTTCTCTATTAGATTTTCTTTCCATTACTCTAACCCTGCACCTATTTTTAAAACTTACCTCTGTTCTTTGTTATTTTAAAACTTTTACATGGCAGTTGCATGTTTTTCTTTAAATAAATATGTTTACCTTTAAATAAGTAAGAGTTTGTAATGGGAAAAATCTAAATAATGTTTCCGTGTTGAACTTGAGCAAAGGATGTATAGATCACAAAAATATGACAAAGATACTTGTTACATAAAAGTCTAATTGGGAAGAAGTGATGCTTTCCTTTTTCAGCTCCTTACAGAAATGAAATAAACATTTCCATAAGATAGAAACATGTTGTTTAATTTTGTATTAGGCAGGACAAGCTGAATCTCAATCTGATTATCTGATATAAACTATTGCAATATCCATTAAAAAGTCATTCCGTTAATGGCAACAAATGTGCAAATGTTGCTTCCTTTATAAGTGATAATATACTACTATAATAGTTGTTATTATCTCATTAGCTAAGAAAGCAAGCAGTTTTTGTTTTGTGTTTTTTTAAAAAGTGTTTCTAATTTAAGACCATTCTCTGCTGGATGCCAGCAGAAATTCTAAAAAATAAGTGGTTTTATTTTTATAAATGATTATAATTGATCAATTTGTTTAAGGTCTTCAATACAAATTTGATTTTTTAATATTGAAGTAATGAAAAATACCAATATATATTTAAATATCAAAACATAATGGACAATATCAACTTCTAGATTTTTCTTTAATAAAAACTACAATAAAAAAAGAAAGAAAAGAAAACAGAAAAATGGGTACAGGACATGAAAAGACGTTTCTCAAAAGAAGACATACAGATGGCCAATGGACATATGAAAAGATGATCAATATCACTAATCATCTGGGAAATGTAAATCATAATCACAATGAGAAATTGCCTCACACTGGACATAATGGCTATTATTAAAAAGTAAACAAATAACTTTTGGGGGAAGATGAGGAGAGAAGGGAACTCTTCTGCACTGTGATTGGGACTGCAGACTGGTTCAGCCTCTCTGAAAAACAATATGCTGATTCCTCAGAAAATAAAAAAATAAATACATCACAGGAACCAGCAATTTAACTTCTGGGTATCTATCCAAAGGAAATGAAAACACCAAGTTGAAAAGATATATCCACCCCTATGTTCACTGCAGCATTATCTACAATATCCAAGCTATGGAAACAACCTATCAGTAGATGACTGGATAAAGAAGATGCTGTATACACTGAGTGGCCAGATTATTATGTATTCAGAGATCATAATAACCTGGCCATTTGGTATATATCCTATATAATAAAAGGCTAATATATAAATTTTCCCCTCAACCAGGAGTTCTACCAGCAGAGAGGCTAGCCAACTGCCCATTTCCCCTCCATCTGGCTAGGCTGGCTGGACCCCATCCATGCAGGAATTCATGAACTGGGCCTCTAATACAGACACACACACACACACACACACACACACACACACACATACACACACTGAGTGGTCAGATTATTATGGTTTCAGAGATCATAATAATCTGGCCACTCAGTGTATCTTACCTAATAATAGATAAACATGTAAATTGACTATATCTCTGCTATGCCCACAACCAAACAGAGTGAGTATGCAAATTAGAAGGCCAAAGATAGCAGCCACCTAGCTGCTCCAGGCTCGGAGTTACCAGGCAGGGCAGCACACTTGCTTATGAGAGGAGGACAGGGGGTGAATGGATCTACAGGAGTGAAGTGCTACAGCAAAGATAAGACTGCAGACTCCAGAGTGTGCAGCAAAGACAAAGATGGCAGACTCCAGCTTCAGTCTGCAGCAAAGATGGCAGACTCTGGCCTGAGTCTGCAGTAAAGATGAAGAAGGCAGATTCTGGCCGGAGTGAAGGTCTGTGTCCCGTGTGCTGGAAGAAAACCAGTGCTGGAAGCCAAGAGAAGGAAGGCCTATTGCACTAATCTCTTCATGAAACGGGCCTCTAATATTTACATACAATGTAATATTACACAGCCATAAAAAGAAATAAATTTTTGCCAGTTCCATGGAACTGGAAGGTATTATGCTAAATGAAATAAGTCAGAGAGAGAAAGACAAATGATGTGTGATTTCACTTATACCAGTATATGGAATATAAAAACACTTAGCAGAAAAATGGGGATGAGTGAATAGATGGAAATTCGAAGGTGAATTAATCAATAATATTGTGATAAGTTTACATGGGGATAAATAATTACTAGAATTAGAAGGGTGCTCACATTGTAAGGTATAAAAATGATGAATCACTACATTGTACACCCGAAACTAATGTAATAATTTAAGATTGTATGCCAACTATACTTAAATAAAAATACATTAAAATTTTTAAAAGAGAGAGAAAAAGAAGAAAAGAAGCTTGAGTTCTACATTCTTTCATGTTTCAAAGTTCAAATTTATTTCTAATTTTTATTATTGCATATTTTGTCGTATATATTTCACTTTTGCAAAGTAAAATCATAACATTATCTCATGTTTTTTCTCTTTTCCTGTTGTCTCTTAAAGTTCAGTGATGTTTAGTAATGGGACTTCAGAGGATGAAAATCTGGTTGTGGAATAATAAAATGTGGATAATAAAATTGGGCAATTGAAATTCTATTAAAGTTTTAAAAATTTAAATTTTACTATCATTTTTAATATAAACACAAACCAAAAGAGAAAGCACAATACTCTGAAAACAGCATAATCATCAGCTCTAAAAGTGTTCACTTAAAGAAGAAAAAGTCACATAAATGTTGCTTGCTCTTTTACCTCTGTTCTACTAAGTGTTCCAAATTTTTCATGAAAATAATCCTGATTATGAAGCCATTTTTATGCAAATTTAAAGTCAATTAGCAGTCAAGTTTATAAAAGGAGACTGTGAGTTATATAAGTACTATAGGCCTGGTGCACAAAATTCGTGCATGGGGGGGTGTCCTTCAGCCTAGGCTGCTCCCTCTCAAATCTTGGTCCCCTTGAGGGATGTCCAACTGCCCATTTAGGCCTGATCCAGGTAGGATGTATATCATGTTATAGTTGACGTTGTCTTTATTTCAATCACCTATTCATTATGTTAGGTATTTTTTTAAGTGCTAATAGGAAAATACTAACAGAATGGACTTTGATAGTGTATGACCAGAATAGGGTCTGCATGTGTGCATTGCTGGGAAGCACAGATTTCCTATCTACACATAACTTACTATCAGTCTTTTTGTCCAAATATATTAAAGCACTTTGATGATGATTAGAATGGAAAAGTGTTAATAACATAATGAAGCCAAATACCAACTTCAAGTAGCAAGACTATAGGGCACATTTCAAAACTTGATTTCTAAAGGCTAGTTTTAAGGCAAAGAGGCATTCAATGGTTTCATTTAAAATTAAATGCATAGGTGAGTATGGAGGGGAATCCAAGATGGCGGCATAGGTAAACACCTACACTGCTGCCTTGCACAACAATTTCAAAACTACAACTAAAAGACAGAACGAACATCATCCAGAACCACAGGAAAGCTGGCTGAGTGGAAATTCTACAACTAGAAGGAAAGAGGGGCTCATAGAGACTCAGAGGAGCTGCAAAAAGCTGAGGTATGGAGACACGTGCAGGGAGAGAGCTGCTGAAGGGAGGGAGTTGGAGACTCCCAAGGGCATTGAACCTCTTATCCTATGACCCTAAACCCCAGATCCAGTCGAAACTCACACAGGAGGAGTTTGGACTGTGAAAAGGGAGAAGTGCATGGAAATTTAGGGGAGTCGCAAAAGACAGAAATCTGGTGGTGTGCATGGCACTGCCCGCAGACGACCGACTGCTGATTGTGCCATTGGCTTTCACGAGTGGGCAGGAGACAGACCCTTCCAACTGTGCCACATCTAACTCCACTAAACCCCAGTTTCGGGCGAAACCTTGGGGACCTAGACTCATATGGTTCCGGAGCGCAGGGGAGCTGGAGGGACAGCAGTCTAGAGGCACTGAGAGAGAGTGTGCACACACATGGACCGCTTCAACAATTACCCAGTCATGTCGGACTCAGGGGCTGTGGAGGGTTGAGGCCGACTGGAAGGCAAAGCAGTCCATTAAGCCCTGAGACTCCACCCATCCCAAGCTCAACAGAGAGGCTTTTGCAGTTTTGCAACTCTTGTATCATAAGCCTGAATCCAACACAGAAGTTGTCCTGGCATAGTGAAAATGCCGAGACAAGGGAAGGGATCACAAACAAAAGAAATGGAGGAAAACAAATGACTGGGTATAGAGTTCAAAATCACGCTTATAAGGTTTTTCAAGAATATCCTAGAAAAGTTGGATAAAGTTAGTGAGACTAAAGAGGAGATGAAAAAGAACCAACTGGAGATGAAAAAGAACCAATTAGAGATGGAAAAGGACCAACTAGAGATGAAAAAGGACCAACTAGAAATTAATCGTACACTGACTGAAATAAAAAATATTATACAGAGTCCTAACAGCAGACTAGAGAAAGGCAAGAATCAAGTCAAAAATTTGAAATATAAAGAAGCAGAAAACACTCAACTGGAAAAGCAAGAAGAGAAAAGAATACAAAAATGTGAAGATAATGTAAGGAGCCTCTGGGACAGCTTCAAGCATATCAACATCAGAATTGTGGGGGTGCCAGAAGAAGAGAGAGAGCAAGATACTGAAAACCTATTTTAAAAAATAATGACAAAAACTTCCCACATCTGGTAAAAGAAATAGACTTACAAGTCCAGGAAGCACATAGAATCCCATATAAAAGGAATCCAAAGAGGACTACACCAAGACACATCATAATTAAAATACCAAGTGCAAAAGACAAAGAGAGAATATTAAAAGCAGCAAGAGAAAAACAGTTCATTACCTACAAGGGAGCACCCATACAACTGTCAGCTGATTTCTCAATAGAAATGATGCAGGCCAGACGGGAGTGGCAAGAAATATTCAACGTGATGAATAGCAAGAACCTACAACCAAGAATACTCTATCCAGCAAAGCTATCATTTAGAATTGAAGGGCAGATAAAGAGCTTCACAGATAAGAAAAAGCTACAGGAGTTCATCAACTCCAAACCAGTATTATATGAAATGCTGAAAGGTACTCTTTGAGAAGAGGAAGAAGAAAAAGGTAAAACACAAAAAATTATGAACAATAAATACATATCTATCAATAAGTGAATACAAAAAATTAAGGGAATTAAAAATTTGATCAATAGAATAAACTGGTGAATATAATAGAATCAAGAGACCAGAAAGGGAGTGGACTGATAATTCTCAGGGGGAAAGGGGTGAGTGGTATACAGGGAGAGATTGGACAAAAATCATACACCTATGGATGAGGTCAATGGGAGGGAGGTAAGGGTAGTGGGAAGGGTGGGAGCTGGGTGGAGGGGAGCTATGGGCGGGAAAAAGAGAAAAAAATGTAATAATCTGAATAATAAAGATTTAACTAAAATTAAATGCATAGGGAGTAGATTGTCCACTGCTCAAATTGTTAAATAATAATTTTTTTTTTTTTGAAAAAGTGTTTAATGACTTCTTGGTGGAGGAAGCGCAACAACTATAGTACTAGTATGTTAGCCATTTCAACATATTCCAATAGCTGTGTTATTATAAATGACTAAAAAGTTGTGAATGTTTCCATTTACTTTTAATCAGCAATGTTTGTGAAAATTGGTAAATTTCCATAAGCCTCCACACATAAATACCCAGAACTTTGAAATTTGACCTATTGGCTGGGTATGTGCTTAAATAGGGGAGAAACAAGTGATATAGCCTTCATCAAGTCTTCAGTTCAGTGCCACCTATTCTGTGGGCTATGGCCCAGTCCACACTCAGAGGAGATGAGAAGTTGAGTGTGGGCAATTAGGAATTGTCAGAGCACGTGATCATTGGGCTTGTCTATTAAATCTAATCAGAAGTAATTGAGCTTATTTTCTGTTATCTCGCTTCATATTTTCATTTCACGTTTGTAATTTATTTTATCACATTTCACAAGGAGATGTTGTACAATTGATGGGAAATTAAAACAAAACAAAAGGGTTCTTCACCAAGGTTTGATAAGGACTGGCCCTTAGTTGTGTTACCCTCTTTTCAGACTCCACCAGGCAAGTAAGTGTCAAGGGTGACACTAAGCTACTGGATGCTTGGCTTCACAAATGTCAGCACTCTGTAAGAACTCTAGTTATTAATTTTTAATTCAGCTTTATTCTCATATTTATTAAGATGGGTTAGTTTAGAAAAGATGACAGACAGTGCTGAGTGAAATCTGGAACAATATTGATCTACTAGTAGGTTCAATCCTCTCTCCATTCCTCACATCTGAGGCTCAACTTTCTTATATCTTTAACATCAGTAGTCTCTCTTGCAGGGTTGCTGTAAGTCCCAATGGGTGTAGGTTATGCCAAGTACCTGAAACATAGTAGGTGTTCAACAAAGAGAGAGAGGTTGGCCTTTTTCCTTTTCCTTTCTCCTCTGAACACAATGGAGAAAACTCAGTTTTAAAATGCATGGCTGAAACTGGCTCAGATGATCCTGACCAACTGTTTTGACAAATGTATATTCATTTCTTAAGAAATCTTTTGGAGGAGTCCTATATTTTTTGGCTTTTATAAAACTTTTTATGAGTGCAGATTGCTATGAATATACAACCAAAGGAAAGATATAAATCAGTTAGATGTTTTTCTCTACCTGCTGATCCCTACAGGAAAACTGTGACAATAGACAAGGGGATAATATCATAAGCCATTATTATTTTCTCTATCAATGAAATGATTTATAATGATCATTGGGCAAGCTGTGTGCTAATAATGAAGTCATTCGGTATAATTTGTAAAAGTGACATATGGTGATACACCACTTCCTACTGTTTTACATTTATTTATAGCTTAATTATCTGTTATTGTTAAAGGAGTTGTTTTGAGATTGAACAGTAAGTGAGCTCAGCTGATGGCAAAAAATGTGTAAAAATTCTTTTAGCTTATTTTGTTATGTCTCCTTTGCAACTCAATGCCCAAATCTCTATGATTTGAATAAGTATTTTGTGTTTGGTTTATAGATTAGATACAGTATTTACTTTCAATTTCTATTTGCATATAGAAAAGTTTTTATATCTGGTGCCATTAGTAACATGATTGCATTGTTAGATCCAGTGAAGGAATAAATTTGGCTCATTTGAGAACATTTCTTGTCTGCTGCTAAGATACTGTTTCTAAAATTATTATGGTGGGTAATGACCACAAAAGTGTTAATGCCCTCAGCAATGTGCCTCACTTACTTTCTCAATGACTCGTTGGAAATGAAGGTAGTCATATTTTCAATTTTTTCCCTTGAATTCCCTTTGGCTTGAGCACTATCATGCATAGCAGTTTTCCTTTCATCTTTTGAATGTGTATGTGCATGTGTGTGATGCAGTTAGGTTGTACACTTTTTAACAGTAGTTTAATGACAGTTACTTCGAGAGTTAAATAATTGATTTTGTTTCCCCTAATTTGCCTTTGTTTATAGTTATTTGATGTCTTATAAAATTATTTGGTTTTAAAGCAAAACAATTAACAACATAGTGTTTAAATGATAGGGGAAGACACTAGATAAACAGTTCTTCAAATAACATTTTGGCAGACTGAAATGATTAAAACTAATTATTGGTGTCCTACATTCATAGTGCTATTAGAAAATTACTCTCCATAGTAATATATTGTGCTATTTTGGCTTCCATACAAGTTGACTTCAGGGGATGCAACCAAATGTATTATAAAAGGTCATTGAAGATACCACTGTCTAAGTGTGGGAGACCCTTTCCACGTCCCGCGTGTGGTTCAGGGTTCCCGGTTCAGGGTTCGGGTTCTGAAGGAGGCCACATGCAAATGAAAAGAGAGACTAGAAAATATTAATTTGGCGATATTGGAGGGCCAGGCAGGAGCCTTCCTCTAGTGGAAAGACTACCACTTGCTCTGGCCTTTTTCTCCCTTTTATTAAGGCTTTGGGACCCACCCCTAGCCTTTAGGCAGGAATTAACAAAACAGAAATTAAAATGAAACAAACAGGTAGAAGCTGCTTCAGCTAACAATGTTTTCATCTAAACCAGTGGTTCTCAACCTTTCTAATGCCGCGACCCTTTAATACAGTTCCTCATGTTGTGGTGACCCCCAACCATAAAATTATTTTTGTTGCTACTTCATAACTGTAATTTTGCAACTGTTATGAATCGTATCTATGTTTTCCAATGGTCTTAGGCGACCCCTGTGAAAGTGTTGTTTGACCCCCGAAGGGGTTGTGACCCACAGGTTGAGAACCCCTGATCTAAACAGTGAGTAATTAGCTCTGACCTTTCAGAGCAGTTAAGGTTGACCAGCCTTCTGGCCTCCTGTTTACATCTATTTAGTGAGAACAATGTTTGGTTTCCGACATCTCCCCCGTTTTCTTTCCTCTAAAAAATCTTGCATCTGCAGACTAGAAATAAATATTAAGAACAAAAAATAAGACAAGCAACAATGGCTATGCTAAGAGGTAAATGAATAAGTCTATAGTATCTTTCTTTCTGGACCAACAGTCCTTTGAGTCCCAGTTTCAATGTCCAACAGTTTTTTTGAGTGTACATGTTAGCAATGATATTTCAGTTCTGGATGGTGGACAAATGGTGGCAATGCAGGTCCGACCCCCTCTGGTTTGGTCTTGGGCAACCTGCATTGATGCACAGCTGCTGACTGTTAGGATGGCAAGGTGTTGTCAGCATCTTCCATCTCTGGACTGTTTATCCTCTTGTCTTCATAGGTGGAGCATTCTCTGTTGTAGGAATTCACATGGTCTTGGAGCTGTTTTTCTGAAAATATATAAACATTTTCAACCAAAAGTTAGTAAAGGAATTTTTTTCTATAAATTTGACTTTTGATCCTTTTTATTTTTGCCCAAATGATTTTCCTTTGGCTTATTTTAATACTATGTATGTTTTTCATGGGTGTCTTGCTGTTAAGTAAAAAAAAAATTTTCTAGATGTAATTTGCTTACAGGATACTTTTCCTTACATAATATTACTGTACTATCTCCCCCTTTTTTGATTTATTTATTAGGAGGCTTTTGGAAAATTTTTATAATGCAAATATGACTGCTTTATGTTTATTGCATGTTAAGTAATTTTACCATGCAATGAACTACCAATAGAAATTTAGTTAATACTTTAGGAACAACTTTTTTCCAGTATAATTAAATTTTCTTGAATATTCACTTATTTCAATTAGCCAATTAAATTAATTTGAAAATTTAACTACTACTATTTTATTGTCAAATTTAATATTCTAAACAATCTTAGTTTTATCCTGTAAATATTAGTGGAAAGGATTATTTGCATTCTTGAGTAGGGCCTGAGCATTCCTGATGTTAGGTTGGATTTAGAATATAGGGCAGCTGTCAGCCAAGTCTGTCTGTTGCTGGGTCCCAATCTGAGCTGCACCAAATCTTTGTCTGTCATCTGTGTCCCTAACTGAGCTGGGCCAAGTCTCTGTCTTGTCACCTGGGTCCCGATCAGAGCTGGGTGTGGGAAGTGAAGCAGCCATGGGGCAGGAGACCTCCCTCAGAAGGGGCGAAGGTTCAAGCCCCTGCAATGTTGTGGCGGGTGAGGATCTGTGCCTCTCCTCTGTTGATTCCCAAGTTTTCTCCTGATGGTCCCTCTGTGACTGTGCCTGTCTTAGGTTGGTCCTCCTCTGAGGAATCTTACCCGTCATTGGCTAACCAGCCATCCTCCGGGGCCAAGCAGGTTGATGTGAAGTTCAGTTCCATCTCCTTGGTAGCCGATGCCCTTGTGGCCTCCATGCCCAGTACCTGCCTTGGGATCCTCTCGCCTGCTGGCAGGGTCCCAGCACTGATCACATATCTTGGGGAACCCAGGTTCCTTCTCCAGGGAGGGCCCAGTTCACACCACTGGGTGAGAGACAGATCCATGGTACCAGCCAACACTAGGCTTCAACCTCAGCATGAACAGAAAGCTCAGGCGACAGCTATGGAAGGGTACCTCTTGGCAAAAAGAGCAAAAAAAAGCCAATACAGAATGCTCAAGTGCCTTCTCACTGCCTTAATTCCTTTTATGTTATTTTTTAAAATTGCTACCAAATATTCAGAGAATTAGATTGCAAGTTTGTTTGGGATATTTGTCAAAAAAGTTATAATGACATTGTAGAATAATATTATGTAAGGATATTCTTTTGTTCTAGGCCATGGCAATTCAATTTCAAACTGGCTATCAATTTCTTTTTGTATACACAAGGTCTTAGTTACTTTATTAGGATACTTAATCAAATAGCTTACAAAAACATTGGCTTTTTATTTAGCTGAAAACCTTTATTTTTATTTAAAAAACTAATTTATTAATTAAAGTAAGTATCTTAATTTAGAAAGCAAAAGAAATTTAGTAAATGTTTATGTCTGATTCACAAGCCACAAATATTGCCCCACCTCTAGCTTAAGAATATAGGCAGCTATGGGCTTTTTGTCATTTTAAATTGTAATGTTGGAATTTTAAGAAATATTTAGTTACTTAATTTTGCCTTTCTTAGAGACTACAAGAAGCAGAGAAATCAGTACACCTAAGGGTTCTTACCCATGAAGGGTCAGGAATATAAGTAAAAAATACTTTCCCTTGCTGAAACTGGTTTGGTTCAGTGGATACAGCGTTGTCCTGAGGACTGAAAGGTCCCAGGTTCGATTCTGGTCAAGGGCATGTACATTGGTTGCGGGCACATTCCCAGTAGGGGGCGTGCAGGAGGCGGCTGATCGATGTCTCTCTCTCATCGATGTTTCTGGCTTTCTATCTCTTTCCCTTCCCCTCTGTGAAAAATCAGTAAAATATATTAAAAAAAATACTTCCCCATGTGTCCCAGGTAATATTACTGTACAGCTGATAACTGTTGGCATTGCAAGAAAGACGTTCTCAGGCATCTGTACCGTCCTCTTTACCATGCTCCCGGTGGCCTTCGGGTTGTTTGTTGTTCGGCTTGTCCTCCTCCTGATCCTCTTCTTCAGCGGAGTGCTTGGGTCGTTGTTCTCTGTGACTGAGGTAGTTGATTGCCTGCAGCTGCATGGTGTGGCTCCAGGTGCAAAGTCTTTATTAGTCTGACTAGTTTCTCTCTTGGATCCCTGTTGCAGTTTAATATTTCTAGCAGGGATCCACACGGGTTTGGAAAAATTTTCTGGATATATACAAGCATACCCTCTCCCAAAGGTTAATAATGAACGGGTCCCTTCCATAAACCAGATTCGGGATCTTTCCATTTAACTAAACCATTTCCTTTTGTTTTATCCTGACACCAATGTAGTTCCATAGGTGTCTGAACATTAGCATCACAAGTGAAAAAATTTAAAGTAATTAAGGCATAGGTGATTTCTCCATCATCCCCTCTTTTTGTTTTTCAAGTTGGGATTTTAGTCGCTGATGCTGTCGTTCAATAATGGCCTGTTCTTGAGAATTATATGGTATTCCTGTAATGTGCTGAATTTCCCACCTTTTACAAAATTCCTGGAATTTACAGCTTATGTAAGCAGGCCCATTATCAGTTTTAATAATTTTTAGAACTCCCAATTTAGTTTGCATTTAGCTGTAAACCTTGATTAATAACACAAAATCTTCTCCTTTTGGTTCCTTTACGCCATTTTTCTTAAAAAATAAAGACTAGTTCTGGGTTTTTCTTTTTCTGCAGCTTTTGCAGAGAGATTCCAGCTTAAAACCCTGTCTAATATGTCCAAAAAGGTGGACAATTGCGCTCATTTCTTTTTAAGCCGGGCTTCTCTCCTCATGAGTACAGAAATTCCAGACACATCTCTAAATTTTTAAAACTTTTTCATGGCGAGAAAGGAGACTATATATTAGTATACTGGGAGAGTGGACTTTCATAATGGAAAGTGTCAGTAACAGATCTGGCCAAATTTCTTTTCATGTTTAAAAGATAAAGACAGATCTTAAGTTTTTTCTTTCTTTTTCGATTTCTGAAGTAATAACTAACACCTAATTTGGCTAAGATTTGCATTTCTCTGCAAATTCCTCTATAATTTTTAAATGAAACCTTAAGTAATCTCATTGCAGGAGAGCAGATAGCCCTGCCCTCTCCTGCCACCTTTGAATTTCTCCACACCAGAGGTGGTTTCAGCAGTGGAGTTTCACTTATTACAGATTTCAGATTCCAAATGCAAACTAAGATTTTAATTTGAACAAGAAACCACATTATTTAAGCATGCAAACCAAAAGTCTATAATAAAGTTTACTTTTATATTTATAATCCAATTCTTCCCCATTAGCCTGGCTGCAAAAGATGTTCCCACCCTACTTACAGATCTTGACTCTGTAGTTAATCCGTGGGCTTTGTGTACGTTGAATTCCTCTCACCTTTTCCTAGATGAATTTTCCCTCACCTTTTTCCTTGGTGAATTTTCCTTCCTTCGCTCTTAGGCGAATAATACCTTCTCCTCCAGATGTCCCGAGGTCAGGCGCCAGATGTGGGCACCTCTTTCTGCGTCCACTGTTGGGCGCCAGATGTGGGAGCCCCTTTCCATGTTCCACGTGGTTCAGGGTTCCCAGTTCAGGGTTCCAGTTCCACACTCAAACAAAAATAGAGACTAGAAAATATTAATTTGGTGATATTGGGGGGCCAGGCGGGAGCCTTCCTCTAGTGCAGTGGTTCTCAACCTTCCTAAGGCCGCGACTCTTGCATACAGTTCCTCATGTGGTGGTGACCCCCAACCATGAAATTTTGCTACTGTTATGCATCGTGATGTAAATATCTGCATTTTCCGATAGTCTTAGGTGACCCCTGTGAAAGGGTCATTCGACCTCCAAATGGGTTGCGACCCACAGGTTGAGAACCGCTGCTCTAGTGGAAAGGACTACCACTTGCTCTGGCCTTTTTCTCCCTTTTATTAAGGCTTTGGGACACACCCCTAGCCTTTAGGCAGGAAATAACAAAACAGAAATTAACATGAAACAAACAGGTAGAGGCTGCTTCAGCTAACAATGTTTTCATCTAAACAATTACTCTAAGTGAGTAATTAGCTCTGACCTTTCAGAGCAGTTAAGGTTGACCAGCCTTCTGGCCTCCTGTTTACATCCATTTAGTGAGAACAATGTTTGGTTTCTGACATCTAAGCAGAAAACAAAAATGCTTCAGTGGGGCATTATAGTATTCACACTACTAGAGAATGACAAAGTTACCATTCTTTCAGTTAATTTTGTGTTGTGGAAGTGTTTAATATATAAATTAAATGATCTAAAGAGCCCTCAGTTTATGTAGCATTGCCCAAAACATAAAGGTGTTTAATAAGGGGCAATGCCAGTGACTCATGCCAATTATTAAAAAGAATAAATAAGCACATTAGTTAAACTTTGTAAGGCATTAACATATGTTATTTATTTAAGCTGTTATATCAAAAACAAATGAATGGTCATCATTTTTTTGTTTGTTTCCTTTATTTATTTTTTAAATTTAAATTCTTTATTGTTTAAAGTATTACATGAGTCTCCTTTATCCCTGCGTTGACCTCTCCCTGCTGTTCCCATCCCTCACCCAGCACATGCCCTCACCCCCCTACTGTCTATGTCCATTGGTTATGCTTATACGCATGCATACGAGTCCTTTGGTTGATTTCTAACCCCTTCCTCCCCACCACTCCCATCTTCCCTTATAGGTTGGGCAGTCTGTTCCATGCTTCTATTATGTCTCTGGTTCGATTTTTGTTCATCAGTTTATGTTCATTATATTCCACAAATGAGTGATATAATGTGATATTTATCTTTCTCTGACTGGCTTATTTCACTTAGCATAATGCTCTTCAGGTCCATCCATGCTGTTGCAAATGGTAAGAATTCCTTCTTTTTTTAGAGCAGTGTAGTGTTCCATTTTGTAGATGTACTAGTTTTCTAATCCACTCATTTGCTCATGAGTACTTAGGCTGTTTCCAAACCTTAGCTATGGTGAATTATGCTGCTATGCACATATGAGTACATATATCTGTTCTGACTGGTGTTTCTGGTTTCTTGAGATATATTCCTAGAAATGGAATTACTGGATCAAATGAGAGTTCCATTTTTAGTTTTTTTGAGGAAACTCCATATTATTTTCCATAGTGGCTGCACCAGATTGCATTCCCACCAGTAGAACAAGAGGGTTCCTTTTTCTCCACATCTTCACCAGCACTTGTTTGTTGATTTATTGATGATAGCCATTCCAACAGGTGTGAGATGGTACCTCATTCTTGTTTTGATTTTCATCTCTTGGATGATTAGTGACATTGAGCATGTTTTCATATGTCTCTTGGACTTTTGTATGTCTTCTTTCAAAAAGTGTCTATTTAGATCCTTTGCTCATTTTTGATTGGATCATTTATCTTCCTTTTGGTAAGTTGTATGAGTTCTCTGTAAATTTTGGAGATTAAATCCTTATTGGAAATAAAGTTGAAGAATATGTTCTCCCATGCAGTGGGCTTTTTCGTTGCTTTGTTGATGGTTTCTTTTGCTGTGTGGAAGCTTTTTATTTTGAAGTAGTCCCATTTGTTTATTTTCTCCTTAGTTTCCACTGCCCTAGTAGCTGTATCAGTAAAGATATTGCTACAACATATGTCTGGTATTTTTATGCCTATGGATTCTTTTAAGATTTTTATGGTTTCCCATCTTACATTTAAGTTCTTTATCCATTTTGAGTTTATTTTTATGTTTGGCGTAAGTTGGTGGTCTAGTTTCATTTTTCTTGCATGTATATGTCCAATTATTCCAACACCATTTATTGAAGAGATTGTCTTTACTCTATTGTATGCTCTTGCCTCCTTTGTCAAATATTAATTGAGCATAATGATTTGGGTCTATTTCTGGGTTCTCTGTTCTGTTCCATTGGTCTATATATCTGTTCTTGTGCCAATACCAGGCAGTTTTGAGAACAGAAGCTTTGCACTATAGTTTGATATCTGGTATTGCAATCCCTAAAATTTTGTTCTTCTTTCTCAAGATTGCTGTGGCTATTCAGGGTCTTTTTTTTTGAATGGTCATCATTTCATACAAATAAAGGACATTTAAAATCCCATACACTTTTCTGGTCCTTGTGCAGAGTAATAATGATATAAACCAGACCTATGGCTTGTAGTGCCTTGGTGGTAGTCCAGGTTCTCTTTAGTAATCTTCTTAACTGGTTTGGAGTGGATTCATATGGAAGTTATAGTGTTTCAGAAGACTGAAGAAACCCAAGCAATGCTTAGAGAAATGGAGTTACACAGCTCTATTACGCCAGTGGTCTCAGAGGAGTTGCTTCTAAAGTTTGAGCAAACCAAATGGTGGAAGCCCTTCTTTTATCCCCTTTTGGTTTATTTTTCCCCCAAATATGAATGGGACTTCTGGACTTTTTGTGGGTTTTGCAAAAAGCCCCATTGGTTGGGATGGGTGTTTTGAGATCATTTGTAAGGACTTGGCCTGGCACCAGCATTGATCACCCTTTCCAGGGGTTGTGTATTGTTCATGATTTATGGACTCTATAGAATTTGAGCATTTAGGTAACAGGTCTTGTAAGACCAGATTGTGGAGGAAAGGGGCAGTGACTTAATTATAGGCTATCAAGAATGTACATTAGGTTATTGCACAGATTCAGATAGCTAGCTTCCCAAACATCAGGGTTACATTGGAATTAGCCATTTAGCCTTCTCATTCCCTTGTCTTGTCCCACAAGTTTTTCTTAGCCTTGGGATGATACTATGAACAGGGATAACGACCACTCTTATCTGCTTCCTGCTGATAAGAGATGATAACCAAGAGATTAGCATCCCCATTCTTCCTCTCAGAGGGGTTTTTAGGGAATTCTTCTGGTTTTTAGGACCATCTGAAGGTTAAAGGCATCTGGGTGAGATGAGATAAAGCAAGTTAAGAAATTTAGAAGACATGGTTCTAGTGTTATAGCTATGAGTAGCATTAACAGTGGTCCTGCCAGTGGGAAAAGCCATTTCCAGACCTCTCCCCTCCCCCCGCAAAAAAAAACCCAAATAACAAAACAAAACAAAACAAAAAGAAAACAGCTCATAACTCAGATAGCTCCTGTCTTATTTTTGTTGCTTTTTCAGTTAGATCCTTAGCCTTATCCCTGACAGTGACTGATTAGTTGGTGTAAAAGGTGGAATATGTCTCTTCTTCTAAGATTATTGCACAGATTCTAAGAAGAGGCAGATTCCACCTTTCTCTACCATTAGTAAGTTTAATCTCCTATTCTGTAGTACTACTGTGGCTAAGGAATCAACTTGATCCTGTGAGGTAATAGAGTCTCAGCTACGCTCTCTATGTTTTCTGAAAATTCTTGGGTCAAAACTTTATAAGAGGAAACAGAGTGAGCTATTCCTTCTATCCCAGCTCCTATGCTACCCACAATTGCAAGCACTATTAGAAGGAGGATTAGTTGCAGAGCCCTCTTATATCTAGTTACTGCTTAAAGGGGGGGGTGTCTCAAGGGAGGGTTGTTGGGTATAATAGACATATCTAGGGTAAAGTAGGTAGGAGTGCACACTCTCATCCACTTTGTAGGTAGGCAGAGGGAAGCAGTGTTCCCACATGCATAGAATGTTTCTTCAGGGAGGCACCAGGGGTATGTGGTGTTTTCAGCCTTGAGGATAGAGTTGCATAGTTCATCTGGGAGGTGACCTGTTGGATGATGGCCCTGGGTCCTATTGAAGCAAACAAAGGCAACACTAGTTAGCTGCGCATTGGCCATGACAGGTCCTACTATTTCTTCCATTAAATTCCCTGGTTTAGTTATGTTTATTACAGTAGACATTAATAGGAATGGTCTCAGGGGGAGACAAAACCAAATAAGGTTTGATAATATTGAGGAGGTGGTGGGTTGAATTGAGGAGCTGATAAAGCTGGGAGTCTAGATGATATTGCTTCTGCAACTGAGTTTTCAGCTTAGATAATCTGGGTGCTTTATGTTCAAGCAGCTGCCTGATAGTCTTTTTTTGTTCTGGACTCCCCTCCCCTCCATCAGAGTAGTCAACATGGGTGTGGCGAGTCCAGCAAGTTACTGAGTCTCCCTCTTTTTGACAGAAGTGTCCCTGTCCATTTTTGTCTGGGCTGAATTCTTCCCATCCTATACAATATCCTCCCTGCCCTCCGCCCCATGTAGCAGAGTCATAACATGCTACAGGCTGATAAGTATAGCTAACAAAAATCTGACTTGATTAGATTTTCCCGTAGACTACCCAAACTATCATATTTGGGTAGTGAGTCTATAAGCAAAGACATGAGGTAGTGTCCCCTAAGGGAGGCAAGTATATGCCAGCTAATATTATGAGTGGGAGCATGTTATTCCCTCTATTCCTGTTCAGTGGGGGTTCACAGCAGTGAACTGCTAGGACAAAGAGTAGTATTATGACTATTCCAGCAAGGCAGATGTAGCCAAGGATGACATGACAAGGTATAGTCCAACAATTTGTGATGAGGCCTTCATTTCCTTGCTGAGGAACAGCCAGAGGGGATTCTCAAGATCTGGGGTCACCTTCCACTTGGACTGATTGCTGCTTGGCTTTTGAGCTGCCTTCACACACAAGAGGTGGATTGAGGTGCTCAATCCTGCAACCCTGAGAGCTGTGGGTGTGGTTAATATGACTGGATAGGATATCTTCCAGGTAGTCTTGAGGGCTTCCTTTTTCCAATCCTTTACCCAAACCTGGTCTCCAAGTTTATAAGGATGTACAGCTGTTTCTAGAGAGATGGGTAACAAATCAGTAACCTATCTGTGGACCTCAAAGACAGCTTTTCCAAGTTCTTGTAGTTGCTTCTGGATTTCTAAATTCCCTATTTTCCCCAAATCTCCCTTTGGCCAAATTAAGGGACAGAGTCTGCCCATATAGAATTTCAAAGGGAGAGAAACCTACTTTGGCCCTCGGGACACAGCATACCTTCAGGAGTTGTGAATTAGAATGGCCAACCTTCGGAGTCGGCTAATCCTTTTTTATTGACAAAGAATTGGACCCAAGGTGGCAAGGTCTGAGCAATTTCTAACCAGCTGTCTATGTAGGGAAACTGATTTTGATGTCCAGGGTCTCCTGTGACTACATTCCAGACCATCTTGACCAGTCCTTAATCTAAAGAGCTTTCTGTTAATTAGAATACCAATAGCTCAACTTCCCCAGTTACCTGAAGTGGACACTCGTGGTGCACTCCTTGGTTGACTGTGTACAGCCTTATTGTAGTTTAAGTCTTGATTGTTTTTGATATCACTGGAGGAATTGACCTCAAGGTCAATTGGCTGTGAGGATCACCTGTTTCTATGTTGGAAAACTTCTGTGTTGGAAACAACCTTATGAGACAAGAATTTCAAAATTACATAAGCCTCTGTGCTCAGCTTGGATGGGGCAGAGTCTCAGAGCGGAGCATACAGCCTTGGCTTCAAGTCAGCTCTGCCCTATGAGGCCCCTGAGTCTCAGTATCCATTGGTAATTGCTGCAAGCACCTCGGAGAGAAAGCTGCTTTCGAGTTTCACCCTCTGCCAGACAGTCCAGATTCCCCTGAATGAGTCTGGGTTCCCAGAATCTTGCCCAGAACTGGAGTTAAATTGGGAGTTTCTGTCTTCTTCCTGCTTGAGAAAGCCAGCCATGCACTCAGCCACCAGTCCTCTCTGCGTGTGTCTGTGTACCTCAGCCTTTTGCAGCTACTCTGAGTCTCAATGTGCTTTTCTCTTTCCTACTAGTTGTAGAATTTCCACTCAGCCAGCTTTCCTGTGGTTCTGGATATTTATGTGATTTTGTCTTTTATTTGTAGTTTTGAAATTGTGAGAGGCAGCAGTTTAGGTGTTTACCTATGCTGCTATCTTGGTTTCTCTGATCTGTATTCTTGCTTCCCTTTCTGATATTTCTGGGAGCCCAAGCCTCTAAAAGCTGCTGCTATTATATTGGCCTTTCTTTATATTCTCTTTTCTTCTTCCTTCCTTGCTACCCTATCTCAGTTAATGAAAAACTTGTTTGCGATTTCTAGCAGCTCAGCCACATATTTTTCCTGCAAATCCTTCTACCTTCTGTAGCTCTTTATGTCAAGCAGGGCTTGGCCCATAAAGGCTGCATTTACCATAGTTTGACTTTATGGGGCCTTAGGGTTAAAGCGGGTGTAGATCTAACATGCCTCACACAGTCTTTCACAGAAAGATGTTGGGCTTTCATCAGGCTTTTGGAAGACCTCAGATATTTTAGCCATATTGATGGGTTTCTTGGATCTGGCCCTGACCCCCTTGAGGAAGGCCAGCTGATATCTTTCTAGCCTGGTCCTTCCATTTACTGAGTTCAGGGTCCAATCAAGTTCCTCATCTGGGAAAGCCTCGCTGGCCCATCTGTCTGTATCTAATATTCCTGCTGGGACCTAGATCTGGAGCCACTTCTGAGCTTCTGTTACTATTCTCATGTGATCCTCAGTGTTAAAGAACATGAAAAGAGCTGCTTGCAGTCCACCCAGGGTTTCTGTGTCTGCAATATTGTTTCTAGGAGTTCTATCAGGGCCTGAGGTTTTACAGAATAAGCTGGGTGTGATGTCTCCAAGTCAGTATGTCACTTGTGGTAAAGGGATGATAATAATAGACCAGCCCTCCCTCCTGCAAGGTCCCATCTTCGCCAAGTACTGGGGTACCCTGAATCTCCCTGAGAGGCATCTGATGTGCCAGTTGGGGTTTGGGCCCTTGGTCGGCTGAATGCAAGTGCTGTCCAACTGGCTCTGGAGAGAAGGGAAGCATTTCTAGACTTTCCAGACCTTCCAAACCAATGGCACATTTGAAAGTGGTGAAACTGGTGGGACTTCCTCAGGAGGTCCTTACAGAACAGGGGTTGAGTTACCTTCTTCTCTGGTGCCTGTTTTTCTCTTCTTACTACTAAAAACTGTCCATTTTTATTGACAAAGAACTGGACCCAAGGTGGCAAGGTTTGAGCAATTTCTAACCAGCTGTCTATGTAGGGAAACTGATTTTGGTATCCAGGGTCTCTGTGACTACATTCCAGACCGTCTTGACCAGTCCTTAATCTAAAGAGTCTTCCGAGGGTCAGCCAACACCAAAGGTTGGCCATTCTAATTCACAAAATTTCCTCAGTGTTTTGGGATCCATTTTAATACCATAATCCCCATGGAAACCCTTTAAAAAGTTTTGCAACATGCAGTTGATGAAAGTGGGTTTACTTTGTCTCAACCCCGTGATAATTGGTGGCGAGAGACAGAAAAGGGAGAGGGTGACCTGTTTTCACAGATCTATTCAGATGCCCACCTGGCCATGTCCCTCGAGGGAGCTAAGATGCAGTGTATAAACTCACCTTGAAATCGGGGTGAGTCACTGTTGTGCCTTATGACGAATCACAGAACTGCAGGTTAGGGCCCTCTTGGACTCCATAACCAAGGTCGTGGAGCCACACAATGGATAGGAGAGTGCAAGCTCTCTCCTTCCACACTCACACACTTTTACCAGATATTCACTCAGAGGTTAAACAGTCCACCTGATTCCTGACTAATTTACCTGATGAAGTAGTATGACTTCCTGGGATGTGATCAAGCTTCCCTTCTACTCTCTCAGAGTGGGCCTAAGTACATGGGATCCCTACCTTACCATTTCTTTCGACAGTTCCAGAGGTGTCCGTTCACTTTCTCCATATACCAACTGGGTCTTAGGTTGAGGTCTGGTTGCACCCAGAATCCCCAGTTCAATTCTCCTAAAATCAGCAGAACACATCTCCTGGAGGCTATCCCACATCCCTGGGGTCACACACCTGGTCCACTCACTGGAGGCAAAAATGACCAGTGCAGTTGGGCTTACTGGTTAAGGAAACCAGATGTTGTAGAAGACTGAAGAAAGCCAAGAGATGCTTAGTGAAATGGAGTTACACAGCTTTATTATGCCAATGGTCTCAGAGGGGTTGCCTCCAAAGTTTGAGCAAACCAATACGATAGAAGCCCTTCTTTTATCCCCTTGAGGTTTCTTTGTCCCCCAAATATAGATGGGGACTTCCAGATTTTCATGGGCTTTGAAAAACCCCATGGGTTGGGATGGGAGTCTTGAGATCATATCTAAGGACCTGGCCTGGCACCAGTGCTAATAATGCCCTCCAGAGATTGTATACTGTTCATAGTTTATGGCTTCTGTAAAATATGAGCATTTAGTAACAGGACTTGCAAGACCTGATTATGGAGGAAAGAGGCAGTGACTTAATTATAGGTCCTCAAGAATGTACATTAGATTACTGCACAGATTCAGATTGCTAGCCCCCAAATATTAGAGTTACATTGAAACTAGCCCTTTAGCCTTCTCAATAGAATAGAGTATGTATGGTTATCTTCTCCCTTGAGAAAGGGCTTGGGCCTGATGGGAAACTGGAAGTGGTCAATGAACTTGGATCTCATGCTACCTCCTGTGATTTCAAGAAAACATTTAGCGTATTCACTTTCAACAGGGAGAACTTTACCAAGTAAACTGAATCCTTTTCACCCTGGGTGCCAATGAACATTAAGTCAACTCAGCTATGTCTTAGACCAAACCAAAGTCTAGAAATGCAGGTCTTCTTACTGCCACTTTTGACCTGGACAGCCATACTGTCACTTAAGGCATTAAAAAAAACCTAATAATATTTATCTTTTTATAGCAGTTTTAGATTCAACAAAATTGAGCTGGAAGTAGAGAGTTTCTATAAATCCCATCTCTCCCACCAACTCCCTGCAACCTGTCCCATTATGGATATCCTGCATCACATGAACCTACAGAGATTCAGCACCAAGTATCTATAGTTTGCATTAAGATGTTGTAAATTCTATGAACTTGGACAAATATATAACAACATATATTCACCATTAAAATATCATATAGAATAGGTTCAATGACCTAAAAATCCTCTTCACTCTGCTTATTCACTCCTCTCTCCCTCTAAACCCCAGGCAAATACTGATCCTTTTACTATCTCCATCATTTTGCCTTTTCCAGAAAGTTATCTTTTTCTTAAGATGATTGCAACTTCATTGAGATGATAATTTAGCAATGGACCTTTGCAAATGCTAATGAGCTATTTGGATTATTTATGAATATGATATGCATGAAAGTTACTATTAAATTTCTATAGGTTCAATTTCAAAAGCACTACATACGAAGAGTAACTATGCAAGTTGTAGTAACACTATTGTTTTTTTTATACCTCATAGCTTAATTATAAAACTTGCCATGGGGAATCGAAGTATCATTACTTTATTAAGGTACCTAATGTAAATTGAAATTCAGTATAAGAATTAAAAATATATATATCACACTAGAAGCTGGGTGCATGAAATTTGTGCACAGGGGGTGTGTCCCTCAGCCCAATCTGCACTCTCTCTAATCTGGGACCCCTCGAGGGATGTCCAATCTCCCATTTAGGCAGTCGAGCATCCCTATTACAATCCAGGACTGCTGGCTCCTAACTGATTACCTACCTGCCTTTATGATTGCCTCTAACTCTTCTGCCTGCCAGCCTGATCACTTCCTAACCACTCCCCTGACAGCTTGATTGCCTCTAACTGTCCTCCCCTGCAGGCCTGGTCACCCACAACTGCCCGCCCTGCAGGTCTAGTCCCTCCCAACAACCCTCCCTGCTGGCCGTCTTGTGGTGGCCATCTTATGTTCACATGGGAGTAGGATCTTGTGACCACATGGGGCCATCCATCTTGTGTGTTGGAGTGATGATCAATTTGCATATTACTATTTTATTATATAGGATAGAGGCCTGGTGCATGGGTGGGGGCCAGCTGGTTTGCCCTGAAGGGTGTCCCAGATCAGGGTGGGGATTCCCTTGGGGTGTGGGGTGGCCTGGGTGAGGGACCTGTGGTGGTTTACAGGCCAGTAACACCTCCTGGTGACCCAAGCAGAGGCCCTGGTATCTGGAATTTATTTATCTTCTATAATTGAAACTTTGTAGCCTTGAGTGGAGTCCAGGGCTGGCCAGCAAGCTTGGCTTCCTTCATTGCCAGGGCAACCCAAGCCTCCTACTTGCTCCAGCTCTGTGGCTGGCTGCCATCTTGGTTGGGTTAATTTGAATACTCAATCTTAATTGGCTGGTGGGTGTGGCTTGTGGGCATAACAGAGGTATGGTCAATTTGCATGTTTCTCTTTTATTTAATAGGATAGATTCTTAAAACAAAAGAATAAAACTATCAATATGGACTTACTTTTCATTTGAGGAAAAGGTGCATACTGGGTTAAAAAATGCAATTATATTTTATAGCTATAAAATTATTTAAATAAGACCATTAATTGCCCTCATGATATAACATGTAAAATTTACTGCTAACAATAGCTTATTTTGTAATAATTACATGGGAAATTTTTTCCTAAACTTTAATTTTAATAGATATTGGTTTAATTTATTAGAATTTGCCATTATTGTGTTTTTAAGTAAAGCATTAAGTTATTACTCAAATACAATGGTGTTTGAGTTCTTATGTATTACAAACTGAGTGAGCAGACAGAAACAAAATTATGTCTCATTCTAGTGAAAATGACAGCAACATTTTTTTCTCTAATAGCATCCTAAGGAGGCCCAACTGATTTGCAGTCTGCTCTCTTTGTATAGTTAATTAATCTAAAAGAAGCATTTATTAACTTGAGTTTTAAAGTCTGCTTAACTATAATTTTTAAAACCTCCTCTTAAGATTTCACATTATTTACTGACAGAAGCAAATAAAGTTGATGTAAGTCCCAAGGACTCTAAAATATACTTGATAAGAACATGCATTCCCATTTATAAAAACCCATAGTTTCCAGTCCCTTCCCTATTCTCTTTCTCTCCCTTTCTTTTATAGATATACTAGTGGCTCGTTACACAAAATTTGTGCCTGGGGGTGGGGGGTGGAAGTGTCCCTCAGTTCAGCCTGCATCCTCTCCAATCTGGGCCCCTTCAAGGATGTCCAACTGCCGGTTTAGGCCCGATCCCTGTTGGACATCCCTCTTGCAATCCAGGACCACTGGCTCCTAACCGCTCACCTGCCTGCCTGTCTGATTGCTCCTAAACACGTTGCCTGCAAGCCTGATCATCCCCAACTGCCCATCCCTTCCAGCCTGCTTGCCCTCAACTGGTCCCCCACACTGGCCTGATCGCCCTCAACTGCCCTCCTCTGCTGGCCTCATGGCTCTCAACTGTCCTCCCCTGCCAGCCTCATGACCCCAACTGCCTTTTTTAGTCCACCTTATGGCCCCCAACTACCCTTCCCAGCTGGCCTCATGGCCCTCAACTGCCCCCACCTTTCCAATCAGCTCACCCCCAGCTGCCCCCCTGTGGGCCTGCTTGGCCCCAACTGCCCCCTCCTACCAGCTTGATTGCCACCAGTGGCCCCCCCCCCACACTGGCATGCTCAACCTAACTTCCCCACCCTGCCAGCCTGCTCACCCCTAACTGCACTCCCATGCTGACCTGCTTGTTCCCAACTTCCCCCTATGCCAGCATGGTTTCCCCCAACTGCCACCCCTTGCTAGCCTGATTGCTCCTAACCTCCTTTGCCTTGGCCCCACCATCATGGCTTTGTCCAGAAGAATGCCTGGAAGGTCTCCCAGTCTAATTAACATATTACTCTTTTATTAGTATAGATATATAGAATAGAATTGCTTTAATTGGGGGGGAATAACCTTTTTCAGCAGGAGGAGATTCTCTTGGCAGAGGAAAACACATAATCCCTTATATCTGGACTGATAACCAGCCATATGCACTATACTGCCAAACTAGTTATTAAAAAATTGAGCCACTTTCTTCAACCTTACACCAAACAGCTGTCGCCCTTGAAACCCCTCCTTAGCCCTCACCTTAGGTTCTGCCTTCATAGCTCACCAAGGTTAGATTCTGATTAGTTGGTTTACATGCCAGTCAGCATCAAAAGTTCTGCCTCCTAGGTAGCCATTGGTTTCTCACAGTTCACCCAGATTTGGTCCTAATTGGTTGGTTTCTATGCCAGTCAGCATCAACAGCTCTTCCTCCTAGGCACCATTGGCTTCTGGCACTTCACCCAGATTTGGTTCTGATTGGTTGTTTTCTATGCCAGTCAGCATCAAAAGCTCTGCCTCCAAGGCAGCCACTGGCTCCTTGCACTTCACCCAGATTTGGTTCTGATTGGTTGGTTTCTATTCCAGTCAGTATCTCTGGGCCTATCTCTGGGCCTGAGCAAGGAGGTGGGGCAGATCATCAGTCCCAGGAGGCCTATAGAGAAATAGAGGCTTGGCTGCTGGTGAAGCTTGGAGAGAAAGAGCGAAGCAATGGCTGATCAACAGCTGCCACTGAGGATACAGATCAGACCCTGCCTCTCTCTCTGCAAGCCTCTCTCCAGTCCTAATGCACAGGCCCCTTGGTAGTCAGTGCTGGGTCACTGCCCTGGCACAGGCTGTAGTCAGTGCTGGGTTGCCAGGGCAACCCAGCACTGACTTCCAGTGTTAGGTGGAGCCTTCTGTCATTATGGACCCTGACTCTTTAAATATATAGACTAGAGGCCCTGTGCATAAAATTCATGCACTGGGGGAGGAGGGATGTCCTTCAGCCCAGCTTGTACCCTCTCCAAATTGGGACCCCTTAAGGGATGTCCGACTGCCCGTTTAGGTCCGATCCAGGATATGGTCAATTTGCATATTACTCTTTTATTAGATAGGATAAGGGTGAGGGAATTAAATTGGATATTGTATTAGTTTCCTATTGTGGCTTTATTACCACAAATGTAATTACTTAAAACAACACAAATTTATTTTCTTACAGTCTGTAGTTCAAAAATCCAAAGTGGGACTAATTGGGCTAACCTCAAGGTGTTGGCACAGCTGCTTTTTTCTAGAGGCTCTAGGGGAAAATCTGTTGTCTTGACTTTTTATTTATTTTTTTATTGATTTCAGAGAGGAAGTTGAGAAGAAAAGAGAGACAGAATCATCAATGATGAGAAAGAATCATTGACTGGCTGCTACCTACAAGCCCCACACAAGGGATCCAGCTGGCAACCTGGGTATATGCCCTGAATAGGAATGAACCTTGACCTCCTGGTTCATATGTTGATGCTCAACCACTGAACAATGCCAGCCTGGCTTGCCTTTTTAAATAGTATTAAAATTAGACTACAAAAAGGAATGAAGTATTTGAATGATATTTTAATACAATATTGTGCCTTAAAATTATACTTCCAAAGGTCATAATTAGATAAGAGTTAATGTGATTCAGAGGCTGGACATCTGTACTATGGTTTCAAATTTAGAATCTTTTTAGATTTAATCCCTTAATAAATGTTAAAATACAAGTTCTTCTATCTCAAGTTATTAATACTAGACAGAAACTCAGTTTCCCCACTGAACCATTTTCTTCCTGCAACCTGAAATCTGATAAATGCAAGTTCCTTGTCACTTGCATTCTCTGTAGATATTGACCTGAAAAGTCACATATAATGAGAGCATTGCTAAAGTAGTAACCATGTCATTTTTATAAAATTTCAGCCAGTAGTTTCCTGATATCAGCAATAGATTCAACAAATAGAAGAACAAGTGACTCTCCTGAAATCCTATGACCTCAATAGAATATGAGAGTAATGAATGCATTCCTCAAGAGAAATGGTGTGGTTGAAGTAGCAGATGTTTACAATTTGTTTCTCAGCTCTCAATAATAAGAAATTACACAGATTCAATACCTAAGTGAAATTAATCGTTGTCTCTTTGTCCAATACAGTAAATATAATGAGTTATGTATAAATGGCAATTCATACACAAATTTGAAACAGATGGTTCATGCTTTGTTATATCTTAATGAATCATATCAATCACTATAATGTCCTAGAATTTTTAAGATTTTCGAACATGCCATTTTAAAAATAAAATACATAAAGGTAGTATAGAGTGATAGTTAAAAGAACCGAACATGGAATTAGATCATTCTAAAACAAAAAAAAAACTTAAAAATTTTACTCACAATTAAAGAAGTCCAAAAAATTAGATTTTATGTACTTGTTTTAATGGACACCAACTTTAGTCTTAAAGCTTGAAGAGAAAACAGTCTTGATTTTGTTCATTGGAAATTTTATGTAAAAATACTCAAAGAAGTCAGTAAAGATACTAAAGATATTTATAAATTTTATTAACTAAATATGTGCATTATAGACTTTGAAAATTTCATTTCGTTTAACTTTTATTTTTATGTTGAATTTACTTTTATGTAAATTTTTATGGAAAAAAACTTTTATGGAATAAACTTTTTTATGGAATAAATTTTTTTTATGGAATAAACTTTTAAAGAAATATTTGCTTATATAAATGGACTTCAAATAGTGCCATGAGTATAAATATATTTAACACCTAACACTACATCCAAGTAGGAAATAAAATTCACTGAGAATAGCTTCTCGTGTGAAAACTTTTCCAAGTGTATGTGCTTTGCCAATTCATCACATCAGGAAGTCAGTGACAGGAGACATTTGTTAGTGGGGATTAGACACCAAAATCTGGGTACTTCATCTGGATGTGAGATTTGAAGTAAGGAAAATGGTCATTTTAGTGTGACTTATTTCCAGCTATAGAATGAGTTACCTAGATATTGTCTTTGTACCTACACATCCTTTTCATGTCTTTTTGATTAGGGTATAAATCTCATGGTCTTATCTATTACTAATATGAATTTTCTTACATTGTTTTGTCAGTTTATGTTTTTATCCAATTTTTCTTCTCAATATGACAATTCTGTAATTTCATTGTTAAGCTCTGGTTTTTAGCTTTCCTTTCCTTTTTTTATTTTTAGAGAGAGAGAGAGAGAGAATGATTTCTTGTTATAATAAGCCAGACATACAAGATTTTACTGAAACTGTAACTGCTGACAAAATATAGTTGAACTTACAAACCTTCAAGGGAAATAAGAGGATCAAACAAAGCCAACATACGGAAAAGCCCAAAACTGGTTTGGGATAAATATAAGAATTACATCCAGCATTGGTATTTTCTTTTACTTGTTAATCTTCATTGAGGATATTTTTTCCATTGATTTTCAGAAAGAGTGGAGGGAGGGAGAGAGGGAGAGAAAGAAACATTTATGTGAGAGAGGCACATTGATTGGTTGCCTCCAGCACACAGTCCCTGACCAGGGCTGGGATTGAAACTGTAACCCAGGTATGTGCCCTTGACCAGGAATACAATCTGAGACCCTTTGGTTCACAGGGCTGATGTTCTAACCACTGAGGACATCAGCTAGGGAGCATGGGTATCTTTTGACACTCCCAGCAGGTATTTGCCATAGTTCTCCCATCCCTTCTGAAGCTTCTGCTTAACCAAATGACTTTTCCCTCTCTATTGGAGGTACAAGCCAATCCAACAGTACCCTTTTTCATGATGTAAAGCCAAGAAGAAAGTCTATAAATCTTATTCCAAGATAGCATTCACAGACTCAAACCAGCACATATTATGTAGTATCAATGCACATGGGAGCAACTTTAATCAAACCAGAGCTGCTACCATGTGTAACCTGTTATGTGACCCTGTAGCCAGACCACTTCTACTATATTAAAATATCAACATGGAAGAATGCATATTTTGAACCCCAGATTTTCTAAATACTTCTAAAGGGCTATTGAAGTGATGTAGAATAAGCCCTAGCCAGTGTGGCTCAGTGGAAAGTGATGTAGAACAGAATTGTATTTCAGAAAACCAGGCATTAGGGATGAATGCTTTCTGGGACTTTTTCAGGGGTACAGAGAGGAACAGAAGAAATGTTAGAGCACCACACCATATATGACAGGTGAAGGGAGGCAGAGGTGGAAAGAGGGCTGACATATTCATGTTCAAGGAAAAGTCTGGGAGAAGAAGAAAAAAAAGAAAAGATAGCCAAATCCAAGTTGGAGGAAAAAAAGGTTTCATACAATACAATATTTTGCACAGCAAAAGTAACCATCAACAAAACAACAAGAAAGCCCACTGTATGGGAGAACATATTTGCAAATGTTATCACTGATAAAGGTTTAATCTCCAACATCTACAGACAACTTATACAACTTAAGAAAAGGAAGATAAATGATACAATAAAAAAATGGGCAACGGACCTAAATAGAACCTTTTCGAAAGACGACAGAAGGAAGGCCAAGAGACACATGAAAACATGTTCAAGGTCACTAATTATCCGAGAGATGCAAATCAAAATGACAATGTGATACCATCTCACACCTGTCAGAATGGCAATGATCAACAAATCAACAAACGACAAGGGTTGGCGAGGATGCAGAGACAAAGGAACCCTTGTACACTGCTGGTGGGAATGCAGACTGGTGCAGTCACTGTGGAGAACAGTATGGAGTTTCCTCAAAACACTAAAAATGGAACTCCCATTTGACCCAGCAATCCCACTCTTAGGAATTTATCCTAAGAAAATAGAAACACCAATCAGAAAGGATTTATCCACCCCTATGTTCATAGCAGCACAATTTACAATAGCTACAATTTGGAAACAGCCTAGGTGCCTGTCAGCAGATGAGTGGATTAGAAAACTATGGTACATCTACACAATGGAATTCTATGCTGCCATTAAAAAGAAGGAATTCTTACCATTTGCTGCAACCTGGTTGGAACTGGAGAGCCTTATGCTTAGTTGAAATAAGCCAGTCAATGAAGGAGAAGCATCACATGATCTCACTCATTTGTGTATAATAAAGAACATTATAAACTGATGAACAAAAGGATAGATACAGAGGCAGTAAAGCATCAAACAGACTGTCAAATTATAGCAGGAAGATTAAGGAGAAATGGGGTAGATAAGAGATCAACCAAAGGACTTGTATGCATGCATATAAGCATAACCAATGAACACAAGACACTGGGGGTTTGGGGTATGCCTGGGAGGGGTGGGGGCAATGGGAATATATGTATACATGTAACACAATAAAATAAAATACTCATTTAAAAAATAAAAGTAACAGAAACAAACGAAAGGCACAAGCTGGTGGCAGGTAACATAGTGATAGGTCCAGCATCAGTCAGGTAGGCGTCTCCTGATCTGTTATCTCAAGGTTGTTTACTGAGGTGATAACTTTAGCAAGAGTCTCTCACAGGAGGGCAGGCAGGCTTCAATCACTGGTTCGGGATCTGTTTGTACCTTGTAGGTACCCAGCTCGGCATCCAGGTGTTCTTTTTCTCCTCCTCCCCCACAGCTCCTACCTTCCCCTCCGCCCCCTCCTCCCCCTCCTCCTTTTACTCCTCTCGTCTGTGCCACCACAGCTGCTGCCAACTCCTGCTTGGTGTCCAAAAAAATGCACTGTTAGATCCCTTGCTATGTGATGACCTTGACTTATGCTGGGTCATCAGATTGTGCTCCCCTTAATATGGGGGTGGGGTGGGGTGGGTAAATAAGGGAATAAGGACACATATGTAACACATTAATCGATAAAGAAATTAAAAATAAAATAAAATAAAAACATTAAAATATGCAGCAATGGGGCCTCATATTCAGATAAACAAAAAAAGAAATGAAATAAAGAAGATGGGAGAGCTGAAACCGGTTTGGCTCAGAGGATAGAGCGAAAGGTCCCAGGTTCGATTCAGGTCAAGGGCATGTACCTTGGTTGCAGGCACAACTCCAGTAGGGGTGTGCAGGAGGCAGCTGATTGATGTCTCTCTCTCATGGATGTTTCTGGCTCTCTACCCCTCTCCCTTCCTCTCTGTGAAAAATCAATAAAATATATTTGAAAAAAAAAGAAGGTGGGAGAGAAAAGATGACAGAAATTCTTCTTCCTTATTATTAGTAAGCCCTCAACAGAGTTGTGCCCATCTAAACACCAGTGAGAAAGGTAAATTATGGAGTCATCATGATACTTCATGGGGCCACCTGTGAGTTTTTACTATAGGTTGCAAAACCACATAGCATGCTTTCCTTAGAGCATGGCTATTATTTTGTGTCTTCCTGGGGGACAAAGTGTTGCTTTTATCTGCCATGGAACATCTTTGTCTTTGAGCTGGGAGAAGAAAATATGCTCTTTGAATTGAGCATCTTTCTGATGAAGTTGTACCTATAAACCTAAAGTTTATGTTGTCATTATTAGTCATTTTTTAGTGACAAATGAAACCTTTCAAAGGAAAACTCAGTAATGCTTTGGGTCAAACCAGTAAATGTGAATGCAGAATATTGAGATTGGAAGAAATATCTTGTACATTATGTTGATTATTGTGAAATCAGGATTAGATTAATTATGCAATTTGGGATGAAAATATACTTGATGTATGAGACTTCCAAAAAGACTTGCTGTCTGTTATTTATTTGTTATGCATGTGATCCAGTTTTTAACTCAGGAGAAAGAATTAGTTCAAATTTCTGTTGTGCTTAGCTTACCATGTCAGGTTTTACCAACTCTGGAGTGATGTTTTCAGATATTAATCAGTATTGCTTGACCTGTGTTAGAAGATGGCATTCACAAATAATATTCTATCAACATAAAAATAGAAGACTGATTCAATTTATGTTTCTTTTTCCCTTGTTCTGAATACCTACTCAGCTCATCTCAGACAAACCTAATTATTATCTGCTGTCTGCAGTTAATAGTTGTGGATTCTTTTTTCAGCTCCTGAATACTTTTCTTAATTTATCCAATTATGCCTTAAAATGTATACTATGTAAGCTCCCTCTGTCCCCCACCTTCCCCTCATAGCAGGTGTCCTGTCCTGCCTGGCTGCTTTGCGACTGCATGCGTGCTGCCCAGAGCCCAGAGCAACTGGGGGGTGGGCCACCATGATCTTTGTCAAGTTAATTTGCATACTCAATCCTGATGGGCTGGTGGGCATCGTGAAGTGATGGTCAATTTGCATATTTCTATTTTATTTGTGTAGATATATAAAAGACTACATGACTGACTATCTGTGCATATGACTGTCTGACTGACCACCTGGTACATATGGTGCACATTGGCAATTTAAAAATGAACATTAACTTGCACATGTGTGATACATATAAAGCTCTCACTAGTGTCAATCAAACGCTTGTATTTTGACCTGTCATTGTTGATCGTGAATTTGGTGAATTTTGGATATATTTGATGACAATTTTCACACCTACTTGAGTGATGATTCCATCAATTCAACAGATGATGCACACAAGGAAAATTTTCCCATAGAATTTCTTAATAGTGTTACTCCTTCGAGAATGCTGTGTCATATATTGAAATTGAAAGTAGGTGCAATCATTATGCTACTGAGAAATCTTAATAGTAAATGGGGTCTTTGTAACAGTACTAGATTTATTATCAAAAGATTGTGACGTAACATAAGCAAAGCTGATGCATTAACAAGATCTGCAGGCGAGGTTGTTCTGATTCCAAGAATTGATTTGTCCCCATCTGACACTGGCCTCCCATTTAAATTAATTTGAAGACAGTTTCCCGTGATGCCAGCATTTATATTGATAATTAATAAATCACAAGGACAAACTCAAGATAGACTAGAAATATTCCTACGTGAACCCATTTTTGGACATGGTCAGTTACATATTGGTTTCTCTCAAGTTTGAAGAGCATTTGACATTAAAGTTGTGAATACTTCATCACAAGGAAAATTACTAAAGCACTCTGAAAGTATTTTTACTCTTCATATAGTATACAGGGAGATATTATAATAAGTTTAATCAATTTATCAGTCATTGTTTTTATCAATTTTTATATCATGTTGTCATTATTTTTATATGTTTTTGTTATTTTTATATTATGCATTTGTTATATCATGTTGTTATTGTTTATTTATTAATCAATTTATATATTATTTTACTAATTTTCATTCATCTCTTCTATTATAGAGAAAGGGCAAATAGTGATATTAAAATATTTCTTCTAATTCATTTCCTTTCAATGTGCATGAGTCCATGCACCAGGCCACTAGTATATTGTAATGCTGATGTTAATGATATTTCTGGTGATATATTTACCCATTCTGTAATTTCCTATTGACAAATCTCTTTCTAATTTTGATATGAATTAAAAATAGATTTTTCTTCAAGAACCATATTGCTTTCATTTTCTCTAACAAAAATTAGTAGGCAACCCTGAAAACAGTTTTGGGTTTTTGTTTAAATGTTTTTAAAAATGTGGAGTAGAGTAATATTTTAAAACAACCTCATGCTATCTCTTTAGTATTGAATCAAAGGAGTTACAGAAATTCAACCTCATTGTCCAGTAGGCCAGATATATTTCTCTTTTAAAGTGAGTCATTTATTTATTGGTTAAGTAACAAGCCAGGTGCTTTCATCAAAGCTGACACAATTGGAGTATGTGCATCACCATGTCTATGAAGCTGAGCTGAACTGTATGGTTTTTGAGACTCTTCACCACTTTTCAGATCAGATTAGCTCTGTAATAGGCACATGTAGAATATTTTCAAGATCAACACAAAATACAAAAATTATGTAGATCTAGAAATTAAGTTAATTAGGAATTAAATTGTCAATAGAACAACAACAAGTTTATTGTCCTTATACCTTTTGTTAACCATTTAGATGTCCAAATGTTGACTTTATGAAATATGGCACAGTTAGCAAATAGCAGCTGGAATGAGCTGGAAGCCTATTAGGAATGAGGTCTGAATTAGTATTCTCTTAGCACCAAAAATGTGCCATTCATATTTTCTTTTGTAGCTCTAATTACATATAATAATTCTAGGTTTTTAGTTTTTAAAAGAGCCCTTCATGTATAGAATGCTATAAAATTATTCAGTTTATATGTCAACCCTAATTAAAACCTATCTCAGAATTCATTAAAATTAGATCAACTACTTAACATCCCTTACAGCAAGTGCACCTTTAGAAAAACAAAAACAAAAACCTACACCCTCCATTTTCCCCTTTTGAGTTTTTGTTGTCTAATTAATAGAAACCATTAATTTGGAGGGATGAATTAAAAATGAAATGAGTAGTACAGTCTTTGTGCAATTCTCTGAAGGTTTTCTAAGCATAATCAAGGTGAAGAAAAAAAAATGTTTATTGCAAATGTCCTGAGCTGATAAAACCATATATTTGGAATCATTAAGGATGTGGTAACAAATGAAAATAAAATGTACACAATGAGAATAAAATTAAATGGATGATAGATTCCAAAATTTAATGACTCAAAGAAAAAAAACCCAACTCCAGTTTCTAAGTCCAGGCTTGTCAAAGGGAAATAAAACTCTTTATTTAAAAAAATTAGCATGATGCTTTAAGATTTTTACCCAATTTGTAGTGTGGTGATAGGAATTTTGTTGTAGTGGTCTGAGTAGATATTATAAATATGTATGAAAAAGAATATTGAGTCTTTTGTTATTCAGAGAAAATGAAATAAAAAATGTGATCAGCTGAGTAATTGAGAAAATATATGATTTCCAGGAGGGCAGAAGTGTGTTTTCTCATTGATATCAAAGTGATTGTCCTTCTATTTCAGAAAAAAAACTTTGAGAAGATGTTCATAGACAAAAATCTGACTCTATGGCTATGTCTTAGTTCATTCAGGGAAATTACCATAGACTTGGTATCTTAAGCAAAAATTATCTATTTTTTTTTCACAGTTCCAGAAGCTGGGAAGTCTAATCTCAAAGTGATGACAGAGCCAATGTCTCGTGAGAGCTGCTTCCTGGTTCACAGACGACAGTCTTCTTGCTGTATCCTCATGTGTTGGAAAGGGCCAGCGAGCTAGTTTTCTGGGGTTTCTTTTCTAGGACACTAATCTCATTCATGAGGTTCTGCTCTAATGACTCACCTCCCAAAGTCCTCACCTCCTAATACCATCACATTGGGGGTTAGGATTCTGACATATTAATTTGGAGAATACAAATTTTCATTATATGTGATGGTGATGACTCACAAGGAAGCCTTTGCATAGCTGAAGATGATTCACAAGGAAGCTTTTGCATAGCTTTGCACAGATTATCTTCTAGAGAATGAAATGAATACTAAAGAGACTAACATGGTAATTAGAGGCTAAAACTAGAGGTAATGGTCTGTTATTTCTTTAAGAGATTTGTTCTGGGCAACCTCCATGAAATAATTTTAGAATATTTAAGCTAGTGATATTTTCATTTCTACTTTTGGTTTTATCTTAAACCAATAGAAAGAAATTATTTGTATGTAAAATCTCCCAGAAAAGTAAGCTCAGATTAGTATTCCTGACCTGAATCATTTTCACAGCTGAACTACTACCGGGAACTGGAATTTGTAGTGCTTTAATGGGAAAAACTATCTTAACATTTGATGCAATGGATACCAACACCATAAAGACTGTCTGCATCCTAAACTTGCTCCTGGACTTTTCCGTGAAAAGAATTCTGCATATTAGTTATTCATATATAAATTAAAAATATAATTTAACTCAATGATTTTGTACTTTCAACAAAGAAAAACTAATTTTGTCTTAGGAAACATGTTTCATCTAATGCTTAAACAACTCATTAAAGATATGTGGTTGATCTCAGTGATATTGTGAATTATTAGTTAATTTCTTCAAAATTTATAAGAATGCATTCATATCCTTTCCTAGTTCCTTGAATCTTGAACACTTACCAAGTTTGGTATGGGTACACCATAGTGAAAACTGTCTTCCATCAGATAAGAAGCATGCTCAAAGGGCATGATTCTAAGTTCATAACAAAAAAGATAGGCCTGAATTTTTTATGTCTTCAAATTATACTACTTGTTGCTTATTTTTCATTTTTGAAAATCAAGCCGCTAATATTAGGGCAGGAGTTCTCAGAAAGTGGAATATCCATAAACATTATACATTTCATAAAAATTCTGAAACCTTTTGGTCATCATATTCGCTGTCATATAACCTGAAAAAAAGACTAAAAATATTCTTTCCAGATAGTAACAATCCTTCAAAGTTAATAGCTATGGCAGAAATTGGCTGCTAACCGAACAGGTTTTCCTTTCTGCTGAATCCACAGCTAGTAATCATTTATAAGCTTATCTTGAAGTTGGATGGGACCACATGCCTGATATCTGGCTCACTGGCCTATAGATTGTGAATAGAAGCAATGCATCCTACTTCTAACCTGGTCCAAAAATCAAAGTGAATGAAGTACAGAAATTTTGGAATTGAAAGAGATGGGAAAATGACTGTCACTACACTTCTAAAAATAGAAAATAAAATTAAAATACTCCTGGAGAATCCAATGGCTTATGACAAAGACCAGACCAAGGGTGTGGAATTCTTACTAAAGGAGGAATCAGACTTCCAAGGGCCTCCACAGCCCCGGAAGAGGACCTGATGTCCCACACCAACTTCAGATATGGTGACGGAGATGATAGACATTTCCACAGGGTAAAGGAAAGGGCCAGGGAGAAAAATGGATGAGAGCTGTTCTCAGAAACTAAATTCTAGAGTCTAATCAAGAAATATCCACTCTATTCATGTTTAGCAACCTTCAAAATGTCTGCTTGGCAGGATTTCATAAATTCTTACTCAAATTCCCCCCCATCCCATCCCCCTGAATGGAAGCTTTTATTGTAGTGTGTTTGTTGTTTGTTTATTTTATTTTTTGTTTTTGTTTTGTTTTACTAACTTTGTAAATTGGGCATGTGTATGTTTTGAGAGTAAGGAATGGAAATATGTTGATTTATATTCATAGTGTTATCAGTCCATAAGGAGCCACGTTCAGATTTTATGGAGAGTTTTGCATCACCAGAAGATACTAAACTTCTAGTTAGATGCAGTGACTAGACAAGACTTTAGGGAAATATGAGAATGAGTTCTACATTTTGTTGTGGGAACAAAACTAAAATTAACATTTAGTGACTATAACACTGAAGGATAAACTGGCTAAATTTAACAAAAATAATTTCCCCTTTCTTTTTGGCACACATTTTCTGGTCTTTCTTATCATGCTTAGACATGGCATATAGAAATTTTTCACTTTTTTACTTTCTCTTTTATTCTTTCTCTTTTTCTGCCTTGCAGTTGATGTTGAATTCTTGAGTTGACTATAGAAGCCATACTTTGAAGATGACAAAGGCTTCATCAGGCTGGGCCCTTGAACTCTTGTATGGAGGAAAATATCTCTCACCTCAACCATAATTTTGCATAAATGAGAAATAAATTTCAATAGAAATGAGCCACTGAGATTTCAGCATTTATCTGATATATATATGTATATATGTATAATGTATATATATGTATGTATATGTATATGTATCCTTGTCAAAATACACAGCTTTTAAAAGTTCCACTTAAAATAGTATTCTTAATATTAAGAAATCCAACATAGCATATTTCTCATTTTAATTGAGGTTGTATTTCAAGTGATAAATATTATAAAATTTTAGGTTATATTATAATCTCAACAACTGAACAACTATTCTGTCTTCAGTAGGATCAATCTTATTGGTATGGAAAGCCAAGAGAGCCCCTTTTTAAATATTCCAATGAAAATATTTTGCAGAAATTTTTGAAGGAAATAGAACATGAAGTTGCAAAAATCACATTACATACATCAACCATTTGTGTATTAGGAAGTTCTTTAGTAGAGTGAAAAATTCCAATTAGAAACATCAAGACAAATAAAATGAGTCTGTGGAGAAGATTAAAATCGGTAATTTTTTAGGGAAAATAGAAGAAAAGTTGGGAAACATTCTTTAATAGCAAGAATGCTGGCATCCATTAAGGTTTAGCTTCAGAAAGTCACCACCTCAATTCTGCAGCTGAAATTCTATCCTGGGAAGAAATCAATGGAGACTGTGGGACCTGGAAACTTGCTTTATGTATTGTTCTTTTCCTCCTCCCACTTGTAAGGACTTCTGATTTGGCAAGAAATATACATATTCACACTGCCTTTTTAGTAGTTTCCTAAGGACAAAGATGAGTCAATGCTCAGTATTATAGAAATTGATTTCTATAATCCTGAGACCCTATGTTGTATTTTATTTATTTATTTAAAAACTGTTTATTGATCATCTATTGTATCAGGCACTGCTTATAAATATCAGATATATGTAGTGAACAAAAAAATTCTGCCATTCTAGAGCATACTTTGATGAGAAAGGCAGAAATTATGAAAAATAAATGGCTAAATTATATAGTGTTAGCTAAAAATGCTAAAGAGAAAAGCAAAAGAGAGAATAGGGATGCAAATACTTGAGATAGAAATTATAATTTTTAAAAGAGTAAGATTTCAATGAAAAGGTAAAATTTGAGGAAAGATATAAAGGAAATTTTAGACCTATTCACACTGATAGGAAAGCAAGTTCATTCCAAGTAGAAGGAGAAGCAAGTATGAATACCTGGATAAGTAGCATACTTGACATGTGTGAGGAACAATAAGGAGGATCATGAGGCTAGAGTAAAATGACTATGGAGGGAGAATTGCAGGGGAATATTCATTGCACTTTACAATCAATATGAAACATTGCAAATTCAATCTCAATGCCACTTCTTTGAAGTCTTTTTTGCCTTCTTCATACTGTTAATTACTGTGTCTTCTGTGCACCACAAATACTTTATCAATGTACTTGCAATATTTGTGTTGTAATATTATGTTGCAACATTTTCATAATTTGTGTTGTAATCGTTTATGTTTCCAACTCTTTCTTTACATTGTGAGTCCTTCATCCTTATATAACAACACAGTGTTTTGGTAAAAATGTACTCAATAAACATGCAGTGAATGAATGAGTGAATGAATATCACATTATAAGTCAGTCTAAATGATATAGAGCAATACAGAAAAGAAATTTATTGATTCTTAAAAATTACCAGTAAGTAAAGGGTCCTCATTCACTTTTCTGAAGATGAAAGCCTGATAGGTTAGGGAAATAATGACACCTCTTTCTCTGACTTTAGCCATGCATTGCCATTATGAAATAAAGGACCTACAAAATAATTTGTCATGAATGTGCAATTCAACTAATAATTATGCTTTTATATTTGTATTTTTTAAGGTTGTAAATTTTAACCTTTTCTCATTATTAATATTATTCAAATTATTGAATTAACATCTTCATAGAAAACAGTTTAGATACAATTTTCTTTCTGAGGCATAAATTTGAAATTTGGTTCAAAGACTTTTTGAAAATGTCCATGTTATGAGAGCTTATCAGTGTTCAAACTAACATTACTATAATCTCAATTTAAAAGAGGACAGTTGATCTGATTTGGAATTCTAGGCTGTTCTGTGAAGCTGCTTTCCCAAGGGTGATTAGCTTTGATATAAATTTTTAATATGACTCTTAAAATTTGCTCACACACATGATCTTGTTTTAGGCATTGAATTAGAATACAAGAAAAATGACTACTAAGACTAAAGCATCAAACACATATATAAATTCCTTTATGCTTCTCTACAGTTTAATTGTCATGAACACCAAACTACTATTAAGAAACCCCTTGTTTGAACTATGCACGGAAAGTGTATAGGTTTAAAATAATATGCTATTTCTATTCTAAATAACATTAGACAGATATTTTGAGTGAAACTTTTTATCTGTGTGTTTTGATTGCTGTGTTTTAAAAGAAAACTAAGCAAATAAATTGCTTGCTCATTTTTTTCCCTACTAGAAAATGTCCATCTTGAAGAAAGAAAAGTTTTTCTTTCTTTCTTTCTTTCTTTCTTTCTTTCTTTCTTTCTTTCTTTCTTTCTTTCTTTCTTTTTCTCTCTTTCTATTATCTATCATCTATCTTTCTTTCTATTTATCTATTATCTATCTATCTATCTATCATCTATCATCATCATCTATTTATATTCTATCATCTATCTATCCACCCATCCTACCTCCCCAAATTGAAATTTTCATCTTTATGAACTATTAACTTCAGACTTTATATCAACTACACTGTGCTTGTCAAGACTATATCAAATAAAATATAAAATTCAGATGAATTTTTCAATACATTTATTTTAATAAATAGCTGAAGAACTTTGGTGTGGAACACCCTAAATATGCAGCATAATTGAATCTTTTTCTCTAATTACATTAAAATAGATAAACTTTAATAAATTAGTATGGCAGCAAATATATAATGGTATTCTATGTAGAATTTTTTACACTCACTTACTTACAGGCATTTATAATGGACAATTTTCATATTTTGGCTAACTTGTATCTGAACACCCTGCCTCTGTCTAAATGTCTCCTATGAATGGATTTTAGTGGAAGAAAGGGCCTTGTCTTCTGATTCTAAAACTCCAGTGGGGTAGATATTGCATGCATCTGACAGCTTATTCTTGAATATAAAAGCTTAGATATAGCCAGCTGCTCAGGACTATGGATCTTGGGAAAGTGAAGCAGAATGGGAGCAAATAGATATTAATGAGGGTAGAGTAATAGATCTGAATTCAAGTGGAGGTGACGTATGTCCGTGAAGTTAGTGTCCTTACCTGTGGCATGACCTTAGCTGTTTTTGGATGACTATTGGCTGCATTTTTGGTTGCATTTTTGGTCTTGGTGTCATCTTGTTCTCCTGGTTTTTCATCACTGTGAAAGCTATCCAAAATTATTTCAGTGAATTATTTTCTGCTCAAGTTAGCCAATCTGTCTCTGTTGTTTACAATCAAGGCTGATAGAATATGACATGTGAATATACTGATATCATAAATTAATGAAACACTGACACTCCTTAAAATAAAGTTTTACTTTAACATGGTTTTGGAAAACATTTTTTAATTTTTCTTAAAACTTGAAATTAAGAATTAAACTCTCAAGGCTTTGGAGATTTCTTTTTTACAGACATCACCAGAAGTTTATACTTGACTATTATAGATCTGACTTTACTTCACTGTGAATATTTATAAAGTGATGACCTATCTAAATCCAGATGTTATTTTCTTACTGAGAAGTTTTAGCAATTGTTAGGAGAATTCATCATTAACAAAGTCATAGACCAATGGAATTTTTATCTCTTTCATTATGTTATGTGATGAAATAAAATATTTTCTTGAGAAATGGGTTCACTGCTGTCAAAATCTAATTTTACATGGATAACAACTAAAATTTTAAAACTTAAAGGGCGCAAAAGGAGTGGCAACTTGGAAAATTTAGGATACCAAACTTTATTTACACCACTGTATTTACTAATTATAAATGTAGAAATTGAAATCACATTGCAAAGAGAAAATATTATTTTTCATGATAGATTCAGGGAGCAGAAAGTACACACACAAACACACACACACACACAAAGAAAATCTTTCTTTGGCAATATTTAATTTTATTTTTTTTAAGTTAAATTTATATGGATGACACTGGTTAATAAAATTGTATAGGGTTTACTGTTGTATAGGCTGCACTTTACTATGATACATGACCTGTATATTACATTGTATGTGCACCTTCCAAAGTCAAATAATCTCCATATATTTGGCCCCCTTTTCTTCTCCTCCACCCCTTTCCTCTGATAACCACTATACTATTGTTTGTGTCTATGAGTTTCACTTTTATATCCCACAAATGAGTGAAATTATAGGATTCGTGATTCTTTGTTTTTTTTGACTGACTTATTTAATTTAGCATAATATTCACAAGGCCCATCTATGTTGTTGCAAATGGCTGTATTTCATCTTTTCTTATAGCTGAGTAATATTCCATTGTATGTATGTACCACATCTTCTTTATTCAATTACAGTATCTATAAATGGAGACTTTGGTTATCTCCATGTCTTGGCCACCATGAATAATGCTGCAGTGAACATAGGGGTGCATATATCTTTGCAAATAAATGTTTTCAAAATTTCCTTTATGTCAGCATTTAAAGCAGTTTTTACTTTCTGATTAATTAAACACAACATGTTACTTGTGCTACAATCTTAGAAAATGGATCTTAAACAGAAACTGTTGGCTGTACTCTTGTCATTTCCTTCCTCCTCCTCCTCCTCCTCCTCCTCCTCCTCCTCCTCCTCCTCCTCTTCCTCCTCCTTTTCCTCCTCCTCCTTCTTCTTTTTCTTCTTCTTTCTTTTCTTTAATTATCTGAAACACCACATGCTTGGCTTGCAAGTTTATTTTCCAGACCACTGATAGCAATGTGGTTATATGTCTGTGTGAATATGTTTTGTTTTGAAAGATATAATAAGCTTGAAGCAGTTTCAAATCTCTAGCAACCATTTCTTTAGGAGTATGTCATAATGAGCTAGTGGCCACATTTATGCCAGGTCACTTGTCAAATGTTTGGCAGGGAGATGTCGAGTTTGGGGACAACCACAGTCCACAATTAAGAAACTACTTATAAAACTATGTAGGAGTTCTGTGGATCTTACCAGTTACTTTAGAACTAGCAAGAAACCTTTATTATTTATTATTAGCATATTATAATCTCCAAAGACTATTATATAAGTCTTTTTTCTAAAATACTAGAGTGCATGAAAATTCATGCACTGGAAGAGTGTCCCTCAGCTCAGCCTGCCCCCTCTCACAGTCTGGGAGCCCTCAAGGGCAGGAGGTGACCCGGCAATCAGGGGAAGGTGATGCCTCATCACACCTCTGCTGGTGCCACTGCTGGCAGTGCAGGCCTCAGCTGGTTCTGGTTACCTGAGCCTCAGGCCGACCCTGGGCGGCTGGGCAGCCACCATCCGAGGCTTGCCTGTGCCTCGGGCTGGTCCTGGGTGGCTAGGGGACTGAGGGGACTAGGGAACTCTGGAGGCAGGCATGTGGAGCAGCCAGGCCTGCCGCCCTGGCACGGCTGAGGGGACTGGGCGCCGCCATCTTGTGGTTGTGGTTGCTGCCATCTTTGAGGGCAGTGCAGTCAATTAGCATATTCCCTCCTTATTGGCTGTGGGCTCAGCCATCTTTGTGACAATGTGAGGGTCAATTAGGATATTCCCTCTTTACTAGGTAGAAAAGTTCTCAAATTTTCCCAGGAAATTCCAGGAGCTTGGAATACTTGTTTAAACACAACTAAAAAATGCAGGAGATAGAAGTCTGCTTTGGTTAAGTGTGAACTTTTTTTTTTTTAATGTAAAAAGGTCAAAATTAATTAAGAAATAGCAAATTCTAAATTCCACTGAAGACATTCCAATGTTTTTAGCAATTCACTTAAAATGGAAGAGAAAAACCACCCCTTAGATACTGTAAAGCTTTGAAAACCTAATGAGTCATGCTACCTCTTGTAGTTTCTACCAAACCAAGATTTGTGGAAGGCCTGGGCTCATTAACATTTAGTGGAAACAGATCATCCAACTCTAGGAATAGCTTCTTGAAATATTTTCACCATTATCCTTGTATTTGGTTGCTGAAATATTGCTTTCTCAACTGTTACTTCATATTTCTTCTTGTTGTTAATTTAAATGTAAAATGTTGATGTAAAGTCCCAAAAGTTATGCATATATGGGGCTTGGGGAATGGGGGATACAGAAGCAGGATGGAAGAGGTAAATGGGGGAGAAAGGAAAACATATGTAACACTGTCAGCAATAAAGATTTAAAATAAATAAATAAATAAATAAATAAATAAATAAATAAATAAATAAATAAAATCCAGCAAGTTAAATGTCCCTCTCTGCAGATGACATACTTTTTCTTTTCATGTGTCCAAAATATATTCATTTTTCAACAAGGTAGGTTCTTTATGCAAGTTGGTTCTTGTTATATTTTAATTGTTTACTTTTCTCCAACTAAATAAGAAAGAAAATTAGTAACTAGAATATACAGAAAATAGAATATTAGTATATAGGTAATGGATTTTTTAAAAAATATATTTTATTGATTTTTTTACAGAGAGGAAGGGAGACGGAGAGAGAGTTAGAAACATCGATGAGAGAGAGAGACATCGATCAGCTGCCTCCTGCACACCCCTCCTGTACGCCCGCAACCAAGATACATGCCCTTGACCGAAATCAAACCTGGGACCTTTTAGTCTGCAGGCTGACGCTCTATCCACTGAACCAAACTGGTTTTGGCTGGATTTTTTTCTTTTTTTTGATTCGTTACAATAAAGGTTACCATGTATCAAAATATTAGCAATACATTTAACTCAACTATTTTAAAGGTTTTTAAATCTTATAATTTTAGGGAAAATTTTGTGTTATAGTGAAAAAACCCCACATTATTTAGAACACACCCTTTCAGGTTACCTAATTCTATGAGGACTTTAATTTTTATTCATTCAAGCTATTTTACAAGGTTTAGGTAAGTGATACTAAAGCAGAATGTACAAGGGGGTGGCAGAAGTAGGTTTTCAGTTGTTGGTATGGAAAATAATACAATAATTAATACATAATAATAGAAAAATCAACTGTTTTATGTACTAGCAAGTGTAAACCTACTTTTGTCCCACTTTGTATTTTATCTATAGACATATACATAAATTCTGCTATTTAAAGATTCAAGTGAATTCTCCTCCTTTTCTGGAAAAAGTCAGTTTTGTTCCATTAGCAAATTAATTTCAATATTCTAAATTTATAAATGGGTCTGTTACATATTGCCCTTTTATCTGGTTGTAACATCTTACCTTGTTATAAACTGCCTGGTTGCTCTCCCTTCCCTTCCTGGTTGCCCCCAACTACCCTCCTCTGATGGCCAATTTGGTTCTGATTGGTCAGTTTCTATGCCAGTCAGTGTCAAAAGCTCTGCCTCCTAGGCAGCCATTGGCTCCCCACAGCACACAGATTTGGTTCTGATTGGTTGGTTCCTATACCAGTCAGCATCTCTGACTGAGGCCTATCAATGAGGCCTGATCAGAAAGGTGGGGGTGATCAGCAGCCCTGGTGGAGGCCTAGAGAGAAATGGAGGTAAGGCTGCTGGCCAGACTGAGAGAGAAAGAGAGAGGCAAGTGCTGATCAAAAGCTGTCACAGAGGCATTGGATCAGTCCCTGCTTCTCTCTGGCCTCTCTCTGGCCCTGATTTGCAGCCCCCTCAGCAGTCAGTACTGGAGCACTGTGCCTGCAGCAGAAGCAGTCAGTGCTGACTTCCAGTTAATCAGCCTCGATTGTTACTGGTCATTAGGACCCAAGGTTTTTATATATTAGGATTGTGTTCATTTTGTATGTATATGAAAATCAATCTTTTCATTTTTTTCTTCAAATTATGAAATTATGTCCACAGGATTGGTATTATATTTGTGGTTTTACAACAAAATATAAATGTAATTCTTTGGTTGTATATAATTTAATTTCTAAAATTAGAATCTCCCTCTTGTTTTACTGCCTCGATACAAGCAGATGTGCTTAAAATTAGTATTTTGACATAAATTGTGTGAAACATAACTCAAAATTAAAATCAGTATTCTATCATGAATTTTAAAAAATGTTTTCATGTATTCTGATCTCCATTTCCCTAAGAATTCTGTTGATTGAAGATGCCTGAGAAATAATCTTAGTGGATTAACCAAAAATTAGTAGGTCTTTTGCAAAATGCTAGAAAGATATATATGATGATGACAGTATCCTCTATTTGGTGTGATGGGCCTAACACTGCACGGGCTGTGTGTCCAAAGGCAATTGCATTATATGTTTTATACCCCAAAAGTTCTAGATTAGATGTATAATATGTCTTGCCTTTACACCACATATCCTCTGAAAACAGGAAAATAAAGAGATAGATTTAAAGAAAAATACGAAGTTACTTATATGTAAATATAAATATACTTACAGTTGTTTGTGAAGCTAGAGATGTAATCACATCCTTTTTCTGTTTCTAAGGAGGCTAATGGAAATAGAAACACATTTTTCCATTGCACATTTGGCTCAAACCTGCCTCTCATTAAAATATAAACTTCAGCAAGTGACTTAAAATATCTGATTCTCATTTTCATCAATACATAACAATGTCTGCTAAAGTGCTCTGCCATTGGAAAATGTAAGGTAGAAATAGTTGTGGCTCTTCAGGGGTAATTCTAGCAGCTGCATCTGTCTCTTGAGGCAAAGCATTTTTCTTAGATTGAAGGTGTTGGGAGAGTCATGCTAACTTTAATATGATTGGGGGTGGGTGGGGCGGGGAGGCGTTTAGGGAGATGACCGGACAGTGTTCCTTCTTTCTTCCTCTCCCAAAAGACTGAAAATTACTTATTTGACTCATTTGTCAATCTGTTCTCTTTCCTCTAGAAATGTGAATCCCTAAATATTTTTAGTAAATAGAATTGTTAGAAAAAAGTGCAAATGAAGGTTAAATCATATTCATTTTGGGAAGTTCAAGGGAAGTACTTTGGTGTTTGGGTCAAATTTCACTATGTTAAATAAATTATTCTTGGAAACTTTTCCCTTAAAATTCTTAAAGTTCTGCCTAACAGGATGAAGTAACTATTTCCCAATACCTGGGTGTGGTTTTGAAGTATCTGTGTTCTAATTCTGTCATGTTCAAAGAGAAAATAGCTCTCCTTCACATGCTAACTTGCAGGATCTGAGACTTGATGCTTCTACTTCCATGTGATCAAGTACAGTATAAAAGTTACAAAGGGATAAAAAATGAGCCAGTGGGAAAATTACATGTTTTATTTTTATGGGGGGAGGGGCTTTGGTAGATGCAGTTTTCCTAGAATAGCAATGACACACATATTTTAAGATAGCTTATTTTTATCAAGCATGTATTTTTTCAAAGGTTTGCTGCTTTGTTTATGTTTATGTTCTTTTTTATTTGGTTGACCATCATAGATGGGCAGCTTTGGAGAAGAGGACTTACCTCATTCATTTGGGGTGGTTCTCATTTGTATATTATAGTAGTCACAAACTAAGAGCTCTCAGAAAAATCATGTTTTACTTGGAAAAAAAAGTTTTTAAGAAAATTGTATCTGAATGCCTTGAGGTGGAGCATATGCTCCCTGTTTTTACCCAGCTGTCTTATAAAATCATGCTCTCTGTCTGAATCATATAGGCATTTGAGTTTTTGGATACTTAACCCATACAACCAATAAGATTTTTATCATCAGTCTCTTGAGAACTCTGCTGCTTTTCATCAAATAAAAGTTCTAAATAATGATAATAAAATCTTTCCAAAAAACGTCTTCTATAGGATAGATGTAGTCCAATTTGTCAGACCTTTTGGAAATGCTACAATGTGAAGCCCTTTGATACGGTAGCATCCCACATTTTCACCCAGGAGTTCCCAGAAGATGTGAGTGTGGTATAGTGAATGAAGCACAAAGAAGGGAATGGCAGAAATATGTTTAAACTATTTTCTTCCTATTTTTCTTTTTAAACTATTAGAGTTTTAAAATAAATCAAATACATTTTTTAATTGATAAACTGAATTTATATTCACCTATTGGAAACAGTACAACATATTTTACATCAGATTATGAAATATGGATGTTTTACTGAAAGACAGGAAGAGTTTTTCCAAGTCTTTAAAGTAAATACATATTCAAAGGATCTTAAGGCATACCATTTATTCATATTCATATCTATTGAAATACTGTACATCCACATACTTCAATAAATAGTTAAAAACCTGACCTCTTTTTAAATCATTTCTGAAATTCAAAAAACAATTTTTATTGAAAAGGTTAAATAGGTAACTTTTGGCTGTGTCACAAAGCTAAACACAATGGATAAATTAACAATATTCAAAAATTTTGATCAATATAGATGATTGGCTTTGATAAACTTCTCAGAGCTTTCTGAGTTCACACATTGGGGTATTTATGTGTATATAATTTGTTCAGTTATCTGGCTAATTTTCTCAGTTCTCCAGTCTACTTTCTAGATATAGTTTAAATGTTATGATGAAGCATTAATTTTTCAGTTAAGTTTTAAATCCTCCAAAAGTAGCATTAAGTTTGACATTCGCTCTCTCAAATCTTTTAGAGTCCCCCATAATACACAAATACTATAATTTGGGTTGTACTTTTCATCATATAATTGCTGCATAATAGGAACTTCATGGTGTAACAGGACTTTTGTTTTGAATAGGATTCTGTAAAACATAATTACACCATTTTCAATTAAACCAAGAATGCAAATGAACTACACTAATATTCTAGTTCTTCCTCCCTTACTCCTATTCTTGCTTTCCTTCTTTCTCCCTTTATTCCTTTCTTTCTCCATCCCTCCTTACCTTCCTCCCTTTCTTCTTCCTTCCTTTTTATCCACTGTCTTTACCTCCTTTACTATTCTGTCTTTTCCTTTTCTTTCTAGCATCCTTTCTCAACTGCTTTTTATGTTTTTCTTTCTTCTTTCTTTGAAACAGAAATTCAGGGCAACAAAAGGAATCCCACAAATGTAAGTTGTGGAAATATAATGCTGAAATGAATAGCTAGAAAAAAATTATTATACATCAAAAGATAAATCAATTTCATAAAACTGCTATTCTGAAATTGCAACAATCTTGTACAGTCAGGACTGATAAAATGAAGTAATCAGACGTTTCATATGTCCATAAATGTAAAATCATCTACTTGAACATTATATGCAATACATTCACACAAAAAAGCAAATACTGTAGCCTTATTTGAACAATATTGAACTCATAAATACTCATGATTTCACTCTGTCCAGGGGTCTAAGGACTAGGAATGCTGCTGTGATACAGAAAAACATAGTGAATACCTCCTCTATTTAAAAATATCACTCAAGAACGTCTCTTCTAACATAAAGGCAAATACATATAGCTACTGAGCTATGACTGTACTTCTGTCACATTCTATGGTAATAACACCAGACTCCACAAATTCGGAATCATGACAACACTTTGAACTAATTATTTGGTTCATCCATAGTTTATATCTCGATTTACCTCACATTTATCCTACAAACCTTACAAAGAGGAGGTATTTTTAACTCTAGGAAATTGGTCACTGTATAATATGCATTCTTGATCTGTTTCTTTCTCCCAAACAATGATACTGATGGTTAACACTTTTGTGGTAGCACCACTATTTCTAGTAAGTAGATTATTATGGAGTGTGCCACTTTAAAGCTGCAATACAAAAAACAAAACAAAACAAAACAAAACAAAAACACACACACAAAAAAAACCTCTGTAATTTGCTCCCAAATTCCACAAAGGGAATTTTTAAAAAACAAGTCAATAATAATCAAAGTTAGAATGCCATTTGTATTTAAAAGAACATTTTTAATTCATCAGTCAAAATAATGTATAAATTATTAGTGAGTAAATTTAATAGCATCATGCCATGTTATTGCCATTTTGTGAAAACACTGTATACTTATGCCTCCTCAGTTAAGATTCATTTTTCTAATTAAAATAGATTTATGGTATACTAGGATTAAATTTTACTTGGGAAAAAAACCCCACAATTTCCAAGTTATCTCTTTCTCAGTAAAATATTAGATATCCTACATATGTATAATTTCTATGGAATTTCCTGTATTTATCTTTATCAGTAAGTTTTTGTTGTTGTTATGGCTTGCAAAGGGGCCTAACTCTTTGTGGAAATCTCTGTAGATGTAGTGAAATTGATAACTTCGTCAAACTTGTAAAATGTTTTCAAGGCTATGGCCTTTTTTAATAAAGAATAAAACCATCAAACTATTCCTGTAATATAAAATACTCCTTAAAGTAACAGAATTTTCCTTAAAAATGTAGTTTTCATTGTGATATAAATAATTTAATACTTATGATAATTTAATAGTTAATATCTTAAGATATTCTCATCACTGGTCTTATCTTCATTTGATTATATCATCCTTATACCATGTAAGAAAAAGATAAAACATGGTAAATTTTTTTTTCTTTTTTGGTCTTACTTGTTTGGGTTGATATGGCTATAGAAAAAGATTTTATTATAGAATTAGTTACTTCAGGGATTGATCTGCTACAGACCAGCATGAAATATTTGTTATAATATATTTTGAACAATTATTTTCTACAACATGCATTCCAAACTATCAACTGAGTGATGTTTTCAGATGAGAAATATGCAAAATGCTCTTGTCAACAGGAGCACCTTCTCATACCACCTCTCTTGCCATGGAACCAAATTAATTTTGAGTGCTTCCCAAGTCAGGTAATATTAGGTGACTGGAATTTGTGTCCTTTCTGAAAAACCATATTAGCAATTTTGGCTTGGAATGGTGAAAAGAAAAGATGGGTTGCTGAGCAATCTGTTGGCTGGACTGTGCTGCCATTTTAAAGGGAAGTATTTCCCAAAGTGGATCTAATATTTAGCCACATTAAAATAAATCATATGTCAAAGGTACCTGTATTATGTTAATTAAATTTTTTGTCATCACAAAATTGAGTTATTGTGGGGCAAATTTCGCAAACCCCACTGGTAATGAAGAGATTCTTATAGTCCTTTAGCTACTTTACTCTTTAGAGATAGGATATGATTTAACTTTATTATTATAATTCATTGTTGCTTTCAGTTGTAGAGTTTGGCAATATGTTTTTATTATTTGAAGACAAAGAGAGAAATATTTCATGAAGGCACACCCATGCTGAACCTACAGGAAAGAGAAGCAGAGCTGCACAGCCAGTTATATGACAAGGCTCATTCCTGAAACCTGAATATCATGCGAGCAGAAAAATCTAGATATGTGTGTATTTTGAAGAAATGATCTGAAGGCAATACTATTTGCTTTTTTTTTATCAAAAGAGAAAAAAATGCATCTTTGTAAATGTGGATTGATTCTCATTGAAACTGGGAAATGAATGCTTGTATCGCAGCCTTAAAGAATCACATATTCACTGCAAATAATCGTTTTTGTAAACTACAGCCTGCAACCTAGCAGACCATGACTGAATGCTTTTGAAAAGTTGTAGATTACAAACATGAAATCACAATTAATATCCTCTAAAAGTAATTTCAGAGCCTTCACATCTTAAAAAAAAGACAATGTGTACTGCTTCACAAGGTAATGTAGCTAATCAAAAAAAGAGTAGAATTAAAGTATTTACATTATGAGCAATTCTACAGAAGGCGATCATCCCCTTGTAAGCACTGCTGATTATATCCCATGCTGCTTTTAACAAACGGTACCAGATTGGATCCAGCCATCAGCACTTTCAGAGAATTCTTAAGAGCCTTGTACAGGTCTTTACATTTATTGTAGAATGGCATTCTTCAGGTGGAATATGCTGGTGAAAGAGGACAGTGTCAACACAAGATACCAGCAGGAGAAAAGAATGTCGGCGCTCCCGGTAATTCCATATTGGGCTGTACTTGGAGCTGGAAAAAAATGGAGAAAGACTAAATCAAAATCTAATTCGTGTCTTAACGATGATCAAAAGGAAGCTGTGTATATTGGGAAGAGCCCTGGTATTGGAGTCAGACAGAATTAGGTTCATATCTGTTTCTGCTGTAGGACAATGTGTGACCTATTTGACTAACCCTTTCTGAGCTTCATTTTTCTTAAGGAAAAAAACAAAGAAACAAACACACCACAGAAGTGATATAATCCACTTGGCAAGGCTGCAGTGAGAATTGGAGATGAAGCACATATAATAACACATTGCATTGGGCTGAACTCATACAAAATACTTATTATTTCACAGCTAACATTATTCCTCTTATATGCACTATTAATATTTGTATTAATGAACAATATTCACTCATGCATATTTTTCAAAAACATTTTTATTGAAATAAAATTGACATAGGATATTGTCTAAATTTAAGATGTACAACAGTATGGATCTCATACATTTTTATATTGCAATATTATTACCACCATAGTGTTAGCTAACACCTCTATTACATCATATAATTATCATTTCTTTCCTGTGGTTGGAATAATTAAGATCCAGTCTACTAACAACTTTTAAGGTTATAATATAGTATTGTTGACTATAATTATCATGCCATGCATTAAGTCTCCAGGACTTAATTTCTCAACGAGTTCCAAGTTTGTAGCATTAAACAACAATCCCAAATTTCCCCATCCCCAGCCTCTGGCAAACACCATCCTACTCTCTGTTTTTATATGTTCAGCTTTCTTAGATTAAACATATAAGTGACATTATACATATATTTGCACATATATTTGTCAATCTTTTTTTTCTGGTAAAATACTGTAATAAATACTGGAACAACAAAGAATAAATTCTGGGAGAGAATCCAAGATAGCGGCATAGGTAAACACCTGCACTGCTGCCTCGCACAACAATTTCAAAACTACCACTAAAAGACAGAAAGGACATCATCCAGAACCACAGGAAAGCTGGCTGAGTGAAAATTCTACAACTAGAGGGAAAGAGAGGGGCTCACGGAGATCCAGAGGAGCTGTAAAAAGCTGAGGTATGGAGACACAAGCATGGAGAGAGTGGGTGCTGGAGTACCTGGCTGGCTTTCTCTGGCAGGAGGGAAACGGAGACTCTCAAAGGTATTGAACCCTTATCCTACGACATTAAACCCCAGATCCAGCTGAAACTCATACGGGGGGAATTTGGACTGTGAAAAGGGAGAAGTGCACAGAAATTTAGGGCAGTCGCAAAAGATTAGAGTTCTGATGGCTCGCACGGCACTGCGCAGAGGACAGACTGCTGATTGTGCTGCTGGCTTTTGCGAGTGGGCAGGAGACAGACCCCCCCAACTGCGCCACTTATGACTCCACTAAGCCCCGGTTTCGAGTGAAACCCTGGGGACCCAGACTCATATGGTCCCGGAGTGCAGGGGAGCCAGAAAGGCAGCAGTCTAGAGGCACTGCCCAAGCGCTTGCACAAGAACCGCTCCAGGGATTACCCAGTCACGTGAGACTTGGGCCATGAAGGGTGGGGCTGACTGGAAGGCAAGGCGGTCCCTTAAGCCCTGAGACTCCACCCCTCCCAAGCTCAACAGAGAGGCTTTTGTGGTTTTGCAAGTCTGGTATCATAAGGCTGAATCCAACACAGAAGTTCTCCCAGTATAGTGAAAATGCCGAGACAAGGGAAGGGATTACAAACAAAAGAAATGGAGGAACACAAACGACAGGATATAGAGTTCAAAACCACGCTTATAAGGTTTTTCAAGAATATCCTAGAAAAGTTGGATAAAGTTAGTGAGACCCAAGAGGAGATGAAAAAGAACCAACTAGAGATGGAAAAGATCCAACTAGAGATGGAAAAGGACCAACTAGAAATTAAACATCCACTGACTGAAATAAAAAATATTATACAGAGTCCTAACAGCAGACTAGAGAAAGGGAAGAATCAAGTCAAAAATTTGAAATATAAAGAATCAGAAAACACTCAACTGGAAAAGCAAGAAGAGGAAAGAATCCAAAAATGTGAAGATAATGTAAGGAGCCTCTGGGACAGCTTCAAGTGTACCAACATCAGAATTGTGGGGTTGCCAGAAGAAGAGAGAGAGCAAGATACTGAAAACCTATTTCAAGAAATAATGACTGAAAACTTCCCACATCTGGTAAAAGAAATAGACTTACAAGTCCAGGAAGCACACAGAACCTCATACAAAAGGAATCCAAAGAGGACCACACCAAGACACATCATCATTAAAATACCAAGTGCAAAAGACAAAGAGAGAATATTAAAAGCAGCAAGAGAAAAACAATTTATTACCTACAAGGGAGCACCCATATGACTGTCTGCTGATTTCTCAACAAAAACGATACAGGCCAGACGGGAATGACAAGAAATATTCAACGTGATGAATAGCAAGAACCTACAAGGAAGAATAATCTATCCAGCAAAGCTATCATTCAGAATTGAAGGTCAGATAAAGAGCTTCACAGATAAGAAAAAGCTAAAGGAGTTCATCAACTCCAAACCAGTATTATATGAAATGCTGAAAGGTCTCTTTTAGAAGAGGAAGAAGAAAAAGGTAAAGGACAAAAAATTATGAACAAGAAATACATATCTATCAACAAGTGAATCTAAAAATTAAGTGAATTAAAAATTTGATCAACAGCCGAAACCGGTTTGGCTCAGTGGATAGAGTGTTGGCCTGCGGACTGAAAGGTCCCAGGTTAGATTCTGGTCAAGGGCGTGTACATTGGTTGCCGGCACATCCCCAGTAGGGGGCATGCAGGAGGCGGCTGATCGATGTCTCTCTCTCATCGATGTTTCTAACTGTCTATCTCCCTTCCTCTCTGTGAAAAATCAATAAAATATATTTTAAAAAAATTTGATCAACAGAAAAACTGGTGAATATAATAGAATCAGGAGCACAGAAAGGGAGTGGACTGATAATTCTCAGGGGGAAGGGGTGAGAGGTGTACAGGGAGAGACTGGACAAAAATCATACACGTATGGATGAGGTCAATGGGAGGGAGGTAAGGGCAGAGGGAAGGATGGAAGTTGGGTGGAGGGGAGCTATGGAGGGGAAAAAAGAGAAACAAATGTAATAATCTGAATAATAAAGTTTATAAAATAATAATATTAAAAACGAATAAATTCTCTCTTCCAACAATGTTTTTGGAGGTGAGGAAAGATATTCAAAAATATAATACAAACCAAAAATATCAGAGTTGCATGTGCAAATTTCAATGACACAGAAAACTGGGTATTTAAATCTGTGCAAAGGAGGAATGATTTAACAGAGAATTTTACCAAAGGGGATGGTCATTTGGGTAGAGGTAATAATATATTCAAAAGCATGAGGAAAAGAGAGAGCACAACATATATTCTAGGATCTAAAAGTAGATCAGTATTATTGCACCATGAAAATGTGGCCTGAAGTAGAGGGAATTAAAACTGGGACTCTAGACAGATAAATGAACTTGACTGTAATAAAAAAGAGTTTAGCTCTTTATAATAAAGGAAATTTTGAAGAATTTGGAGCTGTTGAATGGTATGATTACATTTATTTACACACTAGACGCCAGCGCGTGATTGAAATCACATGAGAGGTGATGCCCCACCTCCCACCATGCGAGGAGCCACCTCATGGGGGGCCAAAACCCATGCCTGACTTGCACCTCGCCAGCTGCCGTGGAAGTCAGGCTAGACCCACACCTTGGGAGGCCAGACCAACACTTTGCCTGTGTCTACTTCAGTGGCTTGGGCAGCCCCTCTGCCTCTGTCTCCATCTCTGGGCCTCACCTGCAGGCACAACTTCCTCTTGTCTGGTCGTGACCCATTATGGGGTCCCCGCCTAATTTGCATATTACCTCTTTATAATATAAATTAGAAAGATCACTGTTTTGTATGTGAGAAGCTCATGTGGTACTTGGCTAACAGACATGATTAATTTTTACAGAGAGATTTCACCCAGAGACTGACCACGCTTGGGATATTGTGGGAGTCTACTGAATGAATTCCACTTCATTTCACAAGAGAATAGTTACCTCTTTGAATGCGAATTATACTGTGTTTCAGAAAGTGAATGTCACAGACATGCTCAGCCTTGCCTGAGACTGATTCTCACTTACCATAATAATGATAACAGCAACAATAAAAGAAACCTTACCAACATACTTTTAACTACTTTTTCTTAATGAAACCTGGATTTTAAGCACTGTTGTCTAATACAAAATAAGTAATATAATAAAAATGTATTATTTCACTGCCAAATCCATAACTCAAAGCAGGAAACAGTTTTAGTCACTGAATTTGAATTACCAGCAGGTAGTTTTTAATGGAACTTTCACCAAAGACTATATTTCCACATTACAAGAAGAATAAATTGCCTTGTTTATACCTCTAGAAATTAGAGGGGTTGACAGATGCATTGGATCCTGCCAGTGAGAAGTTTTCTTCACATAACAATTGTTGGTTCCAGGTGAATGAGATTCAAGGGCTAAGGTTATTATTATTTAGTAAACACAGAGCAAAATCAACTATTTAATGCTTCTATTTGCATCACAAATGAGTCCTAAAGTATGAAAAGATTATGAAGAAAATACATCTTTATCATTGGACAAAGGTTTGATATATAACAAGTCTAATATAAAACCACAAAACTCCTTACATTACATTCTCTTGTTCAAGCCTAGAAAGATGTTGTATCTTTAAAAAAATAAATAAATATTTAATTGGTTTGTTTCCTTTTCAATGATAGCTATTTCTGAGTTATTTTTGTTGTGGTTTTTAAAGAATCTTGAGTGCAATCAAACCAGTATAACAGTAAAGGACTAATACTAAACACAGCATATAAAATGATTTCATAAATAAGAAATAAATCTCAAAAACTAAGTATGTATAGCAAAGATAAAATTTTATTATCTTGACTAATTAAATAGAACATTAAGTGGGTAGAATATAAAGGGCTCTCAAAGCTCCATATCTATACTTTAAAATGCATTTTGGGAGCAATCTTTCTTAAATCTCCTTTCCTCCAACAAGCTAAGCAGATTAACCTAGTGTGTCTTTAGGTCACTCTGTGAAAAATATATATATATATATATATATATATATATATATATATATATATATATTTATACAACTATAACACTGCACTGCTAATATATTTATACTGGTACATAACCTACTTTACTAGATTGCAAACTCTCCTACTTCATGTTTTATTTATTTTGATGTTTCCAGACACTGGCAAAATCTGGTACATTGTAGATGCTGGTACATTGTAGATGCTTAACAAATGTCTGTTGAATGAACAATTCAGTTAAATAAATAAAAAAGTCAGAATTAAAAGGGATATTTTTTCTCTCATAAAAGAAATTTCTTCTTTAGAGGCTAGAGAATCTTCAATACACCTCTCTCAGTCATCCAGCAAATATGTACTGAACTAGGTACTAGGCACAGTATGAAGCACTGGGAATACAAAAGCTAATACGATAAATATGGTTTTTTGTTCCTTAATTACATATATGCCCATATATACTCTATATACTCTTTTTTATCCTATACCTGCAATACCATCTTTTTTCCCCTATGTGTTTTTACCTTTTACCCAGCCTTCTATTGTCTTAGACAAAGGTATATCAATAATATATTTAAAAATTAAATACTACTTTGCAACTAACACAGTATATGTTTGTTCATGGATGTCTCCTATAGATGTACTTTTTAGTTTTGTGAATGCAATACTTTTATTAGTCCTAAAATAAAGTAGGAACCTGTTACTGCATTGTTAGTATGCAATTACTATGAGAAATGAACTGTAGAATAGCTATTGACTGTTAGTAGGCCAAAAAACAGTGTAAGTAGTCAAGGGAATGTGAGGTCAATTACCTAATGCCAAGTCATATATCATGATTCATACTCCTTAAGTAGATATTGAATATTTTTTATGTGCTGGGGATTGAACACAGCTAAAAATTAATAAAACTCAATCTCCACTCTAGGAAAGGTTCATTCGAATTGAATATATAAATAAAAAGTCAAATATAGCACATTAGGATATATATAGTGAACAAACATGAAAACATGAGAGGGCTATCCAAAGAGTCATGGTAGAGGTGAGTAGTCTAGGCAGCAGACACAAATACAATTATTTTTCACAAAATGCAATGATAAACACATACTAGTACATGTATATCTCACTGTAAAAAAGTGATGGCATTGGGGCTCATTGACTTGGGGTATCCTATTACTATATAAATTTAGTTCCATTGACTATATATATATATATATAGTGTGTGTGTGTGTGTGTGTGTGTGTGTGTGACTTGTTAACTCAGTGATTTTGAGCAAAGGCCAATAGCACTAAACTTAGGAATCTCAGTACCATTTGGATTAATTAGATTTGCTTGGCATGTTAAATCCCAATCAGCTACATAAGAAATTATAGAAAATAACTGTTAGTTATTAGAAATTAGCTTCAAGACCCAGTTCAAGTATCCTCTCCTTTAAAAGAGAAAACTCTTTATAAAACCCCACTTGCCAAATTAATTTGGCATTATTTTTGATATCTTATTTGCATATCAATCATATCATATTTACATATTAATTTTTTCCATTAGACCAAAAATGTCTTCTAGTCAAGATTTATGATATGCATCTTTATCATTGGTATAGAACACAGAGTCTGATACTTAGTAAATGTTCAATAATATTTATTCAATGCTGATAGTCCATTTCCCAAACTATCACCATAAACATACAAAGAGGTACAATGCCTTGAGCACTTTTCCCAGAAGAATACTGCCTTTCACCACTCATTGTTTACTTTCTAAGACTTGTACAGAGTCAGAATAATTCCCTTCAGCATTTGAGCAAGAAGTAAATCTTGAGGCATTCTATATAAGGGAAGAGCATGCATCCAACTTTGTACCTCATACTCTTTCAGCAAGAGACTGGGGTATAGATGAACTTATGGCCCTTAATATACATCTAAATTTCTTAGGAGACATCTAGCTGGCCTTTGGAATGGTCATATCTTTTGTATTTTCTCTGCCATGTTTTTAGTTGCCTGAGAATATCATACTGCTTCTCATCCTAAGTAAAATTAGGCAGAATAAGATATATGAGGGTTTGGGGTTCATTCTGAGTAATATGGAAGCCTTAGGAGAATTTTCAGTAGCTGACAGTTTTAAATGATTGCTTGGGTATCTTGTGACCAACTGACTGTACTAGCAGATGTGAGTAGAAGACTATGTTGGCCTAAAACCTTCAGGGGTCTCCACTAACTATTGAGTGAAGCCAAGGTTCTATAGCTCAGTATTCAGGACCCTGTTATCTGGCTCTAGTCAACTTATCCAAACTCACACACACTCAGTTATAGTCACATGAATCATTTTCTGAACACATAAATGTTTTTATTACTCCCTGTCATGCACACTTCATATCCTTAAGCCTAAATGGTCTTCCTTTCTATTTCTCTTCTCTATGTATCAAAGTCCTAGGAATTCTTAAAGAACTAAAATACCACCTCCTCCAAGAGGCACCCCCAATATCTACACTAATAATAGAGAAACATGCAAATTAACCATCACTCCACTATGCCAAGCCATGCCCATCAGCCAATCAGGAGTGAGTATGCAAATTAACCCAACCAAAATGGCAGCCAGTCACAAAGCTGGAGTAAGAAAGAGGCTTGTGTTGCCTTGGCAATGGAGGAAGGCAAGCTTCCCCATGGCCTGGCCAGCCCTGGCCTCCCCTCAAGGCTACAAAGTATCAATTCTAGAAGATAAATAAATTCTAGCTACTTGCTTCCAGCTGGCCCTATCCTCCACTCAAGGAGACACTGAAAAAAAAAATGAAAAAGAAAAAAAGGAGGGGCTGGGACCTTGGGTTGCTGAAAGTGTGATCAGACCAGAATGGGACAGCAGGGCTTGGGGGTAAGCAGACCAGTGGTGGGGGGGCAATTGGGATGAGCAGGCCATCAGTGGACATCAGTTGGGGGTGAGAAGGCCAGCAGGGAGGCAGTTGGGGGTGATCAGTCTGGTAGGGGGGAATTTGGGAGCAAGCAGGCTGACAGCAGAGACTAGCTGGGGCTGAGGAGGCTGGCAGGCAGGTGAGTGGCTGGAGCTAGCAGTCCCAAATTGTGAGAGGGATGTCTGACTGCTGGTTTAGGCCCTATCACTGTAAATTAGCAGTAAGACATCCTTCAAGGGGTCTCAAATTGGAAAGGGTACAGGCTGGGCTGAGGAACACGTCTCCCAGCCTATGCATGTGTTTTGTGCACTGGGCCTCTAGTCTATAATAAGAAGTGCTAGTCTTCTTATTCCTGATTTCAGAAATAGTTCTTTTAAAATTGCTAATATACTAGTGGCAGTCATCTTTGACTACATGGAGGCAGCCATCTTATGTGTTGGAGTGACGGTCAATTTGCATATTATTCTTTTATTACATAGGATAGAGGCCTGGTGCAAGGGTGGGGATTGGCTGGTTTGCCCTGAAGGGTGTCCCAGATCAGGGTGCCTCTTGGGCATGGGACAGGCTGGATGAGGGGCCTGTAGTGGTTTGCTGGCTGGTCACTCCTCTTGGCGATCCAAGGGGAGGTCCTGGTATATGGGATTTATTTATCTTCTTTAATTGAAACTTTGCAGCCTTAAGTAGATGCCAAGTCAGGCCAGGGCTGCCAAAGCTTTCCTCCATCACTGGGGGAAATTCAAGCCCCCTGCTCTCTCCAGCTCCATGTCTGGCACCATTTTTGTTGGGATTTATTTATCTTCTATAATTGAAACTTTGTAGCCTTGAACGGAGGCCTTGGCTAGTTAGGGCAGGTGGAAAGCTTGGCTTTCTCCATTGCCAGGGAAAACCAAGCCTCCTGCTCTCTCTGTAGCTGCATCCATCTTGGTTGGCTTAATTTGCATACTCACTTATGATGGGCTGGTGGGTGTGACTTGTAGGTGTGGCGGAGGTATGGTCAATTTGCATATTACTATTTTATTAGATAGGAGATACTCACACACACACACACACACACACACACACACACACACACACACATTAGAGGCGCAATGCACTAAGATTCATGCAAGAAGGGGCTTTTTTCACCTGGCTGCCGGCACTGCCTTTGCTCTGGCCAGGAGCTGCTTTTCTGCCTTCCCAGGCTGCCCAGAGGCCCAGAGCTGCTGGGGTGGTGCATAATGTCTGTGTTATTGCGATGGCAATGACACAAGCATCCCACCCTGCCCCAACCTGCTTACCACCCGTTTATGCAAATTAATCTGCCTTCTTTGTTAGGCTAATTTTCATACTCACTCCCGATTGGCTGGTGGGTGTTGTGAAGGTAAGGTCAATTTAAATCTTTCTCTTTTATTAGTGTAAATATGTATAAATATATAGCTTTCTTTTTGATTTATAAAGTATATGGAAGTCATGGAACATTCCTCCTTATAATGTGAGCATCTATATCTTATATAAATATGTTCAATAGATCTTTGTGACAATGAATATGGAATAATGTTCTTGAATATATATTTGTCTAATTCAAGACAACTTTGATAAAATACCTTATGTCATTAGTTGTTCCTATGATTTTTTTTTTTACTCATAAGACAAAGTGTGTGAGAGGAAAACTGTTCTCTTTTGTACTATGTCCTTTTTTTAAAAATTGATTTTAGAGAGAGAGGAAGAGAGAGGGAGATATTTAAAGTACATATACACACACACACAGAATGAATTTTCTCATTCATTTAGCAAATTGGGTGTGTGCTATGTATTAGGCATTCTCTGAGCAAAATAGAAGTGGCCTCTGTCCCCTTAGAGCTTTCTCTTTAGCTTAAGATATTTTCCATGAAACAAGCATATTTTCTTCTATTTTAATCTACACTTGGTTCAGAAGTCAATGTTTCTCTGCTTATACAAATTGTCCTCCAAGTTATCTGCAAAAATATGTATTCTTTATATTATTGAATGCCGTTTACTATTAGATATTTGGCTAATCTCCTGGTTTGCAGGCTCCTTGAAGGCAGGGAGTATGACCTCTTCCTTTCCCCTTCCTCTGTTTTCCCCCAAAGAGAACAGTGCAGGGCATGGCCTTTAGAAGTGGTTCCAGGGCTGATCTCGTGCTGTGTTTGGTTTTGGCAGGGCTCCCAGGCCTGGAGCAGAAGGGCCTGGGCTAGCTGTGGAGTTCAGGCCTTTGGGATCTCTCCCAGTTGTCAACAGGAAGATCCAATCTGTGTTTTAACACATATCTTACATCTTGTCTAATTATAATTATCACCCCCAATTACTTACAGCTGCTGCATATTATTTTCAGTGTTGGCAGTTTTCCCTTTTATTGCTCTAGTTTTTATTTTTAGGCAAAAGCCAATGTAACTGTGAAATATTTAATTTTGGTATAATACCAATTACTTGCCTAGGCAATTTCCTTAAATTACTCAAGCTTTAACCAAACTGCTAAAATTCTTGTTGCAATCCTAGGTAGAGTTATGTAAGCTACATTAACTTTGCTTCTACAAGAAAAAACTGGCCTCAACTTACATTTTATTGAGGAAGGTTATGCCTTAATGGAAAAGTGAATGATTTACACCTAAATTAGATTAGACTATATAAAAGAGATTAATGTGGATTCAAAATACAGTGCACATTAGTTTACTCAGAAATTATTCACCACTGATTCTATCCATTTCATTACATACTGTGGGAGGTGTTTGCTCAACAGATATTTGTGTCCTCTCTTTGGTGACATCTGACCCATAACCCCATCAGTAGGTGGGGGAGATACCTAGAACCTCAGATCACCCTCAGATTTCTTTTTGTATCTCTCTGCCCCTGCCTAAATACTAGTGGGTTGGGAGGGGAGATTAGGAGAATGGAAGAGCCCTAGAATAGGATATGCTTAACAAAAGGGTGTACAACCTTGGATGTAGTATCTGAAAGAATCAGGCAAGTCTCAGCACAGATAACATCAACTCATTATTCCTATTTTATACTATTTCCTGGGCAATAATATGGCCCAGTTCCTAAGATGGGATGTGTTAAAAACATAGCAGAAACCATGTCTTCTCATGGACATTTCACATCTGGCACAGTGCCTTCCGAGGGAAGGTGTTTGTTTGTGTGGAACTGCATGCTCCTGCACTTAGAACCTCAAGATCTTCTGCTTCCCTTGGGCTTTGGGGTTGAGGAATGCCTGAGTAGCATAGTTGTCATGTGGTCAGGACACCACTATATATACTTACAGATTCCTTTTACATAAGACACCTTTATTGTACTATAAGCAGTTCTCAGACTGTTAGAATAAGTATTAATTTATGAGCTGCCATTATCAAAACTACCAGTTTTGAATTCCTACCAGTCAGCCTTCATTTTTAACATTTTTAGGAAGTATTGGAATAACCAGTGCACATTGATAATTTTTTTTGAAATTAGAGGTCTAGGTTATAGAAAATCTGTATGTAGATGCTTATTTATATCCATTGCAGCATTATTTACAATAGCCAAGATTTGGAAGCAGCCCAAGTGTCCATCAGAGGATAATAAAAGCTGTTGTACATTTACACAATGGACTATTACTCAGCCATGAAAAAGAAGGAAATCTTATTCTTTGCAACAGCATGGATGGCCTTGGAGAGCACTATGGTAAGTGAAATAAGCCAGAAAGAGAAAGAAGTGGTGCATGGTTTTAGTTATATGTGGAAGCTAGTGAACAAAATAAACTAACAAACCGGATAGAAACAGACTCATTGATAGAGAATAAGCTGACAGCTGTCAGAGGCGAGGAAGGTTATAGGGCTGGGTGAAAATGGTGGATGGATTAAGAAAAGAAAAATACAAAAACAAACTCAGAGACACAGAAAAAAAAGATAATTATTCTAACATTTTACATTTTTACTTTTTCACTTGGTCAAAAACTGAATGCCTATCTTCAACACATTCCAACATCTTTTACAGAGCAAGCCTTCACTCACATAAAACCATAGAGTACTTATTTTCACTGAAAGTATTTCCACTTTGATTTATAAACAGTAAAGGGGATGGCTAGAGAAATCACACCATTCCTTTGTCTCTCAGACTCATGGAATTTTCTTGGCAGCTTGTTCCCAGCCACCGCTAAGCTGCTTTTTAGGCAGAGCCCCAGCCTTGAATCTTTTCTGCTTGCTGACTAGCCATGTTACTTAAATTCACGGTACACAGTCCTATTTACTTAACGTCAACTACATTAGGAATATTAAGCATTTGTTTGATTCTGCTATTACCTATGTTCATAAATCTGCCTATTTGCAGATAAATACTCTCATCTGCAAATAGCCAGCTAAAACTCTTCAAGACTAAATCGAGCTAAGGAGAAGTGTATAATTTTACCCAAATAGAAACAAATTCTGCTGCCCTTTTCTATTCTTCACATTCACTGAAAATGTTTCAAAGCTTGAATTGAATTGTTCACTGATATCTTGTAAACGTATGTTTTTGTTTTATTTTTTAGCAAGTCAGAAGTGATTTATAATCATCTGTATATAAGAAGAAGTGTGTTGCCAAAAGAGGTGATTTTGTAGAACCCAAACTGGTTCTTTGAACTTGAGCAAAGCACAATTGTTCAGTCCAGGTAGGTTTGCAGATGAGCTTCTATATACATGCTATTACTTATTTTGGAGTATGTGTGTCTATGTGTGTGGAAGGGAATATGTGAGTTTTAAAAGCTGGCTTTTTTTTGTGTGTGTGAAATATTTACTCAGACATACAATACAAATTGTCTTGACTACATAGATTTTAGTTTGGGCCTTTAAGGAATCATCTAGGTGAAGAAAAGAGGTTTTCACAGCAATAAAAATAGAAACCCAGCTGTGTTCTTAAGGTCACTAATAGTCACTGCCATCAGCTGTATCATCAATGTGACATTGTTAGTGTGTTAAAAAAAAAGGGAGAAGTTGCAAACCAGTAAACATTGTTGCAAGTTGAAGGCATTTTTAAGGTTTGCCTGTGAGTGTGAAATTATTTTGATATGTGTTTAAACTTGGAGCTTTGATGATCAAAGTGTCTTGTTTATTAAGTTTTATTCTTTACCTCTTTTGTGTTGAGAAGGTTATCCTAAACTAGCTTCTTTTCTGCTATTCTGCAATGTTCTTTAAGAATGAAAAAATAATTTCAGAAAGTTTGATTATTTCCCCCATTATTTTGAGAGGAAATACATTTACCTTCTAATTTTTTTTTCTTAACTTTTCAAATGCAATAAAGGCCAGTGATTATCTGGCCTATAGTTCTGATTCACTGAAATCGTCCCACTTGTTATGCTCCAGGTGATTTTCAGTGACTCTCAATGATTCTCTAATCATTTCCATTGGCTATTTAAAAAAACCTTCCTAACATCCAAGGCCCTCTGTAGTCTTTCTGAAAGTACCTCTGCAGCCCTATCGCTGACTGCCCTCTGACTGGTCCTCTAGTTACAGGAGGCAGGAAGGCTCTCCATTCTCAGAAAATGGCCAGACACTTGTGATTTGCTCACCACATACTGCCTTCCTCTGGGACTGACGTCTGTATCCCACATGTTGGAATAGAATCCATCTTTCTATGCCCATCTCAAATGCAAACTGTTTAAAAAATTAGAATCTGTCTGAATTTTAAGGATTATTTATTTTTCAAAATATATTCTTATTGACTTCAGAGAGGAAAAGAGAGGAAGAGAGAGAAAAACATCAATGAGGAGAGAGAATCATTGATTACATCCTACAGGCCCCCCCACTGGGGACTGAGCCTGCAACTGGGCATGTGACCTTGACTGGAATCATACCGGGATCCTTCAGTCCACAGGCTGACACTCTATCCACTGAACCAAACTAGCTAGCATAGAACTTTAAGGATTATTGACGACAGCCTAGTCTGCTGCTGCCACAGGGGTACAGGAGTGAGAACCCTCTTGTTTGTGAGGCTCTTGGGGAGCCACTGAAATAGCATCTTCAGAAGCTCCATGGGAGGATGAGAGGTGGTAGAAGACTTTATTGGCATGGAGTTGTCATGTCCCAGTTCTCCCAAGCCAGTCCCTAAAGAAGCATCTGGGACTTTAGAAGAGCTTGAAGCTGGGCCAGTGTCCAGAGTTTCTGTTCCATGTTGCAGCTGGGTGTGGGTCAGCATTCCAGCCAGATTAAAGCCTATCAGTCCATCTGTGGAGCCCAACATGGCCCTGCACCATGCCCACACAGGGAGCGCAGACCCCTGCAGCAGGAGTCCCAAGAGGACAGGAGTGTGAGAGCCTAGAGAGAACTTCCTTTTTCTATATTTAGTGGCCACGCCTATCCTGGCCACTGACTTGCTCTCAGGTTTGATTGATGGGCAAGTACCTTCCCATGTCACTCAGACCTTACTAGGTATGTATCTATATGGACTTTCTTTCACTCCTTTTGTGTTATATAATAACAACAGCATCATCACAACCCTTCAGTTTTATAGATGAGGAGATGAGGCTGGTGGAGAGTGAATGATGTGCTTAAAGTGGAGGCAAAAATAAGACTAGAATTCAAGTATGCTGACTTTTTGTGCTTCTATTTCTAAGAAGTCCCCTAATTCGCTACCTACGTCTAGTTGAAATTAATCTGTCATTTCATTTTTTCTCTTAATAGTCACTTGCTTATTACCTATATTTATCACTGCCTTGATAATTTCCTTTAGTAGAGTCTACGTTTCTTGAAAACAAAAATCATATTTAATTTAATTTTGAATCACAACACTTCATCAAGTGACTGGCACTGCAAAATATTTATTACAGAGAACTATAGAAAAAAATTTAAATTTCCATAGTTTAATGAGATTTTACTATAAAGTTCAAGAAAAAGAAAGGCATACTGTAGGGAAGGTAATATTATCAATGAAGACTTTGAGATTTGGAAACATTGATACCAATTGTAGAGGGAGACTGGTTCTATTTTACTGAAAAGAAGAATCTTGTTTTCTTTAGATGATATCATAGCATAAGCAAGCAGAACTACACACACACACACACACACACACAGAAAACTGTTGGAGAATCACTCTTGTCTGTGACTTGTATTTGAATGTATTACTTATGGATGGTGACCTTATTTGTTCCAAGCACATCATGTACTGGCTTAGCATTTCTAAACCATTTTTCCCCCTTTGTTCAGTTTTCTCAGCTGAACAAAGGCAGGAAAATATCTTCCTCACGGTGTTGCTGAGATAAGTAAATGAGCTAAGAAAGTGCTTAGTTAGCTAGTGCTCATTTAAGTGTTCATTAGGTCATTAGGTGGTAGCTTTTAAGATGCATTAATATTTATACAGACCAATGCAAACCCTTACTTTGGCCCAAGAAGAAATATCCAGCCCTAGCTGATTTGGCTCAGTGGACAGAGCATTGGCCTGAGGACTGAAGGGTCTGGGTTTGATTCTGGTCAAAGGTACATGCCTCGGTTGCAGGCTTGATCCCAGTAGAGGTCATGCAGGAGGCAGTGGATCAGTGATTCTTATCACTGATGTTTCTCTCTCTCATTTCCTCTCTGAAATCAATAAATACATATTTTTGAAGAAATATTTAGTGGTTGAAATGAGGTTATGTGTATCTCAAAATTCTACCATACCAATAATATGTTCCTTCTAAAGCACAGCTGTAAAAATGAAAGCCAGAAAATTCACTTATTAAACCAGTAATGCCTGAGTATCTACAAATACTTATTGATGATTTCTTGTGCCCTGTATACTGTTCTATGGGCTGGGATACAGTCTTCATATATAACCCCTCTAAGTAGAACACAATGCTTTGAACAAATCATACCTCTTAACCCCCTGTGTTTCAATTCATGTTCGTTTGTTTGTTTTCTACTTGGAATCATCTTCTTTTACATCCTTCCAAATTTCAAGTCTCCATATAGAATGCATTTATTTCTCATTAAGGGCACGATTCAAAGGTTATCTCTATGATAACTTATTTTGCCCTTTAACCACCACTTGTTCTCTCTGCTGTGGCCCCATTGGAATTCAAACCCCTACCGCAAGGCTTTGCTCACTGACTTGCCTCCTCACCAAGAGGGCAAGTTCCTGAAGGGCAGGAACCTCGATTTTTCTATCTCCCTTCTCTTTTTCTTTTCCCCAGTGGCTAACACAATGACTGCACATAATAATGGTTCAATGAGTAACTGCTTCTTTTACCTCCACCTAAGATAAATTTGCAGAATATATTTGTTTCACAGAACTTTTGTGTCTTGCCTTACATCCTCTTATTTACTTTTTTACTTTAGCTACTGCTATGGCAACCAACTGTATGCAAGGCAAACAATTCTGAGATACAGTATAGCCTATATGGCTCCTCAGAGGGTCCCCAGGAGGGAGGGGCCTCAAAAATATTTCTTGGACTGGCTGTCCCTTCTTCCCTGTTTAACTCATTCCAATCTCCTTGAAATTCCTTTCCAAGATAATCACCTATAAGGAAGCTGCTCCTTTTGGGAGGACCAGACAAAGATAACAATCTTACATGAAACAGAGGACAGCAGATTTTAAGTACTGTGTCTAGTGCAACTTCATACCCACCCCCCCTCCCCCAATGCACAGTACTTTGCACATAGTAGATGTGCAGTAAATTAATTTTGGGAAAATTGATAGAAAGTAAACATCCTATCACTTCATCTCCACTTTCTTCACTTATAATTCACTTGCATTGCTTTTATGAGGTCTGCATTCATTATATTGTTAGCAGGCACATACTCTTAATACTGTAAAAGGGGCCTTAATTAAATCTGATTATTTTTTCCTCAGATATTTTTATCCCAAGAATATTGCCCACTGTTTTATACTGTCATCATTTTGGTTTCTGCTATACCAGCAGCATTGCCTAATGAAAGTTCTGTCTCCTGTTGTATTCTTAAATATTTAAAAGTACTTATGGCTCTTATATTTTTTATTATGATTTCAACTATAAAATACTCATCTTCCTACAACCTTGAAAAGCTCATTTTCAAGGCTTCAGACTGCCTTATAGTTTCTGCCTAAGTTGCTCCAACTTGTAAAATGGGAAAGTGGAAAGTACAACTGCTATGAAAGGAGCTTGAGGACATGTGAACAAAAATTAGGTATTTAAGGAACTCTAGTGCAAAGATAGTCTATCAGAGGATGCAAAGAAAAAAGATAAATACATTTTCATCGTGATTCTAGCACTGAACACATTACCCACTATGGATTAATATTGATTTTTAAGGATGTTTCATCACTTTCTTCCCTCCAAGTAGCAACAATATGATCTTTATAATTTCTCTGGACATTAGTCAAACTATTTTTTAAAAAATGGGGAGAGGAGATAAAGAAGGGGAAAATTGGAGAACATTTATCATTCTGTCAACAATAAAGTAAAATAAAATAAAATTTAAGAAAAAGAAAAAAATGGGTGGGAATTTTCCAAATTATTATATTAGAAAACCCAGCCTCTGCCTCATTTTTTTATAGGTATGACAAATATGATCACATTATTGTTTGAAAGAATTTTTTACTATAGCTGAAGTAAGGCTTCCTGGAACTACATTAATACGTTTTTTCAGTCAATCATCTGATAAAATATATCCACAGTTCTTTTGATGACAAATCACAAGAAGAAACCTTGTCATTTCATAAGACAAAGCCTTTAATATATTAATAGACGCCACCACTTTAATGGTATTTTCCATTATCCTTAATCAAAATGCAGCTGACCCTTGAACAATACTCATTTGAACTGCACAGGTACAATTGATGATATTATTAAAAAAATACTGTAAGTGTATTTTCTCTTCCTTATGATTTTAACATGTTATTTTCTCTACCTTACTTTATTGTAAAAATACTAAATATAATACATAATATATAAAATATGTTTTAATTGACTGTTCATTTATCAATAAGGATTCTGGCAAATAGAACATTAGTAGTTAAGTTTTGGGAGAGTAAAAAATGATACATGAATTTTCTACCGCATAGGATATTAGTTCACAGAACCCAGAGTTGTTCAAGAGTCAACTGTATATAGATTTAAATGTCAAAACTGGAAAATTAATCTCAGACTCAAATAATTCTGAAAATGAGTAACTTAAGAAAAATTAATTTTTAAAATATTAATCACATTCATTCAACAAATGCTTAACTGAACATCTACTTTGTGTTGGGCATTATGCTCAGTGATGAATATACAAAGAGGAATAAGATTTACTCCTTGGCTTTGAGGAATTTTTATAGTCAAGTAGAAACAAAATATTCTACTCTGGAAGAAAAGAGATGATTTTTTACCAAATCATGTATTATTAGAATTCCAAGTTTATGAAAACTTTGAGAGACTCTATTCCCCTTTGTCAAGTATAATCAAATCAGAAATCTAGTTAGAGAAAGGCATTGTAGGGTTATGCCATTTTAAAGCCAGAGGGACTGAAGCCTAGACAGGAAGAGCTGCACAGAGAGTTAATTTAAGTCTTCAGACTTTGAGTTTTGTATCCTTCCCAGCACATGCACTGCCCACATTAATTTATTTAATATTGTGTTTCACGTTTTTATAACTCTTACTGCTTATTAATATTAAATGAAGTAAATAGTATTTGAAAATGTTTCTAAACAAAATCTGATCAAATTAATTTCATAATCTACTACATTATCCAACAGTTACATATCACTTTAATTAGTAATTTCAAGTAATAAAACACAAATGAGTTTGTTCTACATACATAGAAGTAATAGTTATTTTTCAAAATATCAAATCTTTAAAATAATTTCCAAGATATGTAGTCAATGTATGCTTTATACACCTATCATAATGCTTTTCAATCGTACTTTTTAATGCATCAAGTATATTAAAGCTCATAGTATTCTTGATCAAATATTAGTGGCATCTGAATAATTATCACATTAGAAACCTAATATGAATGATTAATTTATTTGTATAAAGAAGAATGAGAACACTATCTAGATTCAAAATAATAGGTATCTACAGTTCTGCAGAATGTCTAGATTATGTGTTGATTCTTCAGTTTCTCAAAGGTACATATGAATTCAGAAAAGTAGCATTCAGAATATCTCTGTATAAAACACAGTGCTTTTTCTGTTTGCTTGTGTGTTTGTAAGTAAAAAAACAATTTCAGGTTGTTATTCATGATTGAGGTCAGAGACTTGGAAACTTGAAAAATGGAAAAGGAATTAAGCGAACTATAGATTTTTAGAAAGTAAGGTCTGGTATAAAAACAATAAATGTGACAATTTGGTTCTATTGCATTAACAGTTTCTGTACACCAATTTCTAAATCATTGCTAATGAAATCAGAAAGTTACATGTAAATATATATATTCTATTATACATTTTCTATTTCACACTACATTTAAATATAGTGCAATTAATAAGAAAATTTAGTATTATTCTAATGGTAAAAAAAAAGTTTCTAAAATTCCCTGTAAATTTATGTGCAAGATTTAAGGAAAGCAACCATAAAGCCATTTCTTTTGTATTTTTAGAGAAATGTCTTAATATAAAAAGGATAGGGCTATGTAATTGAACTTGGATGTATTTTAAAAGTCTTAAAATTAGAAAAAAAACACAGATGATTATTTTCTCCCTTCAGCAAAAAGAAGAAATATATTAAATGTTAATATCACACTGTTACACTTTCTACTCCCCACTGAAGAAATGGGATATAAAAAGGTTGCAATAAACACTATAAATATTTCTACTAAACTTACCAGAATCTCTTCATATATTAAACCATTTCTTGCTTACTCTGTTTAAACTGTTCTTCTGATATTCTTCACATATGAACAATATGATCCTTTGTTTAAGCATTATGGCAGATGTCACATTATAAAAAAATAATAGAGTAGCCTTATCTACATGTCTGAATTAGGAACAAGAAACTCACCAATAGTATAAATAGATGTGTTTTTTTTCATTAAGCAGCATTCCTGTTTATTACAGAGCAACAATAATAATTTTTTTTAAGATTTCAATTTAACACTGAAAACAAGTCCCAATTCTCCATCTCTTTGATGCAGCTGGCTGATATACAATGGCAGTATCTATTGTTACAGAACTGGCTTATTTGTGTACTGAAAGCTTCACTCAAACTTGTATGGTTTAGAATTTCCATGAAATGCACACAATGACTAATTTCAGTATTCCCTAATTTGTGTTAATGTTTTTTTGGATGTGAGTTTTTCTTCTTTAAGATAGCCACAATGTCATTTTTATTTCATAAGAAACAAAGTAACAATTCCTGTGAAATCTCAAGAGTCCAATGCTAAACATAAGAGTCTTAGGTCAAGCTCAAAGTCATTTATAAGATTATGGAAACTAAATTAGACTAAATCTGGGGTTAACAGCTATGGATAAAATAAACCATGGAAAGTCTTGCTTTATTGTTTGCTGATAATGAAGTAAAATATAACGTGAAGAGAATTTTTAAGTGAAAGGAAGTGACTGAGAAGAAACAAAGTGAGTTTTAAAAACATATTGAAACAAACAATTCTGGGGAAGGAGTTGTTTAGGAGATCCATGATTAAAAGCATTAGCAGAAAGACAATCATATTCATTTTGGCAACTTGCAAATACATCTCTGCACATTAGACATTTTGAGTCCTTTTCTACTTAAGGATGTGTTTACTAAATTATATGAGTGGTAATTCCAACCATTCTTTGAATATCCATCCCAAAATACATGTTATGCTATTGAATTACCTTTGGGTTTGTTAAGTTACAGAAAAGGAATCTTAAACCTGCAAATATGGTTTGATCTCTAGATCACTGGATCATAAAAATAGATTCAAAAGCTGTATTTGTAAAAGAGAAAACTACACATCCTGAAAAAAATTGAATGTCAGTATTTCTGAGGTACCAATTAGAGACATATTTGTCTGTTGTTTATTTGAAGAGAGTATCTTTTTATCACTTCACTAGAAGCCCAGTGCACAAAATTCATGCATGGAGAGTGGGGTGGGAGGTGTCCCTCATCCCAGCCTGCACCCTCTCTAATCTGGGATCCCTTGCACATCTCTCTCCCAATAGAGGACCACTGGGTCCTAACCACTCACCTGTCTGCCTGCCTAATGCCCCCAACTGCCCTCCCTTGCCAGCCTGGTCACCCTCAATAGCCCTTCCCTGCCAGCCTGGATACCCCCAACTGCCCTCCCCTGTTGGCAGGTTTGCCCCAACTGCCTTCCCTTGCCGACTTGGTCACCCCCAACTACCCTCCCCTGCAGGCCTGGTCACCCTCAACTACCCTCCCCTACAGGCCTGGTTGCCTCCAATTGCCCTCTCCTGTCAGCTTGATCTCACCACCATCTGCCCTCCCCTGCCAGCCTGGTCACCCCCAATTGCCTGGCCTGATCACCCTTAACCCCCTGCCAACCTGATATCATCCCTAACTGCTTTCTCTTGGCCTGATCACCCCTAACTGTCTCTGCCTCGTTCCCCACCAGCATGGCTTTGTCTAAAAGAAAGTCAGATGTCTGGAAGATGGCCTGTGGACCTAGTCTAATTAGCATATTACCCTTTTATTAGTATAGATAGATTATATAGGATAGGGTTGCTTAAATGGGAGGGAAAAGCCTTTTTTCATCAGGAGGAAATGTTCTTAGCAGACAGAAATACATAACCCGTTTATCTGGACTGATAGCCAGACACATGCACTATGCTGTCAAACCGGTTATTAAAAAATTGAACCACTTACATCTTACACCAAATAGGTGTTGCCCTTAAAACCCCTCCTCAGCCCCCACCTTAGGTTCTGTCTTTGCAGTTCACCCAGATTAGGTTCTATGCCAGTCAGTGTCAAAAGTCTCCTAGGCAGCCATTGGATCCTCTGGGAAATCTAGAACAGCCTCACCTTCATGTTGGTACCAGCCCTTCAGTCACAGCCTCAGTCTACTACCAGGTATATCTCTGGTTGCTCTGAGAAGCGGCACCTCAAGTCTGTGCTGGTGGCCATTTTGAATTCTCATCCCTGACCTAACTTTCTTACAGTGTGAGCTCACTGAAGGCAAGCATTTGTCTCGTTCATTCTTAGTTCACTCATAGATTTTACCTGTGTTTGTGCATCTATGCTAGCACTGCATAGTGACCAGTGGAATAGTTATTTCAGTCATCACAGTCACTGCCTTTTTATATATATAGATTGGTAGTAATGATCAGATGCCCTTTGCCCTTTTCCAGCTGGTAAGATATAATGTTGGAAAAAACTAGACTCTTCTACTTGACATAGGTAACTTACTATTTTCATTCCTGATAAGACATATTTCCACTGTTAAATACAGAGTGGTTATTACAGTTTTAGTAACCATGAGTTATTGTGAGTATTGGGGGAGATAATGCTTGTGACTATGCTTTATAGTGTATAAATCAGTTTGTAAAAGCCAGAGCATAATTCTCAGGTGCTGATAGTTGGGTCTTTAAAGAAAATAGTCCCTTTTAAATTTGTTGTCATTTTTTAAACGAAGAATAATACTCTTCAGGTAATCAACCAACCCACTCAAGGCCATAGGTGAAGTATAATGACCATCAAAATCTTCTTACCTAGATGCTGAGCTTTATCTATTAGTAACTGGTGTGATGTTATCTGACTTCCAAAATTATCTTTTATCATTCATTTGTTCATGCATTTGTGAATTAATTTAGGAAATATTTACTTAGCATCTACTCTGCAGGAGTTCTCTGTGTGTGACAGGTAAACCCCATCTCCCAAGATTCCCATTTCTGGCTAGTGAATCAAACACTAACCAAGATACTGTTGTGAATGGATTTTGTGAATATAATTAAAGTCCCAAGTTAGTTGACCTTAAAATATGGGATCATTTGGGTTGGCCTATTCAAGTCTCATGAACACCTTTAAAAGTAAGCTGGGCCTGCGTGGTTCAGTAGTTGAGGGTGGCCCTTTGAACCAGGAGGGTTCGATTCAGGTTGGGGCACATGCCTGGATTGTGGGCTCGATTCCCAGTAGGGTATGTGTGAGGGGCAGGCAATCAATGATTCTCTCTCATCATTGATGTTTCTTCTCCCTCTCTTCCTCTCTCTTTCTCTCTGAAATCAATAAAAATATATTAAAAACCAAAAGGGAAAGGAAAAGTAGGCGCTTTTCTCCACTGGTGGCAGAAAAGGAAGTCAGAGATTACAACCCAGAGGGACAGTTTACTTGCTCCTGCTGGCTTGAGGACAGAGGCCCTGTGTTAGGAATGCATGTGACCTTCAGAAGCAGAGAGCAGCCTCAATCTCACAGCAGCAAGGACATGAGGACCTCAGCACTATAACCCCAAAGAACAGGGACCTGATACCAATCTGAATAAACTTGAACGTGGATTCTTTCCTGACACCTGTAAATGCCTTGCAAAATTATACATGCATCTTGCCAAAAACTTGCATTTCTTTTTTTAAAATATATTTTAATTTTCTATTTATAGTTGACATACAATAAATTAGTTTGTGTATAAAAATTACTCATGGTAATTATTTCCTAGCGATAAAAAACAAATGCAACCAATGATCTCCTTTCATACTGGGACACACCACATAAAAAGCAATGTGATGCTTAAGGAGACAGGATTTAGAAATAAGAAACCAAAACGTGGAATGATTACACATCAAATGAGCAGCACATGTAATAAGTGCTCTTAGTTCCAAGAAAGCTGTTTCACAGAAGGAGGGACTGTTTTGAGTTCTTCCTAGACCAGGGCAGGTATAAAGCATGGGAATGCTTGGCAGGGCAGAATTTCTCTTATAACATCAAGTAAATTTCTCTTTGAACCAATTTCTCTATCTTTAATTCATGCTTTTTGTAGGCGACATTCTAGAAACCTATGCTGTGTCTGATGTCTGTGTTTCCTCAGTTTTGCACACAATAAAAACAAAGGTTCTAATCAGAGACTCCAGGAGTCATTATTATTGTTCCATTGAGTTGAAAGGAAATAATCATGAACCACTTATAAATCCAAGATTACTCCATTTCCACGCTGTGTCCTGAATGAGATAATATGTACATCTATGTAATCTACCCAGAGGACTGGACGAAAGCTTGACCAGAAGCTGTGTGTGCATCCCTCTCACACCCTCTAATTGTAAAAAGCATTTTTACAACTGCATACTTATCAACGAATAACTAATCCTAGTAAGTACATAACCATGCTCATTTTCTATCCCCTTTGTGATCAAATAATGAATACACATGCTACAGAAAATAGGCACCATGGCAAATTTGGACAAATAACATTTAGAGGCAGTGACAGAAAGCTTTAGTCAAGCAAGAGGTTCACAAAACATAAAGCAAAAATCTGGACAAAAAAAACAAAAAAACAAATCATCAAACAGTCCCCACTGGCTCATGATTGCACAAGAGTCTGTATCTGGAGTCTCTTGGTTTAACACGCCACCCTCTATTTTTCTAGCAAGCACACTCTTAGAGTTAAAAGATGTTTGAGGTATAACACTCATTTACAGTAGCTATCGAGGCTGCAGGACTATGTAAGTAAATACATAAAATAATAAGTAAATAAATAGACAAATAAAAAATAAATACATACATAAAATAAAGCTCTGAGCTCATTTTATTTCCCTAAGGTTACAATCTGATTGTGTTTCCAGTGAGGGAAAAGGAACACACACACTCCCCTAAAAATGCTTTTTTTAATAGACAAAAAGTAAAGCTGACGCTTTTTTCACTTGTACAGTTTCTCCATTTAAGCTGCTATTTGTTTCTTTTCATGCATGAATAGAAGAAAGGATGGAATGAACAAAGCATGGATTTTTGTTGTTCCTGACATGTAAAGTTACAGCAAATAAATTACACAGAGGAAAGAATAAATGTAGAAATAACTGAAATCTTTTCATGTAGATGAGGTGAAAAGCAGTCTCCTCTAGAATTGCTTCTTTAGGTTATAATAGCAATTTATGTTAAAAGTCACTATGACAAATCAGCCCATAATTTATTTTAAGAAGTCAAACTCGCAAGATCAAGTGGACTGTAGGTGGCATTTCATCTTATCATATTAAAACAGTCTTCCCAAATGCAAAAGATAATTTCAACTGTAGTGTTCTGTAAGCAAGCAGAAAATTATGTAAATCTGATTTCCTTACTAGGCATTTGCTATCTCTTTAAAGCTTACTAAATCATATCCAGATTTGTAAACACAAAAGCACTGGATCCAAGATACATTTGCTTTTCAAACATTCAGAACGAGAGAGAGAGAAAAAAAGGGTATTTTACAGGGTGTAATTGAAAATTTCCTATCTGTTTTCAAAAGCTAACAAATCAACCATTGTGTGAAATTAAAAAAAAAAACACACACAAAAAAACAAGTATCACCTCTTTACTTATTATGGGCTTAATTGCTTCCTCATAATGGAGTGTGATTGCAATAAGAATAGCGCCAGCTTCGAAAATTACATATCAAAGACATGCCAGTGAGGAGCTGGAATCCTACCTGGCAGCCAGGGTAAAGTTCCTTATCTGTACCCTAGTTTGCACCACTCTCTCCCCCATCTCCTTTTGGCCTGTTTAAGTTGATTTCTAGAATAATTGCTATTTACTTTGTAAGCTCACCTAAAAATGTCTGCACCCGTATGCCTAAGCCTTGAAACTCAAAGGCATGTAGGCACATACAAGTAGTTGGGTATTTACCTGAGTCCAAACTCAGAAATTGTTTTCTTTATACACATGCAAGCCCCCTTCAGGGCCCAGGCTACAGTATGCTTTCCCAGTGTAGAGAAGACAGACCTTGTGAGCCAGGTTGCACAAGCATCTCAAGTCAGCAAACATGCCAATGAATGGACTGTCCTAACATTTGTCCTTTTTTTTTTCCCTGAGGAAGAAAATCTTTCAATGGTAAGGTTAATTAGTCAAGTTCATTCCTATCATGGATTTGCATTCATTTGTGTTAACATAGCTTAATCTTTTTGTAAATATATGTCTGATCTTATATATTCTTTCACCGATTATTTCTCACTTTGTCTATGTTTAATTTACTTTTTTCTATGAAGAGCTGACCAAGGGAAATAAATCAATAGGTTAAGGAGAGGTGGAGTAGATAAGAGATCAACCAAAGGACTTGTATGCATGCATATAAACATAACTAATGAACACAAGACACTGGGGGATTGGGGTTTGCCTGCGAGGGGTGTGGGGTGGCAATGGGAAGATATGTATGCATTTAACACAATAAAAAAACAAATTAAATTACTAGCTATGTTTTAGTTAATAGGGATGCATAATATGTCCTGCACCTTTTAAAAATGAGCATACTAAAAACCAACTCTATTTCCAGATCCTTGCATATAGTCTGTTTAAGTGTTTGTTGAATAAATGAATTGTATTCAATAAATTCAGTAAGCAATAAAATATAAATTTTATTTCTATATTAAGGAATCGTGTCAATTGTAAAATAAGTCAATACTCCATTCAACAGTTTTAAGTGACAGACTGAGACAATAACACGAAGAGAGTAATTTCCAAACTTCAATACGGTAGGAGCCCTACAAAAATAACATGCAACAAAAAGTGTAGGAAAACCAATAGAAATGTGCTCAACGGGCACTGTGCAGCCATACCTAAGAACACACAGACTGACAACACACACATTTCTCATACGGACCACTGCTTTCAGAAACACACTAGACACTTATCAAAGGGACAAAGGAACACTGAGAATTATCATTATGGGTCGGAAGGGAGACTGCCCCAGCATTTGTGTGTACAGGCCAAGGCCCCAAAAGATTCCGAGCATCCTCCTGTGTTTTCACAGCTGAAAATACGAATGGCAATGCCAGCTCTTGGTGCTTGCCCTTCTGGCTAGATGACATTAAGCTGAGCTCCATGTTTAGCCTGTGGGCAGAAGGGTTACACACCTGCTGTAAAGGCAGGCTGTTTAAGTCTCATCCTCAATAGCAGATATGGAGTGACCAAGCCAAAGCTTCACAGAAGTAACAAGGACTTGTCTTTTTATCCATAAAACAGCTACAGTGTTAAGGTACTGAGGAGAAGCCCTAATAATTTCAAATGCTGGGGACATAATGTCAGTGAAATACAAGGCTAAAGAAAATAAAACAGCTTACATATTTGAGGACCTCTTGGACTTAGGACAAAGTCAGAAGAATAGCAGATTCTTTTATAGACCTATATACTATGTTTAACCATTGTTCTAAAAACTGCAAATATAAATGTATTGACTCCTCCCAGCAGTCTTATTCACCCCACTTTATAGATGGGGCAAGCTGACACGTGTAAGTGCTGCAGATCTGTTTTTAACCCAGTGTATATGATTTTAAGATCTTTGGGCTTAACCACTTTATCATGCTGCCCTCAGAAATAAGCAAAGAATGCAAAGGTAAAACATTCTTAGAATAAGATCTGCCATTAAGAGCAAACAAGCGAACACACAAACAAACAAAACCATCTTTGGAGTAAAATAAAGAAAAAGAAAAGAGCACTTAAAAATATTTAGCACCTAGGTACAGATAAAGGTTTTAAGATGTCTCTTACAAACAAACCAGTATGAAGTAAGAAGAAACCTTGGTGTGACCTACACATCATTTCTTTTTGGTTTTATGGTTAAGCGGTAACATCTGGGTAGTTTCAGTATATTTTTTATAAACCACCTTGACTTGAATTGCTGATACCATGTTATAGCATAGCCATGTTATTTTCAACAAACTTAGATTCAATGTACCATCTATTTCTAAAGAAGGAACAAACTACCACCCAGTATTTAAATGAATTCTTTTAAAAGCTAGGAATATACATTGTCTCATACCACAGCAATTTTTATTATTTTTAAGGAAACATGAAAAAAACTCTGAAAGATTAAGTAAAGTCTAAACTGCATTTCATTTTTAATTCAAATGTTCAGTGGATTGCAAGATAAAATCCTTATTGATGAAAATCCGGCTGAGTAAAACTTCCTTTTGTTAATAGCCTGAGCCAAATCACCCAGAGCCAGTGGCCTCTGAGGCAGTCTGAACAGAGAGCCATCTATTTGGGGTTTTATCCATCTGTCAGGCCCACTGTACAGAGCGTGCCATTTTGTTCTCACCCTGGGAGCTCTCTAGCCAGTCCTAGACACCCCCTGCCACCACCTCTTTATTCTGCAGCCAGACAAATGGGAGCAATTAGAACACTGTGGTAGGGATGACATAGTATGGCATAGTTGAGAAGGCCCTTCCATTAAAAAACACACACATTGCTTTAGGATGCTTAAAACTTTCAGATGGAAACTTTGTGTTTGTTCTCAGTTCAAAGTGATTCTGTAAGTGAAATATTTAAGAGCTGTATTTGGTTTTATAGGGAAAACACTTCTTTTGGGTTACCTGTGCTCATTTATGAAGGATTCACTGATGTGTGTGTGTGTGCGTGTGTGTGTGTGTGTGTGTGTGTCTGTGTGTGTGTGTGTGTCTGTGGTAGGGGAGCGGGGGATGATTTACGTTTATTATTCAATGAAGTGTCTTTAGTGCCTACCATATGTTAGAAGCCTTTTGCCAGCCCTGGTTTCTCTTCTCAGATGCCAACTAAGTAGTACAGTGGTCAGCAAACTGCGGCTCTTTGGCCCCTTGAGTGTGGCTTTTCCACAAAATACCACGGCCTGCATGAATCTATTTTGAAGAAGTGGCATTAGAAGAAGTTTAAGTTTAAACTTAAAAATCTGGCTCTCAAAAGAAATTTCAATCTTTGTACTGTTGATATTTAGCTCTGTTGACTAATGAGTTTGCTGACCACGGACCTACTAGGGCAGGGAAAATCAATGCCTAAAAAACGGTACACAAGTGGCCTTGTGCTGCAGTATCAAAAGGGACAATGTCCCTTTAAACCATTGGGCATTTCAACTCCGCACTTTTGTTGTTTGCCATCTTTTGGCAAACTTTAGCCATTAGTTGGAAGATGTTTTTCCTCCCTTTTAGCGAATAGGAAGATACCTGTTAGATCTTTGGTTTCCTCTGGACCTCAGCTGCTGTCCTGACCTGACCTCTACTCCAGGGTTTTGCCCTAATACACTCTTTATCTGCAGCTCTCTACTGCTTTGTCTTGAGGCTCCACTAGGTAACTGGGAAATATAATTTTTTCTTTGTTTTTATTAAAATTAAGTTTTGTGTTTCAAATTTTTTAATGAAGTTAAATACTGTGTAATTAATGCAATCATACTGTATTTTCACTGTAAAAGTCTTAGATGTGTGAAAGTCCTTATAATACAAAATTGCTTATATGCTAAATTGCTTATAACACTGAAATTTTAGCTTGATGATACAGAAAATATATAATTCATACATATTACTAAATTTTCAGAAATGATGTGTCTTATGGCTTTTTTTATAGCTTTGACTCTCCATGAAAGAATAAAAATAGAAGTGATTATTTTTTGTGTTCAAGCAATAAATACATATTTCCTGACATTGTTTAGATGTATTCAAAAACCCACAAATACTGATTTGAAAGCAAAAAAAAATGTATCTGGAAATATGATGCAGCTATAAATCAAGAATTCAGTTTAATATTGAAAAAAGTAGTTTGGATAAGGTAAAAAATGGCTATAAGAGTCGAATTTTTCTAGTAAAAGATGCACTAATGGAAGAAGAGGAAGTGAAAGATGGGTATGCTGGATCCTACCAAAGGATGTTCGCCATCAAGCCTCCTCATTGTTTCAAATATTTCATCCAGTGACTATAAAATGTCAGCTGTAAAAGCAGGTTTATAGTTGTCTTGTCTGATTAGAAAAATATCTCATCTTTTGAGTATTTCAAAGTTTTCTTCAGCTCAAAATAAAATCAGGCATTCTTTTTACCTAATTAAATTAATCTAGGGTTGCATTCATGTTATATAATATTAGGAATAATTTTAGGACAAAAGCTAATTTATAGCCCTAAAGGTAGAGTTGATAATTTTAAATTGTACTCAGAAAAAAATGTTATGTAGAAATTCCATGCTTCTACATTAGAGATATTTTATCTGAAGAGAAAAGATCAATGTTTCATTCATTCACCCATTTGTTCAAATATTTATCCACTCATCCATTCAACAGACATTTATTCAAAACCTACTATTATCCAGGTACTACTTACACACTAGGGATATAGCAGTAAATACACAAGTTTCTTGCAATTAGGGAAGTTCTATTTGGGTAGGGGAAGGGAGAAAAAAAATCAATTAATCAATCATTAGGTGGAGATAAGTGTTGAGAAAATAAAAAAAAATAGAATATGGGAATATAAAGTGAATGGAAGGGTTGGGTGCTGTTTTATGTATGGCCATGAATTTAGAGACTTGTAACTAGAGAGTTGAATAAAGTAACAATATAAGCCATAAAGTTATTTGAAGGAAAACTGTATTAAGCAGAGGGACCAGTTAGCATTAAGACCCCAAGGCAGGAGCATGCTTAATGTGTTTAAAAACAGAAATAAAATCAGAATAGCTGAAATGCAGTAGAAGAGTCCAGTGAGTGGATGATTGTACGAGATGAGGTTATAGAAATAGGGACAATATCATACAAGACTCGGTGGAGACTTTGGATTTTATGTTTAGTGAGACAGGATGGTTTTGAGCAGAGAAATGACAAATTTTAAATGTATCACTCGGATTACTTGAGGTAAAAAGTAGATGAAGCTGGGAGACAAATTAGGAGTCCATAAGCATAGTCCAAGTGAGACATATGTTTTTGCTATTGTTTTTTTTTAATTAAATCTTTATTATTCAGATTATTACATTTGTTTCTCTTTTCCCCCCTTCATAGCTCCCCTCCACCCAACTCCCACCCTTCCCTCTGCCCTTACCTCCCTCCCAAGACCTCATCCATAGGTCTATGATTTTTGTCCAGTCTCTCCCTGTACACCCCTCACCCCTTTCTCCCTGAGAATTATCAGTCCACTCCCTTTCTGTGTTCCTGATTCTATTATATTCACCAGTTTATTCTGTTGATCAAATTTTTAATTCACTTAATTTTTAGATTCACTAGTTGATAGATATGTATTTGTTCATAATTTTATATCTTTTACCTTTTTCTTCTTCTTCTAAAAGAGTACCTTTCAGCATTTCATATAATACTGGTTTGGAGTTGATGAACTCCTGTAGCTTTTTCTTATCTATGAAGCTCTTTATCTGACCTTCAATTCTGAATGATAACTTTGCTGGGTAGATTATTCTTGGTTGTAGGTTCTTGCTATTCATCACGTTAAATATTTCTTGCCACTCCCATCTGGCCTGCAGCGTTTCTGTTGAGAAATCAGTTGACAGTCGTATGGGTGCTCCCTTGTAGGTAATGAACTCTTTTTCTCTTGCTGCTTTTAATATTCTCTTTTTGTCTTTTGCTCTTGGTATTTTAATTATGATGTGTCTTGGTGTAGTCCTCTTTGGATTCCTTTTATATGGGGTTCTGTGTGCTTCCTGGACTTGTAAGTCTATTTCTTTTACCAGATGTGGGAAGTTTTCAGTCATTATTTCTTGAAATAGGTTTTCAGTATCTTGCTCTCTCTCTTCTTCTGGCACCCCCACAATTCTGATGTTGGTACGCTTGAAGCTGTCCCAGAGGCTCCTTACATTATGTTCACATTTTTGGATTCTTTTCTCTTCTTGCTTTTCCAGTTGAGTGTTTTCTGCTTCTTTATATTTCAAATTTTTGACTTGATTCTTGCCTTTCTTTGGTCTGCTGTTAGGACTCTGTATAATATTTTTTATTTCAGTCAGTGTATGTTTAATTTCTAGTTGGTCCTTTTTCATCTCTAGTTGGACCTTTTCCATCTCTAGTTGAATCTTTTCCATCTCTAGTTGGTTCTTTTTCACCTCCTCTTGGCTCTCGCCAACTTTATCCAGCTTTTCTAGGACATTCTTGAAAAACCTTATAAGCATGGTTTTGAACTTTATATCCAGTCGTTTGTTCTCCTCTATTTCTTTTATTTGTGATCCCTTCCCTTGTCTTGGCATTTTCACTATGCTGGGAGAACTTCTGTGTTGGATTCAGCCTTATGATACCAGACTTGCAAACCCGCAGAAGCCTCTCTGTTGAGCTTGGGATGGGTGGAGTCTCAGGACTTAAGGGACCGCCTTGCCTTCCAATTGGCCCTGCCCCCATGGCCCCTGAGTCTCACCTGACTGGGTAATCGCTGGAGCCATCCTTGTGCAAGCGCTTGGGCAGTGCCTCTAGACTGCTGCCTTTCTGGCTCCTCTGCGCTCCAGGACCACACGAGTCTAGGTCCCAAGGGTTTCACCCGAAACTGGGGCTTAGTGGAGTCAGAAGTGGCACAGTTGGGAGGGTCTGTCTCCTGCCACTCTTGAAAGCCATGGCACAATCAGCAGTCTGTCCTCTGCGTGCTCCGCTGTGCGCGCCAGCAGACTTCTGATCCCTTGCGACTCCCCTAAATTTCCGTGCACCTCTCCCTTTTCACAGTCAAAATTCCCCCCATATGAGTTTCAGCTGGATCTGGGGTTTAGTGTTGTAGGATAAGGTGTTCAATGCCTTTGAGAGTCTCCGTTTCCCTCCTGCCAGAGAAAACCAGCCAGGTACTCAGGCACCCGTTCTCTCCATGCACGTTTCCGTACCTCAACTTTTTGCAGCTCCTCTGGGTCTCTGTGAGCCCCTCTCTTTCCCTCTAGTTGTAGAATTTCCACTCAGCCAGCTTTCCTGTGGTTCTGGATGATGTCAGTTCTGTCTTTTAGTTGTAGTTTTGAAATTGTTATGCGAGACAGCAGTGTAGGTGTTTACCTATGCCACCATCTTTCTGCTATTGCTTTTTAAGGAATCTTCAAAGAAGACACCACTCACGGGACTCCACAGTGTTCCATAACTGTCCTGTGCAATGCAGAAGTATGAGTCCTGGAGCCCAGTGTGCATGGAAGACAGAGAGATTATTCTTTGCAAGTTTGTTACTGATAATAAACATGGTGGTTTTCTATCTTTCAAAACAATTTGATAAGCAAACAGAAACGACTGAAAAAAATGACTGAAAATATATTTTCAGAAAAATATATTTTTTAAGAATTAAAATCATATTGAGGTTGTTAAATCAATAATGAGCCAATAACTTAGAAATAAGTCCTGTTTCAAAAATGTACTTATATATATTCTAAACTATATGTTCATTTTTAGAGCTTTAAATATAAGCTATATTAATAGTTCTACAAACACTGTAGGTACACAATGACTGTAAATATATGGTTCAGGAAAACAATATTTAATAATATGCAATATACTTATCTGCATAAAGGTAATCAGTAAAATCATTATAAAACATTGTTATTCCATTTATATGAAATGTCTAGAATAGGCAAATATATAGAGACAGAAAAATTAGTGGTTATAAGGCTGAAAGGAATGGGAAGTTTTGGGGGGTGATAGCTATAAGGTATAGTTTCTTTCATAGGTGATAAAAATGTTCTAAAATTGATTGTGGCTATGGTTGCACAACTCTGAATATACTCAAAACCACTGAGTTGTATGGTATGGAAATTATATCTCAAAAAAGTTATTACCTCCCCCCTTTCCAAATGATGATGAAACTGATGGATGAAGTCTTACTCATTCATATAAAGCCATGGACACATAAATTCATGTTTAAAAAACCTAACACATTAGTGAGTCAATAATTTAAAATGCTCTGCACCAAATATGAGAATGTTTACAAACTTTCTGTCCACTTTGCACTTATGAATAATTATGAGAAAATTGGGGATAGAGGAATTCAGGCTAAGAACAAACTCTTTGGAAAGAAAAAGTATCATTAATCATCATTTGACTACCACTTATCATTAATTAACAGCTCCATAGAAATTAAGTGCCTGAATTTGTGTTTGTCTAACATACATCTAGAAGATCTGTTTGAAGTATCCTTTGTGCTTATGGTGAATTTCAGGCAAGGAGATCTTACCAGGTCAGGCATCAAGAAGAAGTATGACTTCCTTTAAATAAAAGCAAGATTTATAGTGAACATATTCTTCTTAAAGCAGCACCACTTTTTAGGAACTTTAAGACTTCTCATTAGTAACAATTTTTAAATCAACTTTCTCACAGGGATTGCATGCCCTGATTTGTCATGGTTCTTCATTTATTTTTATCAGCAATAGCTACTAATCGTGGTTCAAACCAGCTACCTACCAAATTATAATGCAATAAAGAAAATATTTTTTCTTGTTTTTGGTTGAAAAAGTACCTAGGCACAATAGTAGTTTAGTAGTTTGCACTGGTTTGGAGAAACACACAGAGGATGGCCCTGGATTAGGTGCTGTGATGAACTGTTCTCAATCCAAACTCATAATTCTAGTTGTCAAAGGAACCTAGACATCTCCCACAGAATATTGCAAGGAAAATAGGGCCAGACACTGTTGAGCAAGCACCTGGCCCCATTTGGCATTATTATGGCCAGGACCTGAATATGCTGATCTGAAAGACTGGAAAGTGTCCCTGGCCAGTGACAGAGCAGTAGAAACCTGCCTCTTCTTGGTAGCTCACAGGAAGAGGAGGTTCCAGGGATCAGAGGCAAAAAATTGGTGACTGCTTTTGTGTCTGGCCGGATTATATTTCTTTGTGTCCTGCCCTGACTAGCAAATAGTTAGCTGTTCATTACCCTTAGTTTAAACTTCCCACAAAAATCAAAGTTCCCCTACATAACTTTCCAAACAAATCCCCATCCCATTTTCTTTCTTTACTCCTGATTACATTTTCTGTCACAGTTTTTTTTTTCTTCTCCAAACAACTCTAATTAATCACGTCTTCCAAGCACTATACAATAAGCCTTTACTTAATTTGTCAAGGTTTTTAGAATTGTGGCTTTAATCAAAATGATGTATAAGGAAACCAATTTCCCCATAAGTTAATTGACATAAACAAGAGTCAAGTTCCTTTGGCATATTTTTGGTCACAAAAACATTACCAAACTTATTAATAAGAATCCAAAATGCTTCTAATATTAAACATTATAATAAATGTGAACTACACAAACATTTAAGGAAGATCAATAAAAACAAGTGAGATAATTCTTTCTTAACTTGCTTCTTCCAATTCAGGCCCCTGGTTGGCCAGAGCTTGTCCCAGCAGCTCAGGGTTTACAGAGGGAACCTATACTGGACAGGACACCCTACCATCACAAGGGTGCACTCATAGCCACACCCCATATCACTCATATTGGTACAATGTACATGTGCTAGTTCACCCTACATGCACATATTTGGGATGTGGGAGAAAATCAGAGCACCTGGAGAAATTGCAGGCAGACATGGGGAAAACATGCAAACTCTGCATAGACAGTTGCTCAAGGCAAGAATTTCTTTCTTTCTTTTTTTTTTTCCTTTCCCTTCATCTTATCTAATAAAGAGAGAATATGCAAATTGACCATCACAAAGATGCCAGTGCCCATAGACACAAGATGGCAGTGCCCAGTTCTCTCAGCCCAGCTGGAGTCCCCTAGACCCAGTCCTTTTACAGAAAATGAGTTGCCTCAAAAATTGGTTAAGCTTCTTAGGACAAAAAGCATTCAAAATATTTGAAAAGGGAATTCCAATATTTATAAAAGTTTGGACTAGACAATTCAAGGTTATTTCCACTACAACCTTCTATTATTTTGTGATATTAACATTCAGAATTCACATAATACAAGCTGCATTGTATGTAAGCAGGTATTATTTAAAGGAATGGACATTATTATTAAAACAACTCATAAAACTAAACTGTATGTCAAGGATATTCTGTGTGACTTTCCTAATAGCTGGAGTTAATGTCCCTAAACCATCAGTCAGACATCCCCTGAGGGGTCCCAGATTGGAGAGGGTACAGGCAGGGCTGATGGACACCCCCCTTGTGTGCACGAATTTCATGGACCAGGCTTCTAATTAGTGTTATAATGAAACAATGTTGAAGTAAATGTCAGTTATTTGAGTAACTGCTGTATAGCACTATAATCAGTTTTGAGTAGGGCTTTGTGGATAAGAAGATCAACTCATTTTACAGAAACAAAAACTGAGAAAGGTGAATGAGAATCATAAATGTTAAAATAGGAGCAAAAGTGTCAAGTCTATTATTTACTGGTTGGGTTTCTAGGGTGTGAATGGAATTTTATCATAATACCTTTCCTTCAATAAATTGTAAAACATACTGAGTACTTCCACTGATACACCATGTCCTTTCCATGGCTCATTAAAGGTCCTAAGCGGGACTCTGAGTGAGAGATTCCTATTTTCCCTTTTTTAGACTTGTTTAGCACTTCAGTCTGCTTCTCAAAAATTTTTACTGTTATTTGATGGTCCTTTCGTGTTCCCTGGTTTGTAAGCCTATTGAAAATAGGTGTCCTGTGTCAGAGACTATCACTGATTCATCTACAGAATCTACCACCAGGTAATATCCTGGTAGGTGCTAAATATTTTTGAGTGAACAAATAAGTGCTTTTATTAAAAATATATTGCTCCTTATTTTACAAGAAAAATCAATACATTTTGTTAGTGGATGAACACACGATTGATGGTTTATTATGAAGTGAAACATACTGAATTATCAGTAAAGTCTCATGAGCATTGATCCAATTTACCTGTCCAGGTGTAAATCTGTATTCATTGCCAACAACCACAGCCTGAAATGGAGTAATAAAGTAGTTGCTATTTGATGAATATGATTTTATTTTGATTATGGATTTGTTTCCAAATTATAATTTCTATTCATTTTCAGCATACAAAAGTATCACAGATCTTTGGTACATGAAAAATATCTTTAATAGTCTACATTTTGAGTTCACTTATTACTTTCAGTGCAGTTGTTACAAGACTCATGGATAAGGATTTTATTCAGAAAGGGCTATCTTGCCATTTCAGTGTGGTTTGAGCCCTAGTTTCATCAACATCAGCTAGAGCTTGTTAGAAATACAGAATATTAGGCTTTAGCCCAGACTACTGAATTAAAGTGTGCATTTTAACGAAATCCCTAGGTGATTCAAATGCACATTAAATTTTGAGAGGCACCATTAGATCTTTATTTCTATCAAGGAAATTAGAAATGTCATATTTATAGAATTGAAAGAATAAAATCTTGTTATGTCTGTTTTTGATTGGTCCTACAAACTCAATCAGCTTAGCTGATGCAGGTGAGCAGCTTAGTAAGATTTTTAATATTAATGTTCCTACATGATCAGAATCACGGAAACATATTGGTTACCTTTATTTTGAAATGGGATAAAACAGTCAGTTACAAAGTAGCATTTATAGGGTGCTCACTGTGTGCAGAAATTTAGGTAAGGATTTCCAGTCCATTACAAATAAATATATTCCTTGGATGGCATGTTTGTTTCAAGATATAAATAGTTGAATCTAGGGAACATGTGTCCAAAATCATTATGTAAATTAGTCCAGAATACATTTCTCCTAGGCAAAGTTCATGGCCATGTCTGAGACTGTCGACCACATGACCCATGTGCTATGTGATCACCCATCACTTAGAAGTAAAGTGAGGATATCAACTACTTCAAAGTCAGTGTGACTGGGTACAGAAAGGAGTCAGTGATCAGAAAAACACAATCATGTACATTTGTACATAACCTGGTGTGATAGATTGTGCTATTGGCCCCAATCCATTAGCACTCCCTGTATCTATACCCTTTGCCATGTACTTTTCAGAGCCTCCCACTGTAGGTAGTACTTCCTGCCTCATGACTTTAGTTAAGCCACGAGACTTATTTGAGCCAATGACATAAGATAGATATGGCACTGTACCAGTTCTGACATTAGGCATCAAAAGAATTCAGTGAACAGTGATGAGCAAGAGTGCATTATGTGAAGCTAGGGAGATAAGAAGTCAGAGCATTCAGGGTCCTTTAGACAACAGTATCGTAACATATTGGTATATATTTTTAGTGATGGTGGGCTTTTAAGAAATCCCATTCTACCTTCTAGCATAGCTATGTGTTTTCATGTTATCACCTTTGCTAGATTTTTTATAGCTCCTTGATGATGGAAATCTATATTATCTATCATTGAATTCTTCAATGTCAGCACAAGATGGGTGTTTTGTAAGTATGTCAAGTGATAATTGAAATGGTTATGTGTGTTAATATGCTACCAATAACATCATTGGACAAGCATTTACAAAAAGATAATCAGATGGGGAAAACCCTAAAAAAATATTGTTTATACTGACTACTTCTTTAGCACATTTTGGTCCTTGAAGATGGGAATCTAAATTACCTAACACTGAATACTCTCCATGCTTATTACAAGGTTGATATTTGGTAAATATGTCATGGTAAATGAAATAGGTACATCCCATTTATAAGTCAATTTTTTAAAAATTGCTGATTATGATATCCTATAAAAGAAGTGGAATTACAAAATGGATGTGTTCATTTACCATATTAGGAAACACATTTTCATAATTTACTTTGAATGGAATCACCCTTATATACTAGTAAATGTTTAGCAAATAGTAACTCTACATGTTACATGAGCATTCAGATATGAAGCATTTTAAAATATTTTAAAGAGTTTTACACTACTTTCCAAAATAATACAAACAATTTGCTGTTATGAAATAATTAGACATTTTAACTTCATGTGGCACAATCCTAGCAAACATTTAAAAATGTAGTAACAGTAGGCCAGGGTAATGGGAATGAATTTAAAAACAAAAACATGGGAAAGTTCTGAAACAACATTAGGGAATTGTCTACTGGACTTTGTTTTGATAGAAGGTTATGACTGACTCTGATCTCTTGTCAGAAATAGTTGAGAATTGTTGTGGACAATCATCTTCCTAGATGTTACAGTATTTTTACAGAAACAATACTATGTTCTTTTCCCCCTCTATTCAGGATCCTACTGTGTTCAAGTTAATCTATTACCTGTACATTGAAAGGCTCAGATAGTAAGTGGAAAGAGGGCAGAACTGGATATTTTTTGTCACTGAGTGAATACTTGTTTCCCTTGATCCACGTAGATCTAGGATCAGGGTCCAGAAATCTGACAATTTTGCCAACTTTCTTCAACTATGTAAATCTTAGATATAAATTTATGCATCAAATATTTGCTGGGTGTTATTTACCCTTGAAATTCCTTTGTAAATAGGGAAGCTTTCACTGATCATTCTAGATCTTAATGATCCATTTCTTCCTACAACTATTCTAGTCCCTATTTCTTATATTAATTATTTGGCACTTAAGAGCCATTGTCTTTGAATACCTTTTATCGTAAGACTAGAGGCCTAGTGCACAAATTCATGCATGGGTGGGGTCCAGCTGGCCAGGCCCCAATATTGGGTCTGGGCCTGTCAGGAGGAGGAGATGGTAGGAAATTGGCTGGCTGGTCTGCCTCAATTGGGTCCAATTAGGGTTGGGCCGGGTGAGGAAAGAGGCTGTGGGAGATTGGCTGGCAGGCCGTACCCCTAATTGAGGGTAGGGGGTTGATTGGGGGCCATGGATGGTTGGCTGGCTGGCTGGCCCTGCCCCCAATCAGGAGGGGGGGGACAATATGGGGTGGGGTTGGGTGGGGGAAGGAGCTTTAGGAGATTGACCAGCTGGCTCCGCCCCCTATTGGGATAGGAGGTGGTTAGGGGTCTGCCTGACTCGGGGGAGGGTCTGTGGGCTGATCAGGGTGGTGGGGGCCCATAGGGAGCATGGTCTGCTGGGGGAGGGAGTGCAGGAGGTTGACCACCAAGCCCTGCACCCTATTGTGGGAGAGGATGCGATCAGGACAGACCAATCAGGAATAAGGGAGGAGGTATTTGGCTGGCGGCAGGCTCTTGCTCAGGGTTGGAAATTCTGATCAGGGGCAGGTCGGCAAGGCGGGGGGTGGAGGGGGACCTCGAGGTTGGCTGCCTGGCTCTACCCACTGATAGGCTGGTTTGCTGGCCACAGTGGCATCATAGCGAATAGTCATTATGGCCATTATGGTCACTGTCTTTTTATATATATAGATTATATCAGAACATTTCATTGGGTCTACTTTTATTATTTCTACAATTAAAGAGTTCTGAGGGGCAGAGGGAGTTCCTCATACATCTTTGTGTCCCCATAGCACTTAGCAGGTCATAGACAAACAAAATATATATTTGTTGATTAAATGCATGCATGCATGAATGAATGAATTAAATGAATAGCTTTGTAAGCATTATCCATTAATTTTTTTCATCAAATTATGTAGCATCTATTCTTGTGAAGCTCATATTTTAATTAAGAAAGGATCACATACTTGTATTTTTATAAATAGGATTTATTTTACCTAATGCTAACAGAAACATATATTAGCCTACTTTTTTTCTAATAGATGTAAGCAATAGTCATTTGATGTTTATTTACAGTTTTTAGAAGATGGTAATATGTACCCAACTCTTGATTAAATAATGAACAGATTTTTTAGATTTTTTTCACTAGCACCTTTGACTGTGTTAGAGGATTAAAATGAGAAGTAAACTTCAGTTTTTGTTGTAAAAAAATTGTTGTAAATTGATAGAAAGATGAAACCCTAGCCCTATTGATTTCTGTGACCCTTGAATATCATCTGTGGGATGATGGTTTTGGTTCTTGAATCAACAATTATTAGTAACTGAGAATTGTGTTCTCTATCTACAGATTCTCACCAATATGTGTGGAAATACATCTTACTCTTTCTACTTGTACACCTTACTAAGTTTTAACTATAGGAATCCCATGGCTTGAAGATATGGAAATTGTATAATCAGAGAATGTAAGGACAAATTCCTCATCATTTCCAGTCCCCTTCTTTAAATGTTCTTCTGTATAGTCTATTTAATAGTTGCAACTACTCAACTCTGTCATTAGAACACAAATGCATTTATAGACAATAAGAAATCAGTGGGCATGGCTATATTTAATACAACTTTATTTCTGAAAATGGACATTTTAATCTTACATAATTTTCAAGTGTCATGAGTTTTGTATTTTTTTTTAATATATATATATATATATATATTGGGAGAGCAATAGAGAGTTAGAAACATCGATGAGAGAGAAACATCGACCAGCTGCTTCCTGCATGCCCCCCACTGGGAATGTGCCCGCAAACAAGGTGCACGCCCTTGACAGGAGTCAAACCTGGGATCCTTCAGTCCACAGGCTGACGCTCTATCCACTGATCCAAACTGGTTTCGGCAAGTGTCATGAGTTTTGATTAAAAAAATATATATATTTAGTGCCCGGCCAGCATGGCTCAGTTGAGCATTGACCTATGAACTAGGAAGTCATGGTTCTATTCCGAGTTGGGGCACATGCCTGGGTTGTGGGCTCAATCCCCAGTGTGGGGCATGCAGGAGGCAACCTATCAATGAATCTGTCATCATTGATGCTTCCATCTCTCTCTACTTCTCCCTTCCTCTCTGAAATAAATAAAAATATATTTAAATAATATTTAGTAATTGAAAATGCTTTTTAGCTGAAGGACTATATAGAAACATTCATTAAAAATCTATAACTACTTTTTTGTTAGTACTGCATAGTTAAATCCTTGCAGTAGGGTTGAGTACTTGTGAGAAAGAACATAAACCCACACAACAGAATTATTTATTATCTGACCCTTTAAAAAAAGTTTGCCTATCCTTGGTATAGACAGTAATATATTTCCATCAAATAGCAGTAATTATTCAAATGCTGTACAAAGTACAATATAAAATACATTTTTTTTGCTCCAAAGCAACACACATTATAACATAATAATATTCATGAACTCACATAATGTATTTTGAGCAGCTGCTATGTACTGAGCACTGTTCTAGGCACCAGTTACTACAGTTCAATGACATAAATGGCATAATATCCACCCTTATGGAGTTTATATTTCTGTTTGAGAGTCACATAATAACAAATAAACATGCGCACACACACAATGCATAAGGTAATGTAAAGTCAAAATGAGTCCCACAAATACTTCTGGCTTCTGAACAAAATTAGAAATCATAGAAGCAGTATCAACAATTTTATTTTAGGGTTGTCTAAGCTTGAGGCTGCAAGCTGCCCATTTAAACTCTACATGGGATTAATGACTTATGAAGAAAGCTTAAACTTTGTCTGCTCAGAAATGGCAATAAATTAAAGAGAAAAATATAAGTTCAAGGTTAAGACAGAGCCTCGGTGTATTTTTTTTTTAATGAGTTTAGGCTTCAAAACTCTTTTAAAGCAAGTATTTTAGATAATAGGAGAATATAATTAGAGAAATTTAGAATTCTCTATGGAGCCCTAGAAATAAATATCTCTAAATATTGTTGCACTTGAAGTTAGTTGAAGATTTATGGTTATGGAGGAGCAAATTGATAGACCATAAAAATGAATTAAAAATTATGACTGGATAGAGTAAGTGATCTGCTTAGGGTCTGACTCCTGAGTGTTCTGACATTAGTAAAGTTCTCAAAGCAAGAAACTTCAATCTAAACTGTGGATACCTGAGAACAATTCAATTTATGATACTGGGAGATTAAATAAATGCTGGTTTTAAATAAAAATATGATGTTTCAATATGCTTAATCTTATGTTCCAGCAAGCAGTTGGCTTCCTGATGAGAACCTGCATGGGAGAAGTCCAATGGTCAAGTACAGTGTTTTAGTCATAGTTATATGACCTACTGGATATCTATAAGGGCACATAGAAAATGGTCTATGCAATGTGATTCTGTAGTGTAAAATCTCTGTCATTGAATGTCCTAGCTTTCTGTTGTAAGAATTAAAAAAGCACAAGAAGGAAAAGAGATCATATTGTGTCTTTATTTTCAAATCCTCCCTCATATTTTGACATTACTTATTAGAGTAGCCTTTTGTAAGGAATTGTCAAAATAGCACTAAAATGAACACTAGTATTATTGGTGAAATAGTCAAATCAACTCAGAATATAAAATTTCAATCATGTTGCTTTAAAGAGTTGAGTGCAGAGGACCTCATGTGGTCTTTAGAGCATCTACGACGACATTAGAAGATATTTTTCTCCTTATGAGAAGCCACGCTTCTTCACTTGAGATGAACTCATTGGAAATCATTTCACAGAAAACCACGAGGAAGAGGAAATAGAAGGCATTTCAAATCAGTTGTGTACCAAATAGATTTCTGTTTATTTTGTCCTAAGACAACCATCTCAGAAAATAAAACCGGAGAGATTTCTTAAATGTCATCAAATAGTGATTGTTTCATAAAATCAGGAAGCAGCCTCTGCAATGTGCTCATTATTTTGAGAAAATAAAATGAATTATTTTTGACAAGATTGACTTTTAAGAATTGTGCACAACACTATTGAGAAGGGGAAATAACTCAAAACTGACATGTTTTACATGGATTATGTCTCTATGACAAATTTAAGGGACTACAAATTTAGTTGGCATGTTGTAATTTTAATTAAAAATCGCCATATTAGATTATTGTTTGTTCAGAACAGACACTGGATATTCATTGTTACTTAATATTTTCTTTTTAATATAAACTTTTAATTGCAGTAGAACAGTGCATAAATTGTAATGTATAGCTTGAAGAGTTTTTACCAAGGTAATATATTCATGTAACCAGCATCTAATTCAAGAAGCACCCCTCAATGAACTTGGCCCTCTTCTGGTAACTATTCCAATATATCTATCTATCTCTATCTCTATCTCTATTTCTATCTCTATCTCTATCGCTATCTCTATCTCTATCTCTATCTCTATCTCATCTATCTATCTATCTATCTATCTATCTATCTATCTATCTATCTATTCCCAAAGGAAGGGAGAGGGAGAGAGAGATAGAAACATCAAGGATAAGAGAGAATCATCTGTTCTCTGCTTCTTGTATGCCCCCTACTGGGAATTGAGCCCACAACCCAGGCATGTTCCCTAACACTGTGATCTCCTAGTTCATGGGTTAATACTCAGCCAATGCACTACATCAACCAGGCAACTGTCCTGATTTTTAAGAGTAGTCACTATATTGACTTCTAATTGTGGCAATGTTTTAACTTGAAATAAGCAGAATCAAACAATATACAGTATACTTTTTTAAGTTTAGCTTATTTTCATTCAATATTATGTTTATTATGTTTGCAATATTTATTCATGATAGTGTGTGTAACTGCAGTTCATTCATGTTCATTTCTGTATAAGATTCTATTGTATGAAGATAAAACTAAAGTATCTATTCTGTTGATGGACATTTGGTTTATTTCTAGATTTGGGTCATTATGAATAACACTAGAAGCCCAATGCACAAAATTCATATATGGGGGGGTGTCCTTCAGCCCAGCCTGCTCCCTCTCCAATCTGGGACCCCTTAAGGGATGTCCGACTGCCCGTTTAGCCTAAACGGGCAGTTGGACATTCTCCTAAATGGGCAGTTGAACATTCCTCTCACAAATCAGGACTGCTGGCTCCCAATTGCTCACCTGCCTGCCTTCCTGATTGCCCCTAACTCAGTGGTTCTCAACCTTCCTAATGCCGCAACCCTTTAATACAGTTCCTCATGTTGTGGTGACCCCCAGCCATAAAATTATTTCCGTTGCTACTTTATAACTGTAAGTTTGCTACTGTTATGAACTGTAATGCAAATATCTGATATGCAGAATGTATTTTCATTGTTACAAATTGAACATAATTAAAGCATAGTGATTAATCACAAAAACAATATGTAATTATATATTGTGAAATATTTATTTCTAATTACAAATAAATAAAATTTTGTCTTGAATCATGGTGTAGCATGGGCAACAGTCTTCATATAACAACAGTAAACTACATTGCTACATTTTGCTATACCAAGGAGCGGTGTGTTGGTTTCTAAGACGACCATGGGAAATATGTGTTTTCTGATGGTCTTAGGTGACCCCTGTGAAAGGGTCGTTCGACCCCAAAGGGATCGTGACCCACAGGTTGAGAATCGCTCCCCTAACTGCTTCTGCCTGCCAGCATGATCACCCCTTAATCACTCCCCTGCCAGTCTGATTGATGCCTAACTGCTCCCTTGCCAGCCTATTTGCCCCTAACTGTCCTCCCCTGTGGGCCTGGTCACCTCTAACTGCCCTTCCATGCAGGCCTGGTCACCCCTAACTGCCCTCCTTTGCAGGCCTGGTCCCTGCCAACTGCCCTCCCCTGCTGGCCATCTTGTGTCCACATGGGGGTAGAATCTTTTGACCACATGGGGACAGTCATCTTGTGTGTTGGAGTGATGGTCAATCTGCATATTACTCTTTTATTAGATAGGATAGAGGCCTGGTGCATGGGTGGGGCCAGCTGGTTTGCCCTGAAGGGTTTCCTGGGTCAGGGTGGGTGGACCCTTGGGCATGGGATGGCCTGGGTGAGAAGCCTGTGGTGGTTTGCAGGATGGCCTTGCCCCTCCTGGTGACCCAAGTGGAAGCTCTGGTATCTGGGATTTATTTATTTTCTACAATTGAATCTTTTCAATTGTCCCAAGCCTTCAGTTGGGACAGCCATTGAAACTTTATTGCCTTAAGCAGAAGCTTGGGTGGGCCAAGGTTTGCGGAAAGCTTGGCTTCCTCCATTGCCAGGGGCAACCCAAGCCTCCTTCCTGCTCTCTCTGTGGCCATATCATCTTGGTTAGGTTAATTTGCATACTTGCTCTGATTGGCTGGTGGGTGTGGCTGGTGGGTAGAGGAGAGGTATGGTCAATTTGCAAAGTACTCTTTTATTAGATAGGATTATTCTGCACATTCTTGTATATAACTTTTGGTAAACATGTGTCTATTATTTCTTTTTTTTATTGTCTAAAATTTTATATATGTCTCTTTTTTCCCCAATTGGCCGCCTCCCCCCCCCGCAACACACACACACCCCAGGTCATTCCCACCCTAGGTAAGCCCCTACCACTCCAGTGTCTTTGTCCATTGGTTATGCTAATATGCATGCATACAAGTCCTTTGGTTGCTCTCTAACCCCCCATCCCGTAGCATTTGTCTCCGGATCTATTCTTGTTCATCAAATTATGTTGATCAGTATATACCACATATGAGTGAGATCATGTGATATTTATCTTTCTTCGACTGGCTTATTTCACTTAGTATAATGCTCTCCAGTTCCATCCATGCTGTTGCAAATGATAAAGGTTTTTCCTTTTTTATAGTGGCCTAGTATTCCATTGTGTAGATATACCACAGTTTTTTAATCCACTCATCTGCTGATGGGCACTTAGGCTAAAATCTTAGCTATTGTAAATTGTGTTGCTATGAATAGAGGGGTGCATGTATCCTTAACTGATTGGTGTTTCTTGTTTCTTGTGATATAGCCCCAGAAGTGGGATTACTGGGTCAAATGGGAGTTTCATTTTGAGCTTTTTGAGGAAATTCCATACTTTCTTCCACAGTGGCTGCACCAGTATGCATTTCCACCAGTAGTGGAGGAGGTTTCCTTTTTCTCCACATTCTCTCCAGCACTTGACATTTGTCGATTTGTTGATAATAGCCATTCTGAGAGGTGTGAGATGCTTGCTATCTCCTTGTTGTTTTGATTTGCATCTCTCAGATGATTAGTGACTTTGCATATGTTTTCATATGTCTCTCAGCCTTCTGTATGTCCTCTTTTGAAAAGTGTCTGTTTAGATCCTTTGCCCATTTTTTTTAATATATATATTTTATTGATTTTTTACAGAGAGGAAGGGAGAGAGATAGAAAGTCAGAAACATTGATGAGAGAGAGACATCGATCAGCCACCTCCTGCACGCCCCACAGTGGAGATGTGCCCGCAAGCAAGGTACATGCCCCCTACCAGAATCGAACCTGGGACCTTTCAGTCTGCAGGCCGACGCTCTATCCACTGAGCCAAACCCGTCTCGGCCTTTGCCCACTTTTTGATTGGATCATTTATCTTTCTTTTGTTAAGTTGTATGAGTTCTCTGTAAATTTTGGAGATTAAACTCTACCGGAAATATCATTGGCAAATATGTTCTCCCATGCAGTGGGTTTTCTTGTTTTTTTTTTTTTTTTGTTGATAGTTTATTTTGCTGTGCAGAAGCTTTTTATTTTGAAGTAGTCCCATTTGTTTATTTTCTCCTTAGTCTCTGTTGCCCCAGGAGCTGTGTCGGTAAAGATATTGCTAAGACATATGTCTGCTATTTTGCTGCCTATGTGGTCTTGGAGGATTTTTATGGTTTCCTGTCTTACATTCAAGTCCTTTAAACATTTTAAGTTTGTTTTTATGTATGGTGTAAGTTTGTGATGTAGTTTCATTTTTTTGCATGTATCTGACCAAATTTCCCAGCACGATTTCTTAAAGAGCACTGTATGCTCTTGCTCCTTTGTCAAATATTAATTGAGCATAATGGCTTGGGTCAATTTCTAGGTTCTCTGTTTTGTTCCATTGGTTGATAAGTCTTTCTTGTGCCAGTACCAGGCAATTTTGAAAACTGTGCCTTGGTAATATAGCTTGAGATCTGGTAATGTGATCCATTCAACTTTGTTCTTCTTAGGATTGCTGTGCCTATTTGGGGACTTTTAAAATTCCAGATGAGTTTTTGGAGAATTTGTTTTAGATCTTTGAAATATGCTGTTGGTATTTTAATGGCGATTGCATTGAATCTGTAGATTGTTTTGAGTAGTATGGACATTTGAATGATGTTGATTCTACCAATCCATGAACATGGTATGTTCTTCCATTTATTTATGTCCTCCTCTATCTCTTTTCTCAATGTCATGTAATTTTCTGAGTACAGGTCTTTTATGTCCTTAGTTAAGTTTATTCTTAGGTATCTTAATTTTTTTTGATGTAATGGTAAATGGGATTGTTTTTTTTTTTTTTCGTTTCTCTTTTTGTGAGTTCATTATTGGTGTATAAAAAGGCCATAGATTTCTGGATCTTAACTTTATATCCTGCTACATTGCCAAATTCATTTATTAGGTCTTATAGTGTTTTTTTAAATATATTTTATTGATTTTTTACAGAGAGGAAGGGAGAGGGATAGAAAGTCAGAAACATCGATGAGAGAGAGACATCGATCAGCCGCCTCCTGCACACCCCACAGTGGAGATGTGCCCGCAAGCAAGGTACATGCCCCCGACCAGAATCGAACCTGGGACCTTTCAGTCTGCAGGCTGACGCTCTATCCACTGAGCCAAACCGGTCTCGGGGTCTTATAGTTTTTTGATGAAGTCTTTAGGGTTTTCTATGTATAATATCATGTCATCTGCAGATAAGAACAGTTTTACTTCTTTTCCAATGGGGATGCCTTTTATTTCTTCTTCTTGTCTGATCACTATGGCTAGTATTTCCCCTACTATATCAAACAGAAGTGGTGAAAGTGGGCATCCCTGTCTTGTTCTGGTTCTTAGGGGAAATGAGTTTATTAGTAGATTTTGACCATTGAGTATGAAGTTGGCTGTAGGTTTGTTGTATAAGGCTTTTAGTATGTTGACATCTGACCCCTCTATTCCTACTTTGCTGAGAGTTTTTATCAAGAAAGGTGTTGGATTTTGTCAAATACTTTTTCTTTTTCTGCATTGATTGATATCATTATGTGATTTTTGTCTCTCAATTTGTTTATGTGATGTATCACATTTATTGATTTGCAGATATTGTACCATTCTTGCTTCCTCAGAATAAATCCCACTTGGTCATGGTGTATGACCTTTCTAATGTAATGTTGAATCTGATTTGCGAGAATTTTGTTGAGGATTTTAGTATCTGTATTCATCAAGGATATTGGCCTGCAGCGCTCTCTCTCTCTCTCTTTTTTTAAAAAATATATTTTATTGATTTTTTACAGAGGGGAAGGGAGAGAGATAGAAAGTCAGAAACATCAATGAGAGAGAGACATTGATCAGCCGCCTCCTGCACACCACACAGTGATGTGCCCGCAAGCAAGGTACATGCCCCGACCAGAATCAAGCGTGGGACCTTTCAGTCTGCAAGCCGATGCTCTATCCGCTGAGCCAAACCGGTCTCAGCATGCAGCTCTCTTTTTTTATGGTGCCTTTATCTGCTGTCTATTATTTCTATAGGTATACCTAAAAGTGGAATTGCTAGATCATAGAGTAGGAATATATTCAGCTTAAATTAATATTGCCTAACAGTTTTCTCAAGTGGCTGTGCCAATTTACACTCTTACCTAAATGTTTAAGAGTCCTGATTGTTTGATCCTAACCAATAAGTGCACTCTGTCTTCTTCATTTTAACCATTCTGTTGGGTTTGGAGAGGTTTCAAATTGTAGTTTTAATTTTTGTTGCTTGGTGACTAATGACAGTAAATGCCGTTGATACATTTATTGCTTATTTGGATGTGGTCTGTGTAAAGTACTTATTCGCTTTTTTTTTTTTTTTACCGATTTTTTGCTTGCATGTCCAGCCATAATTTTAATTTTATTGTTTACTAGAGGCCCAGTTCACAAAATGTGTGCATGGGGAACAGGCGTCTCCCTCAGCCCAGCCTGCACCCTCTCCAATCAGGGACCTCTTGGGGATCTGGCCTAAACCAGCAGTCAGACATCCCTCTCACAATCTGAGACTACTGGCTCCTAACTCTTCATCTGCTTGCCTGCCTAATTATCCCTGCCTGCCTCCCCTGCCAGCCTGATCATCCCTAAACTCCTCTGCCTGCCAGCCTGATTGCCCCTAACTGCCCCCCCTCTCAGCCAGATTGCCCCCAACTACCCCTCTCCCCCACCAGTCTGGTTGGCCCAACTGCCCTCTCAGCTGGCCTGGACACCCTTAATTGCCCCCTATTGGACTGGACACCCCCAATACCCCCTCCTACCAGCTGGTCATCCCAACTGACCCTCTGTCATTCTTGTCATCCCCAAATGCCCCTCTTCCAGCCTGGTCACCTCCAACTGCACCCCCCCTCCATCCACTGGCCTGGTCACCCCACACAGCCTGCTGTTTAGCCATCTGTCCAGTTGTTTTGGTCATGATGGGCCCTGACTTTTTATATATTAGAATAGAAATTCTATATATTTAAGATACAAGTCCTTTGTTGAATATATGTATTACAAATATCTTCTCCACAATTGAACAAGTGATTTCTCTTTTTATTTTTTATTATGTTGTATCATATTATTAAATAGAGACATTACCATTTTTAATATTACCTTCAATTATTTACTTATTTAACAACTTATCATAGTAAAATACATGATTTATTTGAATCTTATGAAGTCTCAAATAGAAGGATCTATGTAATCACCACATTCAAGTTTGGCCTATGTTGTAAAATTTCATTCAGAAATTTTGCCCCTAAGATATGATTAAAAATCAGGCTATATAATGTGTTCTACCTTTTTAATTATCAAAGTAATTTTGTCCTAGTGTTTTCTTTGTAATTAACTATTTGAATTCCTGTATTTAAAATATGATCTTTTCCAATTTTGAATATAAATAAATGCTCAAAAGACTTGAAGATCATTGAGAATAAAATAATATTCTCCTGTAAAAAAAAGAAGGAATTCTTACCATTTGCAACAGCATGGATGGAACTGGAAAGCATTATGCTAAGTGAAATAAACCAGACAATGAAAGAAAAATACCACATGATCTCACTCATTTGTGGAATATAAAGAACATTATAAACTAATGAACAAAAATAGATACAGTGGCAAAGAAGCATTGAACAGACTGTCAAACTACAGAGAGAAGGTTGGGGATGGTGGCAGAGGAGGTAAGAGATTAACTGAAGGACTCATATGCATGGATATAAGCATAACCAATGGATGCAAGACACTGGGGGCAGGTGAGGGCATGTGCTGGGGTGTAGGAGGGGGTGAGGGAAGGTCAGTGGGGAAAAATAGGAAACGTATGTACTACTATTTATAATACTTTAAACAATAAAAATAACATTTAAAAAATAATTACATTTTACTGACTCTATGAGTATGAGGGTTTCATACCCACTATTTCTATGTCACAAGGAGTCTGTAATGTGACTTATTGGAGTCTGTTTTATATTGCCTTATCCTCATGACTGGTATCCTTACAGTGCCTGTTCCACTTCTATGAAATATACCCTCCTTCCTGTTACCAGAAGTATCTCAACCAATGTACATTGGCATAGATCACTTCCCAGATAGAAACATTCCAATTCCTTAGGATTAAAGTCAAATCCCTTGGCCCAACATACACAGCCATGAATAATGTGGTTGCTATTTTTCCTCTAATCATCTAACATTACTTGCAATTCTTTAAACAGTCAGGGGTTAGCACTCTTCCACAATTAGAATGACTTTAACCCCCTTATTTTCTTTCAACTCTGACTCCTTTAAGTCTTAGTTTATAGACCTTTGTAAAGCCTTCCCTGACCTTCCTAAGCACAATTGATTCCACCATCTGGGCTCCCCAAATATTTGTAAACAAGTCATATTTATCTCCCTGTTTATACATTTTTTTCCCTAATTGACTGTGAAATTTCAGGCAGAAACTAATGTCTAACTCATTTTTCTGTTCACAGTGCCTGGACTGGGCCCAACAGAGTGTCTGGTATAAGTCTGTTGAGTGAGTAAATGAATGAACCATTATTTTCTGTAAGGTTTTTTCCTTTTCAAAATACTTCAAAAATATTAATACAATTTGATTGCAGAAATCATGTCTCTTATCATAAGAAATGATTAAAAATAAAGAATAAAGTCAAAGCTCTGGTTAGTTAGCTCAGTTGTTTAGAGCTTCATCTGATACGTGAAGGTTTTGGGTTTGATCTCCAGTCAGGGTGCATACAAGTATCAAATAATGAATGCGTAAATAAGTGCGACAACAAATCAATACTTCTCTCTCTTTTTTCTTCTCTCTGTATCCCACTTTCTCTTTCTTCCTTCCTCTCTTTCTAAAAATCAATAAATGAAAATTAAAAATAGAAGAAAGCATACATTTATATGGAAACTAAAAGAGGAGATTCTTCAGTAAATTTGCATTTTTTGACATTTTTCCCAGAGTTTAATGTGAACCCTATGGGAAGGAAAAATATGACCCTATAGAAGGACAATATAAACTTTTTCCTTTTTTCCAGCTGGATTGTGTACCGGTCACTAAATGGTTATTTAGAAATTTTCGTATTTGAGGCCTTTAGTCAGTATTGAAAGATAGAAGTGTTGAAAGGATAGAAGTAAGGCTTTACAGAGCTTAGAAGAAAGAGATGGTTTTCAGTGCCTGCAGAGAAAAAAAAGCCATTGTTCCTTACACCCTGTCAGGTAAGAGAACTCCTTGATAAGAAGAGGCTGAGAGAGATTAGAGAAGTTGATGCAACATTCCAGAAGCATAAAACTCTAAAAGCAGGTGGCAGGGCAAGGTCTCCCAATGGATGCAGGGCAGGCTTCCAACAAACACTATCTGACAAAAACACAAAGAAGGTTAAGGTGCTCCCCAACTGAAATGTAAGTTATACAATTGGCTTCCACTGTATTGCAGGAAACATTCTAAGTTACATCACGAAGAGCTTTCTGAAATCTTCGATTACAGTGACAACTGCACAATAAAAGGGCATAGGATAAAAATCTCATTACTTCTCATTTTTTCCCCCTTTTCAGAAAGCTTATATTTTGATGCGGTGTCTTTGTCAAATTTATTTGAGCTGTCAAAGAGTAATGTGAGACTGTCACAGAGATAGTCTGAAAGCATAATGCTTTCATATCTAGTCCCTGTACTATTCATACGGAGGTATCATGCTATTATCTACACTACCCATGTAATGTAGGTGTTAGATACTTCAGTGGCTCCCTCAATTCGAACCTGATCATAGCAGAATTCATATTGACTATTGCAATATCAAGGCTGGGAGAGGTACAAGAGTTAATGCAAACATTCAATCATCCAGCCCTGGGCTGTGTAGCTCAGTGGGTTGAGTGCTGTCCCAGGCACCAAAAGGTAGCAGACTTGATTTCCCAGTCAGGGCATATGCCTGGGTTGTGGGCTCAATCCCCAGTAGAGGAACTATTATGGATGTTTCTCTCTCTCTCTCAAATCAATAAAATCATTTAAAAAATTCAACCATCCATAAAGAAATTTTACTGTTTTACAATATAAGCTAGACTAATTAGAAATCACTAATATTTAATTACTTTGTCACTATTTACATTGACTAAAATTATATTTATTTAAAGTTTTGTGAATTTTGAACAATAACTTTTATATGGAAAAATAAAACAGCACTACATTTAAGGCAGTTATTTGAATAGAAGGGTCACCTTACTGATCAAATCTAAGCTTCAAAATCACCTCTGAATTTTTAACTTGGAAGACAGATTTTGTTGGTAATATTAATTTTAAGTTAGATTCTATGAACGATTATGCAATGACAGGTATAAAGAACTACAGTTCAGTTTTTGAGTGAAATTTAAGAGCTACATTATTATTGTTGTTCTTAATTCTCACCTGAGGATATTTTTCTCCATTGCTTTTCCAAAGACAGAAAGGGAGGGAGGGAGCAAGGGAGGAGATGGAAACATTGATGTGTGAGACACATCAATTAGTTGTCTTCCATGCATGCCCTGATAGGGGGTGGGAGTAGGGTGGGGAGTGAACCTACCACCCAGGTATATGCCCTTGATCAAGAATTGAACACTCGACTCTTTCCTGCATGGATGGACAATCTAACAACTTAGTACATTGGCCACAGCAAGAGCTAAAATTTAAGTTTAACGTACGTAAGTTTTGTGTTAGCATTGTATTATAAACTTGAAGTAACTATTTCAAGTTTATAATACAATTTCATGTAGATTATATCACTTATTTCCCATTATACATTTTAAAGTAAATTTTATTTCTTCCTCCCCCGCTTTTTATACATGGTAGAACTGAGGCTCAAAGAGATTAAGTTGTGTGTTCAGGATTATTTAGTAATTAATTAAATGAGCTCATGACTCACACTTATGTCTTAGAACTTCAAATTCTAAACCACATTGTCATCTGAGCCTGGACTGTCTTTTTTTATTTTCTTTGTATTTCTATTGAGTAACATAAACCCAGAAAATAATTTAAAAAATGAATAAATTTTATTTGCTGTTTATTTTTTTAAATTTAGGAGCTTATCATTATATATCCATTATTTTTTACTAAGAGTTCTTTCTGTCATGAGTTCAATGCATATTAAGAAAGGATGTGATATATCATTTAAATTATAAATGCTGTACATAACTAAAACATGAGAAATATTTTCTTAAGAGGAATTATTAATATGTTATTCTAAAAAGTAGATGTAGTTTCAATAGTGGTTATCTTTGGGTATTGAAAATATAGATGACATTTTTCTCCTTTACATTTCTATACTTTCCAGATCATCTTTAATGACTATGTAATACTTGAGGCACTGGAAAAAAAATGTTTTAAAAGAAAGTTTATGGTTTCCTATTAGTCTTCAGTATTTTATAAATTTGAGCCAGTCCAACCTCTAGTGTATTGGAATTCAAAGAGCAGTCCAATTCTTCTGCCCTCTCCTCCAAACTTTTCATTGCTAATCAATTACACCAGTTGGACATTTTGGAAGATGCTCCTTCCAACTGTAGAATTCTTTAGTGCTCCATTGGGTAGATCAGATCTGCTTGTTCAAGATAAGCTTTAAATAGAAGTTCTTAAATTGTTCTAGGACTGTTATAAAAAAAAATCTGAGTTTCTTTTATTATCCTACTTACTCTACAGTGAAAAAATTATTTCAGGAAAGAACCAGTAGAACAAAAAGGTGCCTAGTAGGTACTACAGATTTCCTAGGAATTGGAATCATCAGCATTTTACAGCTTGACCATTGGTCTTGAGCATATAAAAATACTAAGCATATAAAAATGCCAGAGCTCTGCCTCTGTCCTTAAGGAGTCTGTGTAAAAAACTGTGTTACTATGTTATAAGCAAATATTTAAAGTTCCTTTGAAAAAAAGTACTTTAAAAGTTGATTATTCCCATTAAAATATTCAATAATCCTATTCTATATTCAAGTAAAATAATCCTAAAAAGAGTCCCATGTGTGATTTTGTTTGTTAACATGTAATATTCATTAGACTGTAAATTCTTTCAGGGAAGGGTCCATATCTTATATATGTTTATACCCACACCCTATCCCCCAACATCAGTAGGGGCTGAAAATTAACAGCTGAATTGGATGAAAAAATTCCAATTCAAACACCATGAGGCATCTTTCATATTACACTGAAAATATTTGTGATTTTATTGTGAGAAAAATAGTAGTTCCTGATAACTGATAAATTGTATCAATTTACAAACTACCCCCAATACACATATACGTACACACTCGCACACATGATTACCTTGAACCTCCTTTTATTTTACTCCTTTAAGCATTTATTTGATTGGCTAATTCTCATCCCATTAGATTTTTTTAGTGCAGAGGTGTGAAGATAATCCTTAATATGTCACTACACATAAAGTGTGACAAAATTTCTTAATTTTTAAGATTTGAATAAGATTTCCTGTTAAAGCAGTAATCTACATTGCTACGAGGTTTGAAAATAATTTTTATCTTTTATAACTGAGGTGGTGAAACTTCTCATTTAATGTTCCAGATACAGCAAAGTTTCCACTAGGGCATGATAAAAGGGTTGCTTTTAGACATGCTCAGAGTAGGAGAAAATGCATTGTGGGAAATATGGATTTGAGTAGTCATTAAATCCATGTCTCCATCTCATAACAGGGCTCATACTATCACTTCAGTTAATGATTTTGAAGACTCCTTTGCCTTTTTTTTTTTCAGCCATCCAATCATGTTAACATTCCCTACCATCTACCAAACTATGAAGTTTCAGATAAATGAAAGTAGTTATTAATGAAGAAAAGTTGAAGCCTATTCATTTAAAACAACTAAGAAAGGTGAGTAAAAAAATAATTTCAAGTAAGATACAACATAATAGTTCTAGCCCCAGCAATGTCATCTGTACTAACAACCTTTATAAAAGCACTTATAGCAGATTTATTTCAGTAGCATAAACACTGGAAGAGTCCTTTGACTTCCAAGAGAATGAAATAACTCATAGGTCATGAATACATAAGGTTTATTTCTTTAACCAAAAGTATTTCACCACTTCAAGAAGTATTTATGAGGCAAATTACTGGAATAGTATGGAATTAAATTTGGTTTTATATAGCATCCTTCATACCCCAAGTATCTCAATAGCTTTTCTAAAATACAGGAATGCAGTGACAATTGGAACCTGAAGAAGCTATTATGCATTTAAGGACAGATGATATAGGCTTGGATTCAGAGATTTGCTTTATGGATTTAGGGAATAGCATATTCTCTCATTCATCTTTGGCAAGCTCTGAGTCATCTTTATGTTCTACCTGAGCTGCAACCAAAGACAGTCAGTGGGCCTCAGTGTAGTATCTCCCTTAATCAGAAAGTAACTTGTCTTGAGGATTGCAGGGATGGGGTTGCAATATTAGACAAACTTTGGTTATAGGATTTGAAATCTTCAAATCTCTGGCCCTGTGATGAGTGAGTCATCATACTTGATCTAGCATATTTAGTGGAAAATACCAGTCAGTGCCCAGGCTATGAGTAAACTTGCATTTAATTTCATGGGAAGACGACAGTGACTAAACCAAGTTTTATGCCAAGATGGTCGAGAAAAATGGAAAACTGGAGACATATCAGCTTATTGTGCAGTGGAATTATAATTGCTGCCAGGCTAGAGAAAGATCTGAAATAACACCAGCAGCCTTTTCACTAAGATGTGGGGGAAAGAAGTATAAATAAGTATTGCCCTTTAAGGTATTTTATATGGCGAAACTGTTTGTAACTGGAAAGTATTGTGCTGTCAGAGAGGAACTCCCAGGGAAATGAAAAACTAATAAAGATCAACATGAAATCTGGAGTGGTTCTGAGCAGAATGTTCGCTGACAGGGAACAGGACTAAATGGAGAAAACCCCACACTCGGTAGTCAAAAGGTTAGAATGCAGCATTGTACACAAAAGAAATAACCTCTGCCCTTTACTCTAAAGTAAGCCACAATTACGCTGCAAATGTTAGTCTCATATTTGCCCACAAAAACTGGTGGCTGATTTGGCCCCACTGTTTTCTTTTTTTTTTTTCTTCTCCTCTTCAACCCTAATTTGCAAGCATGCTTTCTTAAGTTTGAACTTATATAGCACATTCTATAGACTTGAATTATCCATTTCTCAAGAATATCCATAGTCTTAATTTATTCTCCACCTGCCTTAGCAGCAACTCTGTGCCAATCAGTATCAATTAAATGACTCATATTTCTATCAAATTTAAACATTTCCTGTGTAGTTTGTGTTTAAGAAATTCTCACTAGAGTGTTTGCCTGCTCTTTTTTTCTTTAGACCTTATAATACTGTCTGTTATCATAATTCTAAATCCAACTGTTTTTTGCTGGTTTGTTTGTTTGTGTGATATAGCATCTTGTCCCTTTACTCGATAGGAAGAATCTTACATATTTACATTATCTTCCACATAGATATTGTTCACATATATTACTTCTACTCTCTGAACATATTTTCATTTTCTAACATGTATTCACATCACTTATTTGAATCATTTTTTTTTAATTTGTGTGAGGGGACATGGAATTTATTCAAATATCCATCTTTCCTTTGGGAATTTTTTTTATTTACCTTTCATTTTTACAATGCAGATCCCAAAACCCTGCATTGGGTGGAAAATTCTTGAGAGGAGCATGGGAAAACGGAAAAAGCAGCACATCTGTGACCAGAAGAACCACCTTCAAATTTTGATCTCCCACTTAATGTGTATGCTTCGCCAAATCACTCCTTTCTATTGCCTTGTCTTGAAAATTAAGATATTTATAACATCTACCCTACCTGTACCACAGAGTGAATTGGGGAATCAAATATGATAAATGCAAAGAGGCTTTGTAAACTACTGTAGTGGACATAAGATGTTATCTTACTCAGCATCTTTTCATAGGATATCATTCCACCCCTCTTACAATTTGTGGTTAGATGGAGGTAATTCTAGCCTCTTTCAGCCCTACCTTATGGGTAAGCAAACTAAGTTTGGCCTATTAGATCTCATGTCAATTTTGCTTTTGAATGCTAATGAACCAATAAGACTTAAATATTGAATAACAGGAAATTTATTGAGACCAATGATGGCATTCTAAAGAAGCTATCTATTATTTTCCATGATGCAAATTCCAAGAACTGATTTCTGTTCTTTTGCAAAGATAAGTTTTTCAATATTTCCTACAATTCCAATATTCAACTTATCCAAAGTATTAACAGTATTGAGGTTGAGGAATGTATTTTTTATTATTTAAAGTATTACATGTTTCCTTTTTTCCCCCAATTAACATCTCCCTGGCCACTCCCACCTCCCAAGGGCAAGCCCCTACTACCACAGTGTCTGTGTCCATTGATCATGCTAACATACATTCATACAAGTCCTTTGGTTTCTGTCCTTATAAGTATTGTTGTCTAGCAAGTTTTTCTTATTGCAAATTTAGTGAGGAACTAACATTCATAGACACTCACACTTAAACTTGAATTTACAAGTATTATTTCCCTTAGTTCTCACAACAGCTATGTGAAATAAGATACCTTACTGTTTTTCCTATTTTATAAGAAAGGTAAATAAAGCTCAGAGAAGCTACATTACTACCCCAAATCATACATCACACAGGTACAGTCTTCCCTTCCAGTCATCATAGTCTCTAAACTCCCACAAACTTTTATTATCTGTACCAGTACTTTGTCATTAGATTAAACATTGTCTTGTCTTAATGTATTGTGTATTTGTGTCTTGCAAACTCAGGTAAATTGTGCATTCTTTGATGACAGGGATTGAGTGATATTGATATATTTTACAGCTGCCTCTGTAATGCCCACCATAGTAGCACTTTATACATAGCAGGTTCTTATTAAACATTTATTTTCTATTGTCAATTTGCATTGCCATTTTTAAAATAATTTCATTCAGACTGTCTCTTTGTTGCTCAATTTTGATATGGCTTTAAGTATCTCAAAAGTTGGAACTGCGTCTTTTTTCACTTTTGTGAAGCCATTTCCTATCATGGGGTCTGGTGCACGTGACACACGACACATATTCCCTAAAGCACTGAATGACTGAATTAGGACTCTGACTTCCTCATGGTAACACAGGACACATTTTCTAGATTCTTTTCCTAGTGTTAATCACCTACATCTTTGACATAGAATTATATTGGATCCAGAACTTAGTTATTTGTTACCTAAATGACTTTAACTTTCTCTTTAACAACTCTCATGCGTCAGTATCTCCCAGTTTCAATCAGTCTCATATGTCTCTGACAAAGTAATCTCCCCTCTGCCTCTTTGATCATGTCACCCCATTCCTCAAAACCCTCCCCTGACACACAAAACCAAACCAACTTACATACCGTAAGCTTCAGGTTATCAGTCCTGGCTATTTTTTTTTCCTTTTCTAGTTTATCTATTTTCATTGCTGTAAGCATTTTCTTTCTTCAAGTAAAAATAAAATTCTGCCCCTGCTATCTTTTGTTCAATATTTTGAAAACTACTATTTCAACTCAGGGATACATTTTCTTCCAATTGTATCCATTTTTAAATAAAAAGATCAGCTCTGAAGGGGACATCTGTAATACTTTTAGCAATAAAGATACATTTAAAAAATAAGAGATCAGCTTTGAGATTTTTCTCTTCCAGAAAGTCTTCTCTAACCTTCTAAGGAAAAACACACACAAAATTAAAATGCAAAATAAAAAGCTAAAACCCCCACAAAATCTCTCAATGGGTACTACATTTATCTCTCAAATGGTTTACAAATCTGAGATTAGAGTGTTCATGCCTCAATTTTTATTTTTTTCTCTGATATGTGACTGCATTAACACATTTTATACCTCTGAATAATGTAACTTTGACATTCAACATTTTTTAAAATGTTCTCCTGCCCATCAAATTAGTCTTGCATTTAAAGCCTCTAATGAGAGAGGAGGAAAAATGGTGGCGGAGTAGACAGACGCATCTGGAGCTTTGTCACTGGGCAGAGGGAGAGAGAGCAGCTGAGAGTCGCACTGGGAGTGTTTGTAGGCAAGTTAAGAGTCAGTTATCCTCCAGGAAAAGGTGGGGGACTGCTGGATGGGCCTCTCCTGACCAGGCAGCCCCACTGCCACGGGGTTTTTGTCTGCCGGAGCCACCAGCGCGAACGCGGAGACTGCGCCATCTTGTAAGGGCGGTGGATGTCTGCGGTGGTCTGAAAGCTGCGGCTGAAGCACCCACTGAACAGCGAGGGACCCAGAACACCGCTCTCCAATTGGCACAGACATGCAGACTCAGAGGAGATCCACACGGCACATGGAAAGGTCAGATTTTGCCTGGGATAAGGTGAGGTCTCCTGTCCCACAGAACAGAGACACGCACACTGTGGGAATTGGGCTGCAGGAAAGCTGCTTCTGGAGAGGTCTGCGGATGTGGGGCAGGGCATGATCCCTAAGTGTGGAGGCAAACTCTCTGAGCTGTTGACAGAGGGGAGCTCTGGAAAACAACTCGTTTTGATCTGAGGCAGAGGAACAGCCTGGGAGTTATTACAGTGTCCCGGCTGCAAAATCCCCACAAACCAGCTTTGAGAACCACAGAGCAGCAGGATCTGAGCACAGCCTAGAGAGGTCCTATGCTTAGTCTCAGAGGTCAGTTCTGAAACACTGCCACCCAGTGGATGATGCACAAATTGACTCTCGCATAACCACAAAAGAATAAAGAGATTAAAACACAACTCAGCAGTGGGACACAGGGAACTGCAATACCCTCCCGACTGGGAAATAGAAGTGCCAAGCAGAACAACAGCGAAAGTGAATGACTATTCTATTTTTTTTCTTTTTTTGAAATTTTTTATTTTTTTTTTCATTTTTTTTCATTTTTGCATATTTTAATTAAAAACTATTTTTTTCTTTCCTTCTCAATTGATTTTTAACTTTTTAATTATTACATTTTTGTTTTCAACTAGTATTATTATTACTACTATTTTACCTTTTAGGAAAAAAACAAGTGTCATTTTGTTTTTCCTTTATTTTACTTCGGGATTAGAGTTCTACATTCTATTTTCATCTTTCCTTTAGCATAATTTTACTCTATCTCAACTCTACCTTTATGACAATACTTTCCTCCTAACTTTCCCCATTTTGTTGTCTTGTTTTCTCTTTACTTTTTCCAACTTCAGATTCTCCCTATTCTTTCTCTTTACCTGGTTAAAATTTCACCCCACTTATATATCTAATTTCAAATCCCCTACTCCAAGTCTATACAAACCTCTCTCTTCTTGTCTTCACTATCCAAAAAGTTGTTTTTCTCTATGTCCTTTTGTTGCTGTTTGCCTGAACGTTGATTATATCAATTTTTTGTACTTTTTTGGTGAGGTTGTTTTAGCTTATTCTACTTGTTTTATTTTATGTTTTTCTTTGCTTTGTTTTGGTTTGTTTTTTACCTCTCTTTTCCCTTGCCTCCCTCGATACCAGTTGTTATTTGTAGTTCTATTAATCTCCAGGTACTGGTTACCAGCATTTGTGGGGATTAGTGACTGTTCTATTGGTGTTTTCTCCTGACATCTATATTTTGTTCCCTTTTTCTCTCTTATCCTCTTCCGTTTCTCTCTGACTTTTTTCTCTTTCTCTTTTCTTCTTCTTCTTCTCCTTTGTATTTTTTATTTTATTTTTGTTCATTTCTTTCTTTATTTATTTTTCTCCCTCTCCCAATTTGATTTTGGCATTTCTTTCTTTTCTTTTTTCCTCATTTTTCTCTTCTTCTTTCTCTACTTACCCCTAATTTGTCTTTCATTGGTGGTCACCTTATTGGTGATTATTAACATCCTAAATACATTTCTATTCAGTGCCTTGTGTGTTGTACCTGGTCGTGTTGTAGTTTATGCCTTTCAATCAATGTAGGAGAGAGAACTACATAACCAGACACCCGGAGAAGAGAGACCATGGGCAGAAAAAGAAACAGCCCACATAAGACAGAAAGGCAGGTTTCACCAGAAAAGAAGTAAACAAAATGGAAGCAGAAATAAGCCTGCCAGAGAAAGAGTTCAGAGAAATGATCATAAGGTGGATAAAAAGAATGAAAGACAAAATCAACAATGTGAGTAAGAGCCAAGAGGAAATGAAGAAGAGCCAAGAGGAAATGAAGAAGAAGCAAGAAGAAATGCAGAAGAACCTAGAAGAAATGCAGAATAATCAAGAGAAATAAAAAATGACATCACTCCTATAAAGAATTCAATAGAAAGTATCAAAAATAGACTAGAAGAAGCAGAGGACCGCATAAGTAAGCTAGAAGACATGGTAGGAAAAAATACCCAAGTACAGCAGCTTCTAGAAAAAAAAGTTAAAAAGCAAGAGGAGAGCCTAAGGGAACTTTGGGATAACATGAAACAAAACAACATCCACATAATCGGGGTTCCAGAAAGAGTGTAAACTGAGCAAGGCTTAGAGAACCTGTTTGAAGAAATAATGACAGAAAATTTCCCCAATATAGGAAAGGAAAAACCCACACAAATCCAAGAAGCCCATAGAGTCCCAAGCAAAATGAACCCCACAAAACCGACACCAAGGCACATTATAATTAAAGCAAACACCAAAGACAAAGTAAGAATCTTAAAAGCAGCCAGAGAGAAACAGAAAGTTACCTACAAAGGAACTCCCATAAGACTAGCTACTGATTTCTCAACAGAAACTCATCAGGCCAGAAGGGAATGGAATGAAATATACAAAGTCATGCAAAGGAAGGGGCTGAATCCAAAAATACTGTACCCTGCAAGTCTTTCAATCAAAATTGAAGGTGAAATCAGAATCTTCACAGACAAAAAAGGACTAAGGGAATATATTACCACCAAACCAGCAATGTAAGAAATGTTAAAGGGTCTGCTGTAATAAAAACAAATAGGAAGCGAAGAAGGAACTTGGGGGTAAAGATTAAAAATGGCAACAGATAAGTACTTATCAATAATAACTTTAAATGTACATGGATTAAATGTTCCAATCAAAAGTTATAGGGTAACCGATTGGATAAGAAAACATGATCCATATATCTGCTGTCTGCAAGAAACCCACCTCAGGAAAAGAGATGTACACAGATTGAGGGTGAAGGGATGGAAGATGGTATTTTAGGCAAATGGAAATGAAAAAAAAACCTGGGGTTGCCATACTTATATCTGACAAATTAGATCTCAAAGTGAAGGACATAACAAGAGATAAAGAAGGCCACTTCATAATAGTAAAGGGAAGAATCTAACAAGAAGAAATAACTCTGGTAAACATATATGCACCCAATGTAGGAGCACCTAAATACATGAAAAAATTCCTGGAGGATATTAAGGGAGAGATTGACAGCAATACAATCATAGTAGGAGAGTTTAATACCCCACTGTCACCACTGGACAAATCCTCTAAACAAAAAATCGCAAAGAAACATCAATGCCAAATGACTCACTAGACCAGATGGAATTAATTGACATCTTCAGAACATTTCACCCCAAAGCCACAGAATATACATTCTTCTCCAGTGCACATGGGTCATTTTCAAAGATAGATCATATGTTGGGTCATAAGAAAAGTCTCTTCAAATTCAAGAAGATAGAAATTATATCAAGCATTTTCTCAGACCACAGTGGCAATCAACTATAATAAAAACAATAGAAAGAAATCAAACACATGGAGACTAAACAGCATGGTATTAAACAATGACTGGGTAACCAAAGAGATCAAGGAAGAAATAAAAAACATCATGACAACAAATGACAATGACAACACAACAATACAAAATTTATGGGACACAGTGAAAGCAATCTTGAGAGGGAAGTTCATAGCCCTACAAGCCTACTGCAAAAAACAGGAAACAATGGTAATAAATTACCTAATACTACAACTCGAAGAACTAGAAAGAAAGCAACAAGAAAAGCCCAGTGTAAGCAGAAGGAAGGAAATAGTAAAGATCAGAGCAGAGATAAACAACATGGAGAGCAAAGAAACAATTCAAAAGATCAATAAAACCAAGAGCCTGTTCTTTGAAAGGATAAACAAGATCGATGGACCTCTAGCCATGCTCTCTAAAAATCAAAGAGAGAAGACCCAAATAAACAAAATAAGAAATGAAAGAGGAGAAATAACAACAGACCCCGTGGAAATACTAAGAATTGTTAAAAAATACTATGAACAACTCTATTCCAACGAATTGGACAACCTGCAAAAAATAGACATATTCCAAGAAATATAACCTTCCAAATATAACCTTCCAAAACTCAATCAGGAAGAATCTAAACATCTCAATAGTCCAATAACTATGGAAGAAATTAAAGCAGCCATCAAAAAGCTTCCAGCAAATAAAAGCCCAGGACCAGATGGCTACACAGGAGAGTTTTACCAAACATTCAAGGAAGAATTAAAACCTATCCTCCTCAGACTATTCAAAAACATTTAAGAAGAAGGAATACTTCCAAACACCTTCTATGAAGCCAGCATCACCCTAATACCAAAACCAGGTAAAGACATCACAATGAAAGAGAATTATAGACCAATATCTCTCACGAACATAGATGCCAAAATCCTCAACAAAGTTCTAGCAAATCGGATCCAGCAGTACATCAGAAAGATCATACACCATGACCAAGTAGGATTCATCCCAGGAATGCAGGGATGGTACTATATCTGCAAATCAATAAACATGACACATCACATAAATAAATTGAGAGATAAAAATCACATAGTCATATCAATTGATGCAGAAAAAGCATTTGACAAAATCTGACACTCTTTCTTGATAAGAACTCTGAGCTAAGTGGGAATAGAAGGATCATACCTCAACATCATAAAAGCCATATATGATAAACCCACAGCTAACACCATACTCAATGGGCAAAAACCAAAACCATTTCCTCTAAGAACAGGAACAAGACAGGGATGCCCACTCTCATCTCTCATGTTTCACATAGTACTGGAAGTATTAGCCATTGCAATTAGACAAGAAGAAGAAATAAGAGGCATCTAAATTGGAAAAGAAGAAGTAAAGCTCTCCTCATTGGCAGATGACATGGTACTGTATATAAAAAAACCCGAAGGACTCCATCCCAAAACTAATTGACTTAATAAATGAATTTGGCAATGTAGCAGAATACAAAATTAATGCCAAGAAATCTGGCATTTCTATACTCTAATAGTGAAATTACAGAAAGAGAGACTCAACAAGCAATCCCATTTACCATCGCACCAAAAAATTAAGATACCTAGGAATAAACCTAACTAAAGAGGTAAACGACCTATATGTAGAATACTACAGGACACTGAAAAAAGAGATAGAGGAAGATGTTAACAGATGGAAGAGCATACCATGCTCATGGATTGGGAGAATCAACATCATTAAAATGTCCATACTACCCAAAGCAATCTATAGATTCAATGCTCTACCCATTAAAATACCAATGACATATTTCACAGACCTAGAAAGAATTCTTCATAGATTCATCTGGAACAAAAAAAGACCATGAATAGCCACAACAATTCTGAGGAAGAAGAATAAAGTAGGTAGGATCTCAATACCAGATATCAAGCTATATTACAAAGCAACTGTTCTCAAAACAGCCTGGTACTGGCACAAGAACAGAGATATAGACCAATGGAATAGAATAGAGAATCCAGATATCCACCCAAACCACTATGCTCAACTAATATTTGACAAAGGCAGCATGAACATACAATGGAGCCAAGATAGCCTCTTCAATAAATGGTGTTGGGAAAATTGGACAGATACATGCAAAAAAATGAAACTGTAGCACCAACTTACACCAAATACAAAAATAAACTCAAAATGGATACAGGACTGAAACATTAGAAGGGAAACCATAAAAATATTAGAGGAATCCACAGGCAGCACAATCTCAGACATATTCCGAAAGAACTTCTTCACTGATATTGCTCCAAAGGCAATGGAAGCTAAAGAAAAAAATAAACAAATGGGACTACATAAAAATAAAAAGCTTTTGTACAGCCAAAGAAACCATCAACAAAACAACAAGAAAGACCATTGTATGGGAGAATATATTTGCAAATGTTATCACTGATAAAGGTTTAATCCCCCAAATCTACAGCGAACTTATACAACTTAATAAAAGGAAGATAAACGATCCAATAAAAAAATGGGCATCAGACCTAAATAGAACCTTTTTGAAAGATGACAGAAGGAAGGCCAAGAGACACATGAAAACATATTCAAAGTCACTAATTATCGGAGAGATGCAAATCAAAACGACAATGCGATACCATCTTACACCTGTCAGAATGGCAATCATCAACAAATCAACAATAGACAAGTGTTGGTGTGGATGCGGAGAAAAAGGAACCCTTGTGCACTGTTGGTGGGAATGCAGACTGGTGCAGCCACTGTGGAGAACAGTATGGAGTTTTCTCAAAAAACTAAAAATGGATCTCCCATTTGACCTAGCAATCCCACTCTTAGGAATTTATCCTAAGTAAGTAGAAACACCAATCAGAAAGGATTTATGCACCCCTATGTTCATAGCAGCACAATTTACAATACCTACAATTTGGAAACAGCCTAGGTGCCCGTCAGCAGATGAGTGGATCAGAAAACTGTGGTACATCTACACAATGGAATTCTATGCTGCCATTAAAAAGAAGGAACTGTTACCATTTTCAGCAACCTGGATGGAACTGGAGAGCCTTATGCTGAGTGAAATAAGCCAGTCAATGAAGGAGAAGCACCACATGCTCTCCCTCATTTGTGGATAATAAAGAACATTGTAAACTGATGAACAAAAGGATAGATACAGAGGCAGTAAAGCATCAAACAGACTGTGAAATTATAGCAGGAAGATTAAGGAGAGGTGAGGTAGATAAGAGATCAATCAAAGGACTTGTATGTATGCATATAAGCATAACCAATAAAAATAGACACTGGGGGGTTGGAATATGCCTGGGACGCGGGGGGGGGGGGATTGGGGGGTAATGGTAAACTTAAAAACAACCACAAAAAAAAAAAATCTAACAAAAAATAAAATAAAATAAAGCCCCTAATGATTGCTTTAAACTTCTATGTTACTCTGTACCATACTTTTCATTCCACTATTCTGGCAAAATTTGCTTTGTACCCCACTTAAACTTTTCTATCTCCATTCCTTTGTTTTTAATAAATTCCTCAGCCAAGCAAGCTCCCCTTATCCTACACCTGCATGACCAGATTCTGCCAATCCACCAACACACAGGCTAAGTGCCAACTCTTCCAGGGGCTTCCCTTGACTACCTCCACTGAGAATCCCAACATAAGCACTCATAATGATTTCTTTGTATAATCAATTATGCTCTGCATTACATATGAATTACTCATGCATACGTCTTTCTCTACCTGCTATCATGCCTAGAATTTCCTTACTCTCCTCTTCATGTACTAATCTCTTCAACTTTCAGATATAACCTCAATCATCACTTCTCATAATGCTTCTTAGAACTATCTGAGCAGGTCAAATGTCAGTATTATTGTCACTCATAGCACTATGTATTTGGTCATGACACTTGTCACAGATGGAATTTACTTTCAGTTGAGTGATTATTTCATTAATGTCTGGCTCTCCCTGTATGCCATAAAAGCAAGTTGCTATGTTTCTTTTGCTATGTCAATGTGCACATTCCTAACTAGACACAGGATTTGGATTGTAGCAGGTACTTAATAGTTGAATAAATGAATGAGTGGTACATATATTTTCAGGCTGGGGATAATGTTTCATATAAAGGATCATGTATTAAAGTGATTTGTCACTCGATTAATACCATCAGTATTTCTGTTGTTGGGGAGCACTGCTGAATGAGCCACACAGGAAGTGAGTTAAATCGTTTCAGTTCTTCTGAATATTTGTGTGACCATGGACAACAGAGCTTGGGGTCTGGTAGGACAAGCAAAGCACCCAGGGCTAACGTATAAAATTTACATAGTTCTTACATCTTGGAGAGTGAATGCCACACTCAGTTTTATATTCTGGATACTTTGCTTCCTTCACCCCAGTCTCTAAGTCTTAATAGACATTTCCTTAACCTTCATCAACACTGGTTTTCTCAATTATAAAAAAAAAATTTAAAAATGTATTCTACCATATGAAGTTGTTTTTAATATTCTGAGATAGAATGATAGTGTAGCTGGTGCATAGGACTTGTTAATAGATATTAACTTTATTACCTATTGTTACCAAGACTAGAGTAAAGTCTTAGGCAAGGTAGGTTTAGATGGCATGATGAAGCAGGGGACATTTTGAAATTACCTGAAAAAAGAAGTTAGAAAGCAGTACAGATGGTTAAAAGAAATATACAAAGAGCAAGTATAAGAGCAAGAGTAGACAAGTGTCAGAAACAAACTCATTTGCTTACATGTTGACTAGGCCTAAAACGTTTTATACTGACAGTAAAAGCAAGTTTTGAGGTTTTGGATTTTGGTTTAATTCCAGTTGTATAATTTAGAAGAAACTTATTTCACATCATTGCCAAATAAAATATTTTTTGAGGCTAACTGATGTCTGAATTTGACCTAACCCTCTCTGATCTTCCTCATGGATGATGAACTTGCTATTTAAGTGCTTACTTGTCTTCTTCATGATAGAAAACTGTTCCTTGTTTTCAATCAATAGGTGTTCATCCAATGTTACCTATTTACAATATCAACACTAAAAACCCTTAATGTATAAAAACCATTATTGTCCACTGTTATTCTCAAAACATCTTTGGCTAAATTAACAATAATATAATTATTTTCTTACCAATCTACCATGTTACAAAGCTTTTCCTCCCCAAATTGTACCTCTTCCTAATATGTACTCCTCAAAATAAGACAGATCACTTCTAAATGATGGCCTTTAAGATTTGCATAATTAGCTAAACTAAATTGACATCCTGAACTTGGTCATGGTTGTCAAATGTGAAGGTCTTACATCCACTTTTGTTGAAGAAGTTTGGATTAATTTATTCTTTTATAAAGTTTGAATGCATAATGTTTCTAATCTGATTGAGCAAACTGGCCCAGAAAATTTTGCAAATTACTCTAATAAGTTCTCCTGGTATTTCTCACAGAAGGCCAAACAAATGTTGATAGAGGGACACACTAATTGTTTATGTCTAATCTTCTAATCTAACTTATATAAATGTCACAAATGAATCTCAGACATATGGCTAATGTCAAATATCCATATGATGTCTTCAAGAAGAAGAAATCTACATTTAAAGACTGACTAGAGAAGATGGATTTTTAGCCTGAAAGAAACTGATTATTGAGGTGTGAGATCCAGGGGAGATATAAAGGTATGGAGAGAACTTTGAAGAAAGGTATATATTCAGAAATATATTCAGTGAAGATATTGTTGAGAAAACAGTCCATAGTATTTTCTCTCTGAATGCCATGTGCTAGGCATTGTTATAAAGGCTTTATATAACTGTTCCTATTTAATCTTTATGGTCTCCTTAGCCTGGAAATGGGATCTTAAATAGCTCAAATAATAGCCAGTGTCAGAAAAATGGTAGAAGAGGATTCAAACCCTGGTTTTCTTATTCTTGAAGTTACAATTTTAATCATCATATCATACCATGGGTTTGGATACATTAACCTATTAACCTTCATTCTTTAAAATGAGGTGTTACAGAACAGTTAACATTATTAGAGTAGTAGACAATTGCATAAAAACCTATAAATAAAATTAACTTATCAATTAAATCAATGATGTAATCCAATGCACTGAGGGGGAAAATAGCAGCTTTATTTAGCCTGAAATCCATAATTGCTCCTTAAATAGGAATAGCCTAAGTTTGTAAGGGATGCCTTTTAATCTTCTTCCAGGATAGGACCAATCTTTCAAGATCAAATAAAGATTTAATAGCTGGTATTAGGAAATTCAACCTTTTAGAAGAGGAACCTTTTCATGACAGTGTGCCAGTAGAGAGCAGTGGAAATGCAAAGAGGAAAATGAAGCACTAATAGGTGCTCTCAAGGTAGTTTCCTTTTGTAGTGCAAAGCAGGCCTTGGAAAGCAGGGCTGTGCCCAGCAGGATGACTTCTGCCTGTCTGGTGACTGTGAGCATTAGGACAATCACAGAAGATACTTCAAATGATTTTACCCTGGGGAATGTAGTGAAAAAGGCTTTTGTATTAAAAGAGATTGCTGGAATCTAATGAATAAAATAAACTAAAAAACAAAATGGAAACAGACTCCTAGATACAAAGAACAGCATATTTTCTTTTCATTTTATTTATTTCCTAGAGGCCTAGTGCATGAAATTTGCGCATGGGGGTGTGTGTCCCTCAGCCCAGCCTGCAACCTCTCCAAACTGGGATCCATCAAGGGATGTCCGACTGCCCCTTTAGGCCCCATCCTCTTGGGATCGGGCCTAAAAGGGCAGTCAGACATCACCCTCACAATCCAGGACTGCTGGCTCCCAACTTCTCGCCTGCCTGTCTTCCTGATTGCCCCTAACTTCCCTTTCCTGCAGGCCCGGCCACCCTCCCCTGCAGGCCTGGTCCCCCCAACTGCCCTCCCCTGCAGACTGGTCCTCCCCAACTGCCCTCCCCTGCAGGCCTGGGTCCCCCCAACTGTCCTCCCTTGCAACCTGGTTCCACCCCCCCCCCAACTACCCTTCCCTGCAGGCCCAGTTGTCCCCAACTTCCCTCCTCTGCCAGCCTGGTCACCCCTAACTGCCCTCCCATGCAGGCTTGATCATCCCCAACTGCCCTCCCTTGCAGACCTGGTTCCTCTCAACTGTCCTCCCCTGCTATCATTTTGTGGCAGCCATCTTGTGTCCACATGAGGGCAGCCATCTTGTGTGTTGGAGTGATGGTCAATTTGCATATCGCTCTTTTATTAGATAGGATTTTATTTTTTGAGATTCAAGGCTGAGGTTTCTTTTTGTTTTTCTGAGAATTATTTTGTTAATCCTTACTCAAGAATACTTTTCCATTGATTTTTAGAGAGAGTGGGAGGGAGAGGGAGAGACAGAGAGAAAAACATCGATGTGAGAGAGCAACATCGATTGGTTGCAGCCTTCAACTGAGGTGCGTGCCCTTTACCAGAATCAAAACTGAGACTGCAGGTCCACACTCTATCCTTTGAGCCAAACTGGCTAGGGCTATTTTTTCTTTTGAAGGAAAATATAAGGCACACATTTGTTTTTTGGTACTGTTTATTTAAAAACAGTCAATTGATTAATTGGTAAACAAGTTTTGGCACCAAATCTTATTTATAAATTGTGAGTTTCAAAAAAAAATTCATTAACAATTTCCAACTTAAGAAGACTTACACATATGTGCATTTGTGTGTAGGAGTTTATAGTCATGCTAGATAATACATATGATGAAATAGGGGAAAACATGGAAAGAAAATAAGATGAAGCTAGATGTAGGCATGCTGTAAGGACTTGTGTAGTCATTTCTTTTTATTGGATAATTCACTTACTTAACAAATATTTATTGTGTGCATCTTATGTACCTGACTCTTCTTTAGCTACTGAACGTTGGAAGTGAACAAAAAGATAAAAAATGTCTGCCTTCATGTAAATTATAATGCAGATTGGATGGGGTTGGGGGAATGGATAAGCATAATAGCTAAGTAAATTGCATGAATTGTACACAATAAAGTGACAAAAACTATGCAACAAAAAAATAGCGGAAAGAAGACAGTTGAGGAATGCTGGGAGAGGGGTATAGAATTTTAAATGGGGTGCTATTTAGTCATTAGGAAGATTCACAATATTCTTGTTCACTTGCTTCCAGGACTATAACTGTGCTGCTCTGCCCTGTTGATTTTTGTCATGGTCACATGACTCACTTTGACCTATAGAACATGATCAGAAATTATGTGTCACATTTGAACAAAAATCTTTAAGGTAAGTTCATTATTCTCCAAGTTTTTTTTTCTTCCTAATATGGCCATCAGTCACTGAGGGTACAGGTTCCTGAGTCCAAGGATAAGGACAAAGGAGGCAGTGCTCTCTGCTGACCCTGACAGTCATGCAATATGAGCAAGACTTGATAGTCATTTATTATTTCACTAATACACCCATCCTAAGAAGTAAAAATGGCCTGAGTCCATTTTAAATAGTGCTAAAACCAGACTGCCAATGGGATGCTTTATAGCAGGAGGCCAAATCTGACCCCACAATCTATTTTGTATGTTTTGCAAGTTAAAAATAATTTTTACATTTTTCAGTGATTAAAAAAATGAAAGATAAATCCTATTTTGAAAATTATGTAGAATTCAAATTTTAGTGCCTATAAATAAAATGTTATTGGAACCGAGCCACATCATTCATAATGTAATGCTTCTGGCTGCTTTCCTGCTACAACAGCAGAGTTTGTAGTTGTGTGAGATTGCAAAGCCTAACACACAATTAGGCCCTTTACAGAAAAACTTTGCTGAACCCTGCATTATAGCAGTGACATGGCTCATATCATTGCTTAGAAAATGTGGTGTTGCTCTTCCTGGGCATGAGAACTCTACTGCATAAAACATTTTTTTCCCATAACTCCTGTAACAGAAGAACCTGTGAATGTTGTGAACACATTCACCAGGAGACTTGCTTGTTTGCATTTCTTATTATGGCACATTGCAGCCTGGTCACCCCTTACTGTCCCCCCTGCTGACCTGGTTGTCCCCAACTGCCCCCCTCTGCCAGACTTGTTGCCCTCAACTGCCCCCTGCCTACTGCCTAGTCACCTCTCACTGCCCCCCTGCCAGCCTAATTGCCCCTAAGTGTCTCCCCACCAGCCTGGTTGCCTCTTTCTGCCCCTCCTGCTGGCCTGGTTGCCCCCAACTTCCCCCCTCTGCCAGCCTGGTTGCCCCCAACTGCTGCCCCCTTCTGTCCTGCTTGCCCCTCCTGGCCCCCCTGCCGGCCTGGTTTCCCCATTCAGCCTGCTGTTCAGTCATTTGGTCATCCCTCACTAATGCCCTGTCGGCCTGGTCATAGGCAGCCATCTTGTGAGGGCATGATGGTAAATTTGCATATTACCTCTTTATTTTATAGGATTAGAGAGAAAGCCTCCAGAGAATACTAACATTAAATAGATGGGGCCTATGCTAGATTAATTGTATGGCCAAGAACCTAATGGAGACTTCATCAGTCAGAGTGAGGCATGTCCCCTTGGAGAATGTCAGAATTAGATTCATCTCTTTCATGGGCTATTGCTATTGCTATTTAACCACAGTTGGATTACAAGACATCTGCACAGGCTCCATGTAGTTAATAAAAGTAGGTTAACATCAAGTTTTCATCTTCTATCAACAGATTGCTTATGTAGCCCCTTCATTAAAGAAACAGAGCAAAACAAATCAGATTCTCAGGTCAAAGTTGACCCCATATTGTGTTATCAAGTCAGGATTGTACTACTACTACTACTACTACTACTACTACTACTACTACTACTATTTATTATTATTATTATTATTATTATTATTATTATTATTATTATTGGGCTGCACATTACTATACTCAGTAAATACACTATACTATACATTACTCTGATTTTAAGTATGACTTAGAATGATTAAGGAATATGGGAAATCTGTTGGATTAGAAAAGATTCAATGGTTATTAGCAACATGGTTAATTTTAAAAGAGAAAGCAAATGAACTAAAGAGAAATGTAACTAAACAGCATGCACCAAAGTAAAGGGTTGAGGGAATGATAAAGAAAAAGGCAATGGCTGACATTTAATCAAATTAGTGTCCAAGATCCCTCTCTCCTCCTCCGCTTCCCCCAACCCAATACAAATACCAAATTCTGTGCATGCTCAAGTCCCTTATATAAAATGGTGTAATATTTTCATATAACCTACCACATTATACACTGTATACTTTAAATCACTTCTTGATTACTTGTAATACCTAATACAATGTAAATGCTATGTAAATAGTTGTCACACTATATTGTTTAGGGGATAATGACAAGAAAAAAAAACATCTGTATATATTCAGAACAGACACAATCATTGCAGGTATAACTATATAGTATATGTGAGCAACAATAAAACTTTTTTTTTCTTTTCTAAATGGTTTTGATCCTCAATTGGTTGAACACACAGATCTAAACCTGTGGATCTGGAGTGCTTACTGGATGTTTCCATGTTAGTGCCATCCCCCTTTTAACTTCACCAATTTAATTAAACCAATATAATTTTTAAATTGTCTACAATGGAAAACTAAAGATACTGAATTTTATTATAGAGTACCAAATCCTCCCAAGGATACAGTTATACTGAAAATTTAAGTCTGTACAAAACCTAGATGTGTATAAATTAAAGAGCTTTCTCTACAGACCACACCTGCAAGCCAATTCCTCTGGGAAAATATGCTTTCCAAATGCAGTAAAAGCATGCTGCCTCAATCGTGTGTATGCCATTGACTAGACAGAGCACCTCACATTGGGAACTTGAGGGAAGTCTACACCAGGGAATCTAAGATAATAAACTGAAACTGTGTTTGAAATACCACCAAAGGCAGTGTGATGGCACATCATTCTGTAGTCAAAAGGAGCTTGGCTGATGATTCACTCAAGAAAATCCAAATCAGCTGTCTTCAGGAGAGGATTACATTTTCAAGACAGAGAAAGACACTTCTCATCCTTCATTCATTGGGAAAATATCTAGGGATGCTTGGATGCTCTTTCAGATCTTAGAATTTGCACCATTTATTTCATTCACCATCTGAAATTCCTACACATACTGCAATGTAAATACAATTGTAGTACAAATAATGGGAAAATTTTAAATTGGAGTTTTGGGGAGATCAAAAGCAATAAAAACAATAAAGGCGTTATTGTGTGTTATTTTGTTCCAGCTACTGAGATAGATCTGAGGATGCAGCAATGAATAGGACAGTGTCTGCAGTTCTTCCTGAGTGGCTGCCAACACAATCTCTCACTTCTCCACTTCATTATTTCAGGAGTGGAGCAGTGCTGCAACCTGCTGACAACTTTTGGTCCCCTGTCTTTGTGATTCAGGTACTGGATCGACCCATTGTCTTCTAGAATTTATTTTAACAATATCTACACATGCTGATTTGGAGAAAAGAAATGGTACATTTTTTTTGAAGACAGTGATAATATCAGGTTTGCAAATATTTAAACTTGTATATTTATGAGCCCATTAAGTTACATACACAACTCAATTTTATTACTACTTTCTTCAAGTCTAACTTTCTTACCAAGATGGGCATGAGGGAGAGAAAGCTGCATCAGTAAATAAGTAAATTGCATCAGTGAATAAAGAGAAACTGAGGCCTCTGATCAGATTAATGGTATTATTATAGTTACACTTTAGGCAGAGGAATCTAGCACAGGCTATAGAATGGATAGAAATAGAAAAGAATATTATTTGGGACATTATCTTAGTTTATGTTACAAATAATAGGTCCTTAAAATAGAATATATCTATACAGGATATTGAGGAAAAAATGATTATTATGACTGACTTCTGCCAAGTTGATATTAGAGATTAGTATCTTATGGGTTGTAAAATGATTAATAATATAATCTTTGAAGATTGACAGACCCACATTATACTCCTAACTCTCATTTCCTAGCTGTGAGATAACTTAAACTCTTTGAATCTCAACCTCTATGCAAACAACAGGGACAACAAAAAGAAATATTATTTGTGTGAAACAGTTTATGGTGCCTGGCATAGAATATAAAGATACCAAATGAGAGCCCTTAGTAAAAGAAGTAGCACCAGTAATTATAGTAACAGTCCTACTAAAATATCATATAATTACATATAATCAATTAATGTCCCGGGCTTGATGTACATGTTCACTATTTTCAATCCATTCATTCAACAAATATTTACTGACCACTTACTTTCTGACAGGTTTTCCCCAGTCTGGGACCTGGGGACACATGTATTTAACATAGTACTCCTCAAAATCCTGTCCTCTCAGAGCTTAAGTTCTAGTAGGAGCAAAATGATTACAAAACCTATAATAATAAAAGCATAATACGATAATTAGACTGGATGTCCTTCTGGACATCTTTCCGGACAACCTTCTGGATGAGGTCAGGGCTGCGAGGGAAGCCTGGATCCCAGGTGCCACAGAGAAGCTGGTGCCAGCAGCCAGGGGAAGGAAGGCCTACTCTTGCACAAATTTCATGCATCAGGCCTCCAGTATAAATCATGGGCTGCCCTTGAGCCAACTCTCAAACAAACCTGGAAAGTGCCTTTCCACAACTTTCATGCTTTTTATTTCACACTATTGGCCCAGTGCACAAAACTCATCCATTGGGGGCAGGGAGGTTCCCTCAGCCCAGCCTGCACCCTCTCCAATTCGACATCCCTCTTGTAATCTGGGACTGCTGGCTCCTAACCACTACCTACCTACCTGCCTGTTTGTCCTCAATTGCATGTCCCTGCCAGCCTGCTTGCTCTCAACTTTCCTCCCCTGTCTGGCTGATCTTGCCCCCAACTGACTCTGCCTGCTTGATCACCCCTAACTGCCCTCCCCTGCTGGCCTGATCTCACCCCCAACACCCCTCCTCTGCTGCTGGCCTGGATGTCCCCAACTGCCCTCCTCTGTTGGCCTGATCTCACTTCCAAACTGCCCTTCCCTACCACCCTGGTTGCCCCCAACTTCCCTCCCCTGTTGGTTTAATTGCCCCTAACTACCTCTGCCTGCCTGATCGCCCCTAACTGTCTTCTCCTGCTGGCCTGATCTCACTCCCAACTTCCCTATCTGCCTTGGCCCTCACCACCAAGGAAGCTGGATGTCCGGAAGATGACCAATTGACCTAGTCTAATTAGCATATTACTCTTTTAGTAGTATAGATAGATTATATAGGATAAGATTGCTTAAATGGGAGAAAAAAACATTTTCATCAGGAGGAGATGCTCTTGGCAGACAAAAATACATAATCCCTATATCTGGACTGATAGCCAGCCATATGCATTACACTGCCAAACAGGTCATTAAAAAATTGAACCTCTTTCTTACACCTTAGACCAAACAGCTATTGCCTTTAAAACCCCTCCACAGCCTCCACCTTAGGTTCTGCCTTACCACTTTATCCCCAGATTAAGTTCTGTTTGGCCAGGTTCCATGCCAGTCAGTATTAAAAGCTCAGCCTCTTAGGCAGCCATTGGCTCCTCACAATTCACCCAGATTTGGTTCTGATTGGTTGGTTTCTATGCCTGTCAGGGTCTCTGGGTATATCTCTGGGCCTGATCAGAGCAGCGGGACTGATTAGCAGCCTCTGTGGAGGCCTGGAGAAAAAGAGAGGTGCAGCTGCTGGTCAGGCCTAGAGAGAAAGAGAGAGTCAAGGGCTGATCAACAGCTGCCATAGATGCTACAGATCAGGTCCTGCTTCTCTCTCCAGGCCTCTGTTCAGGCCTGATCCACAGAACCCTCAGCAGTCAGTGTTGGGTCGTCATGCCCACAGCAGTGGCAATCAGTGCTGGGTTGCCACAGCAACCCAGTTCTGATTGTAGGACTGACTTCCAGTCAGTTGAGTCTTCGGTCATTATGGAACCTGGGTTTTTATATATTAGAATGCCATAGCCTGAAGATTTAGTTCTTATCCATGGTCAACATTTATGTAGTAATCCTAAAACCTGTATTCATAAAATATGCCTTATGAAATTAATGAAGAAAAGCAAAGTAAGATAAAATTGGCCTCTGTCTTCTCAGTAGTCATGCATTTTGGCACAAAATTTGAGGCAGAAAAATTGCCATAGGTTAATCAGTAGATAAAATTTAGAACTGGAATTAGATGACTGGATCCTGAGGCTGTGCTGATATTTAAGGCACAAGAAGCTTGCCTGAGGTCTGATGGTTTGTTAAAGTGGGTGTCATAATGTGAAAATACAAAACACAGTAATAAATGAATGCCTAGATAATGATATAATCTGCAATGCTCTTGTTATCTGTCATTCATGCTGTACTGCAGAGCCAAATTTCACTAATGCTTTAATAACAGTAGGTAAAGGGCGCCTTTACTTTTTATTGCCCTATTTCTAAAAGTAGAAGGTTTTTACTATGAGAGGAAATTTTAACTAGTGAACTACTTATTTTGATCTAATAGAATTTTTCTCATTTGCGTTTCAGACAATTATTTGTGACTTCTAAAGATAATTAGGGGTTGTTTGTTTTTTAGTATACTGAAAATACCATTAAAACAGTAGTTGAACCATTAATTTCAGTGGAGGTATGAAACACTTTATATTTTGACCTTTTAAACATTGTCCTATTGGAAAAAATTGCTTGTCAAAATTATAGCTATCTTTCCAATTGATATATGGCATTATAAACAGCTCTTGGTTTAGATATAACACATTTAAATCTAAATATTTGGTGGTAACCATTGATAATTGTCCTCATAAACCAAACTTCACTGGTTTTGAATATTTTAAATGGAATCGTATAGTGTATTATAAATAATAAATTATCTTCTAGTGAAAATTCTGTGCTTTTCAGAATATTTAATTATCATTCCTCTCAATATATGTAAGGGTGAGAAACTTTTGTTTGTTATCCCACAGACAAGAACACAAAATAGATTATACATATGCAAGTATATTATTAGCAACTTAAAATGATCCAGCAGTATCATTTGTCTTTTCCTTATAATCACATTGATGACTTTCAGGGAGGGGGGGGATGGTATATATATTTTAGATAATTATTTTGATGTTTCATTGATTATTTCTATTTATTATGTTGGTTTAGACAGTGGGGCTATGGGCTATGTCTAATCACGACTATTAATGAATCTTCCACACCGAATGAATCCATCAGTGTTAAAAGTCTTACCGCCAAGACTGAGCAAACACATTTCCCAAGACCTTATCAACCTTGACATGGAACAGATGAGCAAAAAGCTGAGCTGAACTGATGAAAAGTATCCCAAGTCATTAACTGCTAATGATGGAGCTTGTAAAGTACCACATCTCTGGAGGAAGAAACTGGCTTGCCTTCTATGCATCATATTCTTATCTGCATTTCAATACTGCTTAAATATGTACTTCATTTTAGGGCACAACTAAACTAGAAGGGCACCTACGAAGTCAGAGCCATAAAATAGATCTACAGCCTGCTGGCATGTGAAATTTCTCTAATTTATATTTTTTATGAAACTACCCTCACATTATGTGGTTGGCAGCATAAATAATAAAGCATGTTACTTAAGCAATTTTACATTTACTATACTAGTAAGTAAATGCAATGGCCACTCTTATTCTCGAACAATAAAAACTACCCAGCCTTTTCATGAAAGATGATTGCAATTTCCATTGGCCTGTATGTGCAATAAAAAACCATAACTCATCAAAATTTCAGCTATTTTCTCTTAAGATAGAAGAGCATTTTGCTTAAACATTGAACGTGATATTAAATATTCATGAAACTGAATAGAGTTTAAGTACTAAGTAAAACTCAAATTCTTTTCAACTAGATTGAAATTCTTTTGAACTAGGTAGAAACTGCCTCTAACCTAGAGAAGTGCCCAAAATATACCATAAAACGATTGTACAATGTGTTCAAAGTGCTACATTTATTTGGAATTGATTTTTCTGAAAAACGTGTTCCTCCTCTGAAATTGATTCATGATAACAGCCTCCATTTGGGTCAAACAGTATTTAACCGCTTGTAAATTTTAATTAAATGATTTGTCACTTTGAACACATAGTTTGTCATCTTGCAACTAAACGATGTGTCTTTATCAGAAAATGACTCAGGGGGAAGGCATTCATCTAATTTGTCACTTGGACACCCATTAAGATAATTTGGTTGTTGCATAGGGATAAAGTTGAAAATTTGTAAAATAGAGTGCACCACTTTTAGTAAGCAGGATCACATTATAAACTATTAAAAAAAACATAATTTGCTCTATAATTAAATTCTAATAAGTACTTTACTTCTGGTCATTTTTCATTAGCAGATGTTTAACTTTCTGAGAAGAGAAAATGGCTGAATTTAGTATCTGCATGAAAATATGGGGCTGCAAATATAATGCTATACGCTGAAGTACAATGATCTAGGTTGGGTGGCACTCATTCATCAGAGGCATTTACATCACCACCGACCCAGCTGTGACCTTGTCTTCGGCCGGATTAATATGACCAAAGATAGCCTGGGACAGAATGACAGGGACACACGACTAGTTATTGAGATTGCAGAGATCATAAAGCCTTTCTCTAAAGAAGGGCATATTTTGCAGAAAAGAAGGCACTAAAAATATTCATTTAGTGTCCAAGAATTATTCAAAAGTTAGTGTATATATGTTTAAGTGTTCAAGTCAAATAGGCCAAAGCCAAAATCACCAGATGACAGTGCAGTTGGATCTTTTCCACACTGACACAGTGGTGATATCACCCAACAGGGAACAGACATATTAGCCAACATTACAAAACATGAAATTGAATGATAGAGTCTTTTTAGCCATATTACTCTCAAGAAGTCCTAAACAGCTTGGTGATAGAAAAGGCTTGTGTGACGTGAATTGGACCTTACCTATTATATCTTTTTTCCAACTAAAGTCTAAGTTCCTTGAAGTCAAGACCAAGCCTTACATGCCTTCAGAGTATATGAACACAATGCATCAAAATCTTCTGGGAGAGTTTTTATTTTTATTAATTTTTTAAATTCCAATGGTCTTATTTTCATATATGCAGGTTCAGTTCTGGAGTAGGGCCTAGGTACACGTATTTTCACATTCTGATTTTCAGCTAGGGTTAAGAAGCACTTGAGCTGGCATAGGCAGTGCTCAAATAATGTACAATGAATGGGGCAATCCTTGCACAAGATGAGAGAAAGGCTTGTTTCTGTTAGTAGAATAAGTGATCTCATTCATAGGCATTCCCATGTAAAATTTAGCACTATCTTGAATTTCTATTTCTTCCTAACCTCCTTTAATCATCCCTCATCCCACCACTACCAGCCTACCAACTGTTTATTCTTCTTTGATCTCCATTTGTTCTCTCTCCTCATTATGTTTCATATATTCTGACACATTTACTAATAGCTATTGCAAATCTGTTTCCCAGCTAATGCTGTTTTCTGTCTCTCACATATCTCATAACTCCATTAGTAAATGCTCCAAAAATCTTTGTAAAATACAATGCTTATTAAGTTATGCCTCCACTCGGAAACCTCCAATGGCTTTGGGAACTGAAACCATCTATCCCTACCTAGTTTACTAGTTACATTAATGTATTTCTCTTCCATTGTCTTTATTATCAAAGGAGATTCTTTCTTAATAAATGCATTGTGCATTGCAGGGACTTTCTGAGACATCCATTATTCAATAAAAAGCACCACTAGTTTATATCCTAGACTTCTTTAACTCCTCATCTCAAAAGCCTCAAACTCCTCTCCTTGCTGTATCCAACAATTCTAAACAATTGTATGGTGATCCTTACCAATCCTAACCAAGTCCCATGTTGAAAGGCCTATCTTAAACTACACTGTAAGTTCTCAATAAAATCGAACCTGATCTTCTACCTCTGGGGCATTACCAAATTTCTCAAGGTCATATTCTTACTTACTTACATGAGCATCAAACTCAGCACTGTCTTATCAACATGTTGTGTTAATGATATTTGAGAAGCCAGTATTCTTCTGCACTTCGTCAATCCCAGCAGAACTGTATCCCAGCATTCCTTCCCAGCCTGGTATTCCAGACCTGCCAGAACAGAATCTCAACTATATTTTCTACCTTATCACTTAAAATTCTCCTTTACCTACTCTGTATGTCAGACTATATGGGCAAGCTTCTACTCTCTGCAGACATTATAACCATTCTTATTTCATGCTGTTCCCTCATAGTAACATCTCTCTTTAGCTTAGTTTTCACCTGAACTAACATTTGAGGGGAATTTATAGCACAGTTAAACAATTGGGATTAGATGATTTTTATGGTCCCTTTGAATCCTTTTATGTTAAGATCTATCATTGACTCTAGGCCAACAGTGAGGTAAGGAGTAAGCAATAGAAGGATATTGGCTAAAAGGATGGAAAGATGTTGATTATTGATATACTATCTACCACAAAATCCCCTAAGTGGCTATGATCTTTTTCTTATTTAGAAATATTTATAAACTTGAATTTCACTTTATCTTCTTTCATTGTTTCATGGCGTTAGTGAAATTTCAATAGATGAAGGTTTTGATTCTTCCTCCTCCAGGATCATGATTATGGCATAAATAAGAATGGATATCAATTGGCTTAGTGAGATGTGTGCCTCACAAAGACATTTTGATTCTTAGTTCTCTAAGATCTTTTAGGCACTTAGAAATTGGATGTACCTTGATTTCTCTGTAGTTCCATTATCATCCTAGGCAGTAGAGCCAAGCTGACTGATCTGAACTTCTCTTGGTTTCTATTTGTTTAGAAAGAGTGGTGGACTTGAAACCATTCCTTAGTCCAGGGGTTGGTGGTTGGAAAAGCTAATTTGTTTTATTCTGAGTCATGAAAAGGCAGTACATTTATATTCTCTAAGTGATAATTCATAAGATATTTGGGAAGTGAGTATCACTTAGACACTTAGACATTCATTAAAAAATAAATTATAAAACAAAAACAGGTAGAAATGAAATAAAAGAAAAAATATAGAAAATATATGAGATCAAAAAGTGAAGAATTAAAAACCTTACTTTAGGACAGTGGGACAGAAAAATAAAGTAAACCATAAAATAAATTCACAGGAAGGGTAATAAAATAATTTTAAAATGTGTGTAAATAAAATATATGTAATAAAACAGAAGGACCCCAACAATTATATGAAATAGATTTCTGCAGAAGAAAACAGGGAATAACAGTGAAGCAATACTTGAAAAGAAAATAGATGAGAATATTCCAGAATTAAATAAACACGAGTCCTAAGATTAAAAGTTCTCATTGAATATCAGCAGGATAAATGAAATTAAATACATAATTGACACATGAACATTATAATGAACTTGCAAAAGATAATAATAGGGAGAATATGTTAAAAGTTATGAGAAATAGAGGATAGATTATCTCTAAAAGAGCAAAAATTAGACTGACAGAAAATTTCTCATTAGAGTAGATGTCAGGAGATCAGGAATGATAGCTTCAAATTATTGAGAGGGAAAAAAAACACTACACCCCCACCAAAAAAAAAAAAACAACAACAAAAAACACAACAACACACCTGTCAACCCAGACATAAGATATCTTATAAAACAAATGTGAGGTAAAATGTTAACACTGGGCCTATGACTCCCTTATTATCTACTGGGTTGGCAATTGGGGGCAAGTAAATGACCTACAGCTTACTTCCCTATAAAATACCAATGAACTTGAACAGACCTCTCTGCAGTGTGATAATGGTAATTACTACAGACAAGGAGTCTATATAGAAAATGTTTTTCATAGGATATACTTGCCGTAACTAGGTTGCTTCTTGTATATGAACCTGGACTTTATAGATTTATGGAGCATGGCTTTATAGATTTATGGAGAATGGGAGGTAGTCATCTAAGCACTCTCCTATGTCTGTAATTACCAGAGTATAAATTAAAAGAGCTCCAATGTCTTATTTTATGAAAAATTTAGCATACAGGGGTTGGCAAAGGTAAGTTTATAGTTGTGAGTACATGAAACATGAAGTTTATTCTTGTACTATTATGTATTAATTATTATATAATTTACTTGTATTACAACTGTAACCCTACTTTTGCCTCATCCTTTATGCTCTCAACATTATTCTGTTTATCTGAAATGGAAACACATCCTAACAAAAGGAAAGGAATGTATTTAGAAGCTGCATATGTTGGTTTTGAGTTCTTGCAGGAAATGAATGTTTTGCCTGAGTTCTTGCTTGCCTGTATCCTTTGAATAATTAATCAAGTTCAGTGCTGGTAAGTTCTATAATGTACATAATGTTCTTTAGCAATTCAACCCTTTGAGTTAACACAGCTATCATTAAAATATCCTGAAAAAATTTTCAAGCATACAAAGAATAAGAAAGCTTGCCACCCACAGATTTGTACTGGAAGAACCAGAAGATGTACTTTAACAAAAAGAAAAGTTAACCCAGAGGGAAAGAGGATACAAAAGAAACAATGATGAATACAGGAAGTGATATATTTTGGTAAAGTTAATTAACTGTTAAACGAAGAAAACATAACAATATCACGGAGTATGTACAGTCATGTGTTACTTTGCAATAGGGATACATTCTGAAGAATGCTTCATTAGTCAGTTTGTCATTGTGCAAACATAGATTTCACTTACTCCAATGTAGGTGGTATAGGCTACTACACTATGAAGTATACCGCTGTCATATATGCAATTCATCATTCATTTGAAACACTGAGCATTGAATGTGTGTGTATATGTTTGTGTGTGATGCTTTATATAAATTCTCCTGAGCTTTTCCTTATATCAACTTGACTTATCTAGAGAAAATATGAGCTAGTTGAATGATTTATAATTGAATGGCAGGAAAGAGGAAAAAAAAATAAGAAAAGACCATATTAGTCTTTAATAGCTTTATCAGATTGTAGGGTCAATTCTTGACTCATGATGTTCCTTTTGTACCATTCAATTGCCATTTCTGACAATACACATCAAAATAAATTTATAAAACAATATGTGGCCACTCATATTTTATCAGGTGTGTCTTAAACAAGTTAATCTTGCCAAAAGAGGAGTCTGTCCTTTGGTCTTTGCTTCCGGGAAGCAGCATCTAAGACCTTGGAATCCATGGCAGGAAGGTCTTTGTTTGCCTGGGAGTCTTGGCCAATGTAACAGTGCTGCTCCAAGCCACATTAACACTGTGATTGAGAGGGTGGTGGGAGGAGGGGGAAAATGAAGGCTTTAGGTCACATGGAATCAGCTGTATCTTCTGAAGGGCTAGAAACTGAGATATCCTCTGAGCAGTCAACAGAGTTTATGTGATAGAGGCCCAGTAAAGGCTTGGGACACCACGGTTCAGGTGAGCTTCCCTGGTTGGCAATACTCTGCATGTTTCACATATCAATGCCAGGAAGGAAAATCTTGACTCCCTGGGGAGAGAACAATGGAAACTCCACATTTGGGAGTTTTCCTGGATTTTGCCCCATGTTCTTCCCTTGGCTGATTTTAATGTGTATCCTCTAATGAATAGTGATCACAAGTATAGCAGTTTTCAGTGAAATCTGTGAGTCTCTCTAGTGGATCTTTAAAACGGTGGTTTGGGGGACCCGCCAACCTTAAACTAGGTAAAATAAAAATACTTAATGCATGCTCATCCATGTGATTATAAGTTTATTTCGTTCACCCTGGCTTGTCAATAATAAGCAAATATTGTTGAGTGTCAGCTGGATATGTACATGAAGAAGAATATTGTCTATGAATCAATTTTAATTCTAACCAAGGCTTTTTGGTAATATTTCTTATATGGAAAATTGCTGAATGTATACAGTTTTACTATTTATTTATGTTTTTTATTGAATTTATTGAGGTGGCATTGTTTATTAAAATTACATAGGTTTCAGGTGTACAATTCTATAATGCATCATACGTATATTGTATTGTGTGTTCACCACCCCAAGTCAAGTCTCCTTCCATTATCATTTACCCTTCTCTACCTCTCTTCCACCTCTCTACCTCTCTTCACCATGCTACTGTCTGTTTCTATGAAGTTTTTTTGTTTGTTCATTTTTGCTTAATCCCTTCAACTTTTCACCCAGCCCCACAACCCTTTCAATGTGTGCAATTTAAATTGTTAAAAAACAAAAACAAAACAATAACCAAGCAGCTTTGCTTTATATTATGAGAGGCAGATATTTCAAAGCCTGCTTTTGTGTGTGTTTTAGCAGCAAATTTTGTTGACTTTCACTGGAAGCCCATCTTTAGGATGAAAGATTTTGGTGGATGTTTTTGTTCAGCTGGTTTCTTGACATCTGTGTGTGGAGAGCTGTGTTTCCCCTCTCACAGGGACTGGTCAAAGGCTGAGGTTTGCTTTTATTGACATTACATTAATTGTCTCCCTTGAGACTACGAGAGCGAGGAGGGCAAGTTTGCATTTCCTGACTTCTGCTTCCTCTGGATTCCATGCTCCTTGCCTCTAATAGCACTGTTTACGCCTGCAGCGTGGCTGGCTGCCATCTTCTGCTTTGCTGGGACTTGTTCTTCTGCCTTGTACTGATGGCTGTCTAGTGAACTTAAGGGAAAAGTGTCCAGTTCCTTTAGTCTAGTTAGCTGCAGTTGATGCTAGATGGACAGAGAACTGGTTTCAAGGAAAAGCAGGGTTCCTGGACAGGGAAGCCCTTGCTTAAAACCCCATGACCCTTCTACTCGAGGCAATTTTGTTCTCTCAGTGGATTGTAGAGCTTCGTTATATTTATTTTCATCCCACATTTTGGGTTTGATCTCAAATGTCTCCCAGAGAGAATGAGGAGATAGCCCAATAAACAGATCATGATATTATCCCCCGGAGCGGTTTTCTATTGTTTGTTTGTTTCTGTCGGAAGAGCGAGGACATGAGGAATAAAAGAAATCACAATGATCTTGCCCATGTACCAGGTTAGTGTTTCCAAATAAGCGGAAACCTGTTTTCATTGATTTGGGATGCTTTTTCACAGGATCCTCATAAGCGGAATGTAAGCTTTTATCCTTTGTCTCACTCTACTTTGTTCTCCAGGAACAGACACTCCTTATATTATTGATTTCTTTTGCTATTAAAAGGCACAATGACTGTGCCACACTGAGGATGTGCATGCTGTGCACATGTATATATGGCATAAATAAACTGTGACTATTCTACAAAGGAACAAACTGAACATGTTATTCCCCTGATTAAAATCTTTTAAAATCTCCAATAGCAAGGGAAAAAAATCGCAAATTCATTGACATGGCATTTAAAGCACTTCATGATTTGGCCCATAGACCTCTTTTCTAGCTTCATGAAGAGTAAGTCACAGTTACAATGATTATTTGTGAATATGACATTCCTCATTCATGTAAAACATGTTTCACAGTACATAGGTTGAACATCTGAAAAGGATTTTTAAGTTCCCTTCCCAGTGTCTATATCCTTCTCCTTTGCCCATAGTAAATTGGGATATTTATCTGGAAACTGTACTCTCCTCCTAGTCTCATTTTGCATAAGATTAATCTCCTACATTAGCACATCTTATTCCTTTGGATAGTAAACAGTTAATGAGCCAAATTGGGCCTCAGAATGAAAGCAAGTCACAAAATATAGGTAGGAGCTACCAGAAGCAATAAGTTTTTCACCATTCCTCCCGACCATGGTATTGAAAGGAATTTTAGAGACAAAACAGGCAGGTTTAGGGAGTCTTAGGAATAAAGAGGGCCCACTGGGGAGGGATGTATAGGCGAGGAAGGCATTTCTACACAGAGAATAGAAAAGTGCCACAGGATAAGGGAGAAAAAGGCATATATTCACAGAGGGTAAAGAAAAGCCACAGAGTATTGGGGAGAAGGAAACATACTTTCACAGAGGATAGAGAAATGTCTACAGATGTTGGAAAGAGGGAAACATTTTCACAGGAGATAGAGGAATGTTACAAGATAAGGGGGAGAGAAAGAGCGAGATTTTGGACTTTGAAGCTGATATTTTGCAGAAGAGTGACCGATTAGAAAAGCAGAGGTTCATAAAATAGGGAAGGGGTTCAATTAGAAAGGAGCATAAAGAGATAAAGAACTATAGCATTTATAAACCTTAGGGAAAAAAAAAAGACTTAGTTGGTTACCCACTTGGGAACCACTCCTGATGTGAGAATCTGTATTTGCTTCAATAAATTTCCACCCTTTTACTAACAAGTCCTTGTAGTCTGTGAATTTTATTCTTCAAACTTCGTGAGGCAAGAACCTGCAAAGGGGAGATCCACTTCCTAAACCCCATGTTTTAGTATTGTGTGAGAATGTGAGATCTGGAACTTGTCTATCATTTTGCTCCTACAGGGAGAGAGAATTTGATTTGTTGGATGTTGGTGTAGGCATATGAAGATGAAGCTGATGTCATGGATGATGAATAGGCAAAAATAATTTCTCAGTGACACTATGAGCAGCTTGATCAAACCTTACCTGAAGCTTACATTAATTTCTCCCCAGCTTTATTGAGATATAATTGACACATAGCATAGTGTAAGTTTAAGGTGTACACTGTGTTGATTTGACCAGTTATATGTTGAAAAATATTTACACTCTAGATTAAACCTTACCTACAGACAGCACCCTTTATAATTTTTGCTTAAGTGAACCAATATATTCCTTTTATTATGCCATTTCAAATTTTTGTCTGACATTTTAAAATATAGCCAATAGTCCAAATAACAACTGCTTTGTGAAAACATATATAAAGTATAATCTAATTATAAATGTTTCTTTATTGATAAAATATTTTCCGTATGAACCAGACAGAACTAATCGTTTCATTTTTCTAATATAAAAATAATTTAACTCAAGAAACCTGATTGGGCTTGATACATTTTCAAATCTTTACTTATCCTAGGTTCTGATTAGCTGAGCCAGTCAGTTGAATCTGCTCTAATGATATTCCCTGTACTTCTTATATGGCCTGGACTTACTTCCCACTTAGTTAGTCTTGCTTGCTCCTTTCTTGACCTGCTGCATCTCTCTTATGCACGTATGCACTACAGCAATACCCTGACATGGAATAAGAAAATCAATCAGAAAACCAGCATCCCATTGTAACTGTTTAGATGTAATCCAAATCAATTCACTATCTAGTAGAATCAATCAGCAGAAAAAAACCTCATTATAAAAGTATATCTCACTTGCTTGTTTTCTTTCCCATACAGGCTAAATATTTAATAGGAATTCAGGTGTTATTTATTCATTTTTATTAGTTTTTTCTGACACCCAGTCCTACATTGTGATGGGCAATTAAGGTAAATATATGTATATGGAGAGAACTTTGCTCCTGGGAAAGTTTTATACACCAATCCCAGTCCAACTGAGTTATGGTTTAAGTATCTCTTGCTTAAAATTTTTTTATAGGTAGTAGATATATCTTAAACTATTTGTATTCTTTTATTCGTGAGAAAATCAGGACTCTGATTGGTAGTGAATCTTTTGTCCTTGCCGATATGCAATTAATATTGTCATTGATTTTTTTTTTATCTACAATGGTGTTGTTGCTTATTAAAGATTCTTAGTAGCTCTGTGATTGCTTGCATGTAAATAAATTACAACTACACAATTGTTTAGTGTGATTTGAATATATATATATATATGTATGTAAATATATATATATAATTTACCCGGTTTATCTAAATTATACTTGGCTATACAATTTTCAAGGATGGCTCACTTAATATATTTAGGCTTTTAAAACATTGAAAATAAAAATAATTAGAAGGGCCTGAAAACAATGAAATTGGTAGACTACATTTCAGTCAACCTATATAATTACAGTAGTCATATTTCCCTAACTTCTATTATTAATAATAATAATACCAATAATAATAATAGTTGTTATTTACTATGTAGCAGTCATTATTCTGTTCTTTATAGGGAATACTAGAGGCCCAGTGCATGAAATTCATGGACCAGGATAGGGGTGTCCTTCTGCCCAGCCTTCTCCCTCTCCAATCTGGGACCCCTTGAGGGATGTCTGACTGCCCGCTTAGGCAGGATCCAGCCTAAGCGGGCAGTTGGATATCCCTCTCATAATCCAGGACTGCTGGCTCCCAACTGCTGGCCTGCTGCCTTCCTGATTGCCCCTAACTGCTTTTGCCTGCCAGCTTGATCACCCCCTAACCACTCTCCTGCCAGCCTGATTAATGCCTAACTGCTCCCCTGCCAGCTCATTTGTCCCTAACTGCCCTCTTCTGTGGGCCTGGTCACCACTAACTGCTCACCCCTGCAGGCTTTATCACCCCCAACTGCCCTCCCTTTCAGGCCTAGTACCTCCCAACTGCCCTCCCCTGTTGGTCTGATAGCCCACAACTGCTCTCCCTTGCAGGCCTGTTCCCTGCCAATTGCCCTCCCCTGCTGGCCAACTTGTGAGAGCCATCTTGTGTCCACATGAGGGCAGGATCTTTTGACCACATGGGGGCAGTCATCTTGTGTGTTGGAGTGATTGTCAATCTGCCTATTACTCTTTTATTAGATAGGATAGAGGCCTGGTGCATGGGTGAGGTACAGCTGGTTTTCCCTGATGGGTGTCCTGGATCAGGGAGGGTGTTCCTTTGGGGTGTAGGGTGGCCTGGGTGAGGGGCCTGTGGTGGTTTGCAGGCTGTCCATGCCCCCCAGTGACACAAGGGGAGGCCCTGGTATCTGGAATTTGGTTATCTTCTACAATTGAAACTTTGTAGCCTGGAGCAGAGCCAACCCTTCTGCTTGTATAGCCATTGAAACTTTGTTACCTTAAGCAGAGACCTGGGCCAGCCAGGGTTTGCAGAAAGCTTGGCTTCCTCCATCACTAGGGACAACCCAAGCCTCCCTCCTGCTCTCTCTGTGGACCTAGCCATCTTGGTTAGGTTAACTTGCATACTAGCTCTGATTGGCTGGTGGGCATGACTGGTAGGTGTGGCTTGTGGATGTAGCAGAGGTATGGTCAATTTGCATATTACTCTTTTATTGGATAGGATAAGTTCATATGAGTTCTTTCTAGGGAATAATTCATTTAAGCATCAAAGCAATCTTATTAATGACAATATTATTTTCCCAAAATTACAGATAAAGAAACCAATGCCAAAGAGATTAGGTAACTTCCTTGATCTTTTAGGATAATAAGTAACTAATAAGTAAGACTGCAAATTTCTCTCCTTACTTTGTTGTACTTACTCCCCTTCTCCTCCCTTCTCTCTCTCTCTCTTTCTTCTACCCTTTTGCTCCCTTCTCTCTCTCTTTCTTAGAAAACCTTTATCACTTTCTAATATACTGCATTTATGATGCTTATTGTTTGTATTCCCCCTCCCACCCCCATTCCTTGTTAGATGGAGGGCTCCATGAGGACATGAATCTTTGTTTATTGTATACCCCAGGCCTGGGTCAGTGAGGGCACACAGTGAGTAGGCAATGCCTACTTGCTGAATGAATGAATGAATGCAGTTATAGGACCAGCAATAAATAAAGGGTTTTTGGATCAGAGTACTTGCTTTTATTCACAATTCTATCTCAACTCAGAACAAACTGGAAACAAGTAGAACTGGGCTCTATAGTAAAAGACGAGATATTTAAAATAATAACATGAATCATGGCCACAGCAAGACTTTTTATATCTCTAATTCTCTCAAAGAACCTTATAGGTAGGAATACTTACTCCTAGTTTAGAATTAGTGAAACAGGGGCTCAGAATTGTCAAATAACTTACCTGAAAATTACAGTGTATGACTAGTAAAGATGAAAGCCCGAGTTTGATGTGCTCTTTTCACACTCAGATATTAAGTTCCTTCTATTAAGCTCTAATTTCTTTATTTTATAAAATATCAATAGCTAATATTTATTAATAGACTAGAGGCCTGGTGCACAAATTCATGCACCAGTGGGGCCACTTAGCCTGGTCTGAGTGATTGGGCTGAAATCGGCTCTCCAACATCCCCCTGAGGGGTCGTGGATTGTAAGAGGGCACAGGCCAGGCCAAGGGACCCCACTGTTGCAAGATTGGGGCCATGGAGGGAAATGGTAGGTTGGCCATCTGGGGAGGGAACTGCAGGAGGGCTCCAGGGTATGTTCCAGCCCATCTCACTCAGTCTTAATCAGCCAGATCGCAGCAGCAAGCTATCCTACAGTCAGAGCATCTTTCCCTTGTGATCAATAAACCTTATAATAACTGGTTGACTATCTATCCCCTGGTGGTCAGTGCACATCATAGCAAATGCTTGAGTAGCCTTAGCATATCATTAGCATTTTATGCTTTGATTGGTTGAATTGGCAACTGGTTGACCAGACACTTAGCATATTAGACTTATATAGTATAAACACTATTATTACTGTTTTGCATGCTTATTTCATGTAATAAGTATTATTCCATAACTTCATAATTCAGGCACTATTATTAAGCCTTTACTAGGCAAGTAAATGAATACAGCATTTGATTGAGGTCACAGAGCTGGTCAGTTGGAAAAGCACTTCAGAAAACCCAAATCCAAGCCTTTCCACACTGTTCTGGGCAGCCTTCTTCTGCAAGTTCCTGCTAGAGCCCAGTCCAGTGGGTGCTCAGTCCATGCTCAACCACATGAAAAAATGAAAATATTATAAAACTATATAACTATATAACAACTATAGGGCAAATCAGCTGACCCCCACCCATGCAGCAGGCCTCTATTCTATCTAATAAAAGAGTAATATGCAAATTGATCATCACTCCAACACATAAAATGGCTGCCCCCATGTGGACACAAGATGGCTGTGACAAGATGGCCAGCAGGGGAGGGTATTGGGAGGGACCCGGGCCTGCAGGGCAGGGCAGTTGGGAGTGTCCAGGCCTGCAGGGGAAGGAAGTTAAGGGTGACCAGACCTTTAGGGGAGGGCAGTTAGGAGTGGTCAGGCCTGCAGGGCAAGACGGTTAGGGGCAAATAAGCTGGCAGGGGAGCAGTTAGGCATCAATCAGGCTGGCAGGGGAGTGGTTAGGGGCTGATCAGGCTTGCAGGCAGAAGTGGTTAGGGGCAACCAGGAAGGCAGGCAGGTGAGTGGTTGGGAGCCAGCAGTCCTGGATTGTGAGAGGGATGTTCAATTGCCTGTTTAGGTCCAATACAAGTAGGATCAGGCCTAAAAGGGCAGTCAGACATCCCTTGAGTGGTCCAAGATTGGAGAGGGTGCAGGCTGGGTTGAGGGACATCCCCCTTCCATGCAAAATGTCATGCACCAGGCCTCTAGTGTATAATGTTAGGCACTGACTTTCTTAATTCTCCTCTCTCTGTTTTCTTTCTTTTTCTTTTTTAGTGTTTATTTGAGAGACTGCTTTTATAAGTATCAAATTTTATTTACATTCCTATTCATTTTCCTGATGAAGAAATGCTTTTTAGTCACATAAAAGTTACATTCATGCCTTTGGTTTAAAATTTATTACATTTTCTTTTTATTTCTTTTTTTTTTTTTTTGTTTTTTTTTTCTGTGTGTCTCTCTCTCTGAGCTCCATTTTCATCATGTTCCCTGTATCTTTGTTTTCTGGACACTAGCTCAATCCTGAAGACTAGAGCCCAATTTCTGGAGCGAGTTACAAATAATTGAGCTTTGGGACTAATGTACCATCTCATTTCAAGCACCAGATCTTTTGATATTGATGAAACACTGAATCAGGAGCAATGAAGATTAAAACCGTGCTTATTATTTTAAGTGCCATTAATTCTTTTTACTTATACCTCTATATACTAAACAGCCAAAAGACAAAAACAAAACACATGCCACAAATAGCTGTTTATCTTCATTGTTGCCAAAGCATAAACTCATTAATATTAAATAACTAACTTTGAAACAGTAGAAGAAAGGTATTTTAAGCTGAATCACTGAGAAATATCTTGCATATATAGAATTTTGTTTTTAGCATAGAAGAAAAAACACCTGCTACAGCTCATTTCTCTAAACAAAATAAACTGTTAGTTAGGTGGTAAGAAACAGTGAGAAATACACTTGGCTAATTCAAAAAATCTTTTCTGATTGAAATATCTTTATACATATGCAAAATAGCAGTCACTATTTTAAACATAAACACCGGTACCAAAGGATATGACTAAGACATTTTGTTCTGCCTTTCCATTTTTATTATTTATTTATTTTTTACTTTTAAATCTTTTTGCTGAAAGTATTACTCATGTCCCCCTTTTAAGTTCTCATTTCTTAGGTTTTACATAGGAATTTATGCCAGTAGAGAATTTTGTGATAATTATGAATAAAAATGTTTGGGTATCTATCATTTTTAAGCCACATATAGAAACTCTCCAAACTAAACATGACAAATAGAAGTTGTGTTTATCAGGATTATCTCAAGGCCTATTTCACATCTGAACTTCTCCTAGTCCTTGTGGGCGGGCATAGCTTAATTCAGTGAGTCATGTAGGCATTAATTCAATAAATAGTTGATAGGTAACTATACTGTTTATCATCTGCAATAGGTGCTGAGGATAAAGTCATGAGTGAAGCACTACCCTGAGGAAACTTATATTCCAGTTGAGCACGGGAAACACAATTTTATAATGCAAAACATTATTTAGTACAAGTGAGATAAAGAAACAGGAAAGATACATTGAAAATGGCTGGGTGGGCTGCATTTAGAAAGAGCCTGGCCAGGGTAGGACACACCAGAAAGGACATCTGAGCAAAGACTTGAAGAAGTCATTAAAAGGGCACTTGGGTATCCAGAAGTACTGTATTCCAGGAAGAAGGACAGCCAGTGTGATAGCCCTGAGACAGAGGCCATTGGGCAAGTCATGTTGTAAGAATAACACAGAGATTATTCTGATTCCACCAAGGGAGAGAGAATTAGGAAATACAGTCATAGTGGTGGCAGAGTGCCTGATGATGTACATTTGTGGAGACTGTTATATGGTGCTGGGCTTTTACTCTAAGTGAAAGGGGAACCTATGGAGAGTTTTGAGGAAATAATCCATAATAGAGATTATGGCATTAGTATTATATTTTCACCTCCAGAGATGATTGGACTCCAGTGAGACATATATGTGTGTTTAGTTATATACAGAGATAAGCCAAAGTAGGTTTACCATCATGAAGCACAGAGTTTATTCTTGTATTATTATTTATTTTATTTTATTAACTATTGCATTATGTCTTTTTCCATATGAACAACTATACTAGTAAACCTACTTCTGCCTACCCCTGTATATATAACTATATAGAGATGTGTATCAAATCTTTAAGGTGGGCATGGCTTATAGGTTTTAGCTTCAGTGCCAACTCTCATCCATTGGTAGTGGCTGCCAGGTGTGCTGTGATGAGAAAGAAAGAGTTTGAGACCACGTTCTGGCTCAGAGGGAAAGTGTCTCACACAGTGTGCGAGGTGGCAAGAAGGTAATGTCAAATATGTTCAATCTCTATTCAAAGGCAATTGTCTCTATTAGATTTTAAATAGCAAAGACTTTCTTTCTCTTGGCTTAAAACAAATAAACTATCATTTAACAGTAATTTCTATAATAGCAGCACCTAAAAAGGTTTGTATAATGGCACTCTCACTAAGAATTTTCTTCAAGATATCTGTTCCTTAGCACTAAAGAAAAAAAATGTACCTAATTTTCTATACTCTCTGAAAAATAATTGGTTTGTTCTTACAGACCATAAACTTAAAAACCATCCAGGCTTTTTGGGTAAACTAATTAACCATTACCATATTCTCCTTAATATGACTATGGACTTTGAGCCCTGACTAAGAAGTACTTTTGCTAATATCAGCCTTCCATTCTATTTCAGCTTTTGCAATGGGCTCTGTGTATACCAATTTTCATGGCAATTTCAGAATTCTTAGAATGACTTCATTTGGGCACATAGATAAAATACAGGCTAGATGTTACCCTCTAGTACTATTGGGATAATATTCCCCTTTACATAATGTTATATTTTTCATCCCCAGGGCTAACTAATTTTATTTATTGCTACTGCCTGTAACCCTTAAAGAATACATATGAATCTCCATATACATGTGTATAAAATAAAGTCTTAAAATGATTTATTCAAAATAGCAATCATTTGCATTTAGCAGGCAGTGCAAATTTATCTTTCTGTATAATGCTGCTACATCTTAAAAAGGCAATATTACAAATGAGATTATCCCTTCAGAAAGCAATCCCAGTCTAAAATAAATCAAGATATGTAGACTTTACAAATGGCCTTTAATATATTGAATATTACCAGAAAGTGTGTGAAACTCAAATGTTCTAAGACAACAATTCATGGTGGAATTCTCAATAAAGGTTTTCCTTTAAAAATATAGTATTACCAGCCTCATTCCAAGAGTATTAATAATCTCCTATCTTTTCAGAGCTGAGGAGATGGACATGGGATCATACAAACTGAAGTCTTCCAGTCCATCTCCCTCTTCTTAGTGATGAAGAAACTGGGGTCCAGGGAGTGAACAACAATTTAGTGAGCAACAAAGACAAGAAACTACTGATGTTAACTCACTAAGAACTCCTTATTATACTACACTGACTTGGTCCAAATTTTCCTTGTATGGAACTCTGCCTCCAACTTCCTCGTCATCGAATAGAACACAATAAATCTTTAATATCTGGAGGTGATAAATTGGCTATACTATTTTTTGGCCAGGGGAAATATTTACAGAGCGTTTTCCAATAGAAGCAAGAAGTTATGAATTAAATAATCATCACCAAGATTGAAGTTATTTTAGTGAGATGAGGAACAGGATTCTGAGTTTGACCATTTTAGTCTTTGTTTAGTTAGTAGATAATTGTGGGAATCAATTGAGAAAGGAAAACAAAGCAGGAGGTGTAATGGGAGGAGACGGAGAAAGGAAGAAAGGCAAATTTACTCTATCACTTATCCTCTTCCTTTCTGGCCATATCCTTTACCATATAATTTTTTAAAAATATATTTTTATTGATTTCAGAGAGGAAGGGAGAGGGAGAGAGAGATAAAAAACTGATTATGAGAATCATTGATTGTCTGCCTCCTGCACAGCTCCCATTGGGGATTGAGCCTGTAATATGGGTATGTGCCCTTGATCAGAATTGAACCCAGGACCCTTCAGTCCACAGGCTGACACTCTATCCACTGAGCCAAACTGGCTAGGGCCCATATAATTTTCATGGTAAGTAAAATAAGACAAAATTCAACCTATCTGTCTAAGCATGAGAAGAATATAAAAGGATTGAGACAGACCTTTCTAATAACCCAGCTGATGCTTCAACTAGTATTAGCATATCTTCAACAAAGTGACATTCAGACTCAAGCATAGCATAATGGGCACAAAACAGATTTTGCCCTTTTAGTCTCTGAAACCTCTCTATTGCCAATTCAGTTTCTACTGTTAAAAGTTGTTTTTAATGGCATATTTTTCTGATGGTATGTCCTACACTGACATTTCAAAATCCTTTCCCTTCCTGAATTCAAAACAAGTTTAAGAGCTAGAGATAAAATAAAATTACCACAGTTCCTGGCAACAGCATCAAGTGAATAAATACTATTAATAATATTAACAATACTTTACATGATAAGTAATAATGCTATTGTTTCTTTTTTGTTATGTAAAATCATAGAGTATCTAACATATCCTGTTATTTTCCCCCCACAATGTTCTGTACCACCATCGTTTTTGTTTGTTTTAATCCTCACCCAAGGGTATTTTTCCATTGATTTTCAGAGAGAGAGAGTGGAAGAGAGAGGGAAAGACAGGGAGAAACATCAATGTCAGAGAAACACATTGATTGCTTGCCTCTTGCATGAGCCCTGACCAGGGCCTGCAGGAATGAGCCTGCAAACCATGTACATGCCCTTGACTGTAACTGAACCTGGGACCTTGAGATCCCCAGGCTGACTCTCTATAACTGAGCCAAACCAGCTAGGGCAGTGCTATAGTCTTGAAAGTTTCGTCAGGTGAAGGGGTGCATATACTTGGCTATGCAAAACACCAAGGCTGCACAGCAGTTGGAAGGGTCTTGACCACTTCTGCTCTATATAGAGACAGAAAAATTAAGAGAAAGGGAGATAATACATGGAAGATTTTTACACTTCTAAGTTGTTTATAAATGAAAGAAGATTGATCTTAAAATTGACAGTCTAAGACCATACCACATTTTTAGGAAGTAATCCCTAGTAATTATTGTGAGAGCCCAGCAGAGAAGAATCAAGAATGTTCTTGATGGCACAGTCCTACCTACTAATGCTTTGTTTAAGGTGACAATGACATCTGAAGATTCATTCTCCTCTCCAGCTACTGAGGAACTACTTTCCTCATTTTCCTCCCTGCTGCTTCCTAGGCAGATGATTTTAGTATAATACCTGTAACTACTCAGGAGCTCCCTCCTGAAATGTGCTTTGTTCTCCAAAGCCTTTTCAGTTGTATCCTTCTGATTCTGGTCCCAGAGCTTTGTGGCTCTTACACATTGTTATTCTAAATTCCACAAGTTGCTTATTCACTTACCAAACTCTCTTGAGTTTGCATACCTTCTTCCACACTATGTGGCCCTATTTTAGTAATATTAATCAAATTTACTAATATGAAAGCTACCAGGATGGTTCAAAATAAAAATAATGAGCTCGCTGAGAAGTAAATAGTACTGATTTATAAAATGACAAAGTTTTGCTCAAAAACTTTGCTTATGGTTAAAATGGTTTATGTTGCCTAGATATCCTAGCATCCAGGAACAGAAAAACAAAAATATTTTGTGAACAATGGGCAAAAGTTACCCTTTGGAAGTAAATTTAAGAAATTTTTTTCTCATTATTTTTTCTTTATAATATAACAAATTTGCAGCAAACAACCTTATAGTCTTTCTTTTTTAAAAAATATATTTTTATCAATTTCAGAGAGGGAAGCAAAAATAGAAAACATCAATGATGAGAAAGAATCATTGATCTACTGCCTCCTGCACACACTGCATACTGGGGTTCCAGCCCACAACCTGAGCATGTGCTCTGCCTGGGAATCAAACCATGATTTCCTGGTTCAAAGGTTAATGTTCAACCACTGAGCCATGCAGGCTGGGCTATTCTTTCTATTTGATACTAGTAGCCCTGCGCATGAATTCGTGCTTGAGTAGCTAACTCCTTCTTGCTTCAGCTGGCCACCTGGCACACAGGCACTCATAGCTCTCCACCACACATAGCTCACTGCCCTGCCCTCCTATAGCTCTCTACCCACTACCCTGCCCTCCTGCAGCTCTCTGCCACTCATAGCTCACTGCCCTGTCCTTCTGCTGTTGGTTATTATACATCATGGCGTAATGACCATTTGCATATTACCTCTTTATTATATAGAACTAGAGGTCTGGTGCATGAAATTTGTGCATGGGGGTGGGGAGGTGTCCCTCAGCCCAGCTTGTACCCTCTCCAATCTGGGACTCCTTGAGGGATGCCATTAAATGGACAGTCGGACATCCCTCTCACAATCTAGGATTGTTGGCTCCCAACTGCTCTCCTGCCTCTACCTGATTGTCCTTAACCACTTCTGCCTGCCAGCCTAATCACCCCCTAACCACTCCACTGCCATCCTGATCGATGCCTAACTGCTCCTTGGCTGGACTGATTGCCCCTAACTGCCTTCCCCTGCCATCCTGGTCAGCCATAACTGCCTTCCCCTGCCAGTCTGGTAACCCCTGTCATCCCCTGCAGTCCTAGTCACCCCCAATGGCCCTCTCCTGCTGGCATGGTCACCCTTATCCACCCTGCCATGCTGGCCTGGTTGCCCCTAACTGCCCTCCCTTGACAGCCTGGTTGCCCCCAACTGCCCTCCCCTGTAGGCTTGGTCCCCCGCAACTGTCCTCTCTTGTAGTCCTGGGTCCTCCCAACTGCCCTCCTCTGCTGGCTTAGCTACCCCTAACTGCCCACAACTGCCCTCTCCTGCTGGCCATCTTGTAGTAGCCATCTTGTGTCCACATAAGGGCAGCCATCTTTGATTACATGGTGGTGATCATCTTGTGTCTTAGAGTGATGGTCAGTCAATTTGCATATCACTCTTTTATTAGATAGGATGCACATTTTCTAAAACATGTTAATAGTGTGATCAATGGAACAGATGAGCTAACTTGGCATTTTTTCCAACATCTTCCTGATGGGTCTTGAACTACAGTGGCTGGAAAGCTAACAGTGGCATTTCCTGACTCACCTGGAATTAGGTTTCCAAATGTGATATGTAATTTGCAAATAGCTGTATATAAGATTCAACCTCAGAGCTTAGGTTAACAAACAGGGAGGCAGTGGTATGTGGGTCCCTTTTGCTCCTGTGAAACTTACAGGAATAGGGTGGTTTGGAGTTGACAGTATGCCCTACCCCTTGCTGATTTCAAGATTCTAATAAAAGAAGTGTGTTTCCAGATGCACTAGTTTTTTTTGTAGGATTTCCCGAATTCTTCAGTTTTTGGCATTAGCTAATGTAGTAATTTCCTTGGAGGAAAGTTATGAACTGGTGTTCTAGAGACAACTCTGGAGGCCTGCCTAGAACCTGTTATTGCAGCCTTCTAAACAATTTTGTCAGCATAATTCCCTATAAAAGTCACCTTCTGCTTACGATTTTATAGAAATTTTTGGCCACTGAACTTTCACTGATTCGAGTTTGAGATCCTAAAACTAGGGTTTGAGGAACTGGATGGTTTTGAATATTCAAATTCACCATTCCATTCCTCAGAGTCCATTCTTTCCCCAAACAGTGCTATGATTTTCTGCCCATGTTGCAGATACTTCATGCAATTGTTGGCTAAATTAACCAAATATATTTGCCACTTTTGCCACCATGTACCAAGAACTGCTTGCATTCTTTTTATATTATAAACATAGTAGAGGCCTGGTGCATGAAATTCATGCATTCAGGGGAGTCCCCCAGTCTGGTCTGTGCTCTCTCCCAGTGCAGGAGCCCCATGATTGATCACCCCAAAGAGGTAGGTCCCGCCCACCCAGCCAGGGCTCCTTGATGGATTGCCCCATAGAGGTAGGCTGGAGACAAGTGTCCCGCCTCCACACCAGGCAAAGCTGCAGAACCCCCAAGCTTTTCAGCGTCAAGACTGTACCCACTTGCGCAAGCCTGCTGTGCATGCAGCCTCCTGGTGATTGCTTGTTGCAGCATGAGGGTGTCATGACGCGAGGGTGTGATGACCACATAGGCTTTTTCTTAGTATAGATTTCCCCTGGTTTCATACATAAATCATTCAGATAACCCATCCCAGATTCCTGTCTTTGAGTGTCTGTTACCTGCAACCACTAATGCACCGGAAAGATGATTCAATAAAATTAGAGGGCTCCCCCACTCCCCACTCTCCTCCCCCACCCCCCCGCCGACAAATATGGTGTTGTATAATTAAAGGATTGTAAAATTTGGAAACATATCAATCTAAACTTGAAAACTGGCTTTACACTTTTATTTATTACTAGTGGACTGGTGCATGAAATTTGTGCACTCAGCAGAGGGGTAGGGTCCCTCAGCTGGGCTTGTACCCTCTTGCAGTCTGGGAGCCCGCAGGGGATGTCTGACTGTTGATAGAGAATGGGCCTAAGCTGGGAGTTGGAAAGCCTTAGCACTGCCAGGGAGGCAAGAAAGGCTCCTGCCACCATCACTGCACTCACCAGCCGTGAGCCCAGCTTCTGGCTGAGCAGCACTCACCCTGTGGGAATTCACTGACCACCAGGGGACAGCTCCTGCATTGAGCATCTGCCCCCTGGGAGTCAGTGCATGTCATAGCAAGTGGTCTTCTTGCTGTTTGGTTGATTTGCATATTAGCCTTTTATTATGTAGGATTGGTATGGCTTTGGAATGATTATTTATCTTTTGGATTCTGTTTCTAAAGAGTTAAATAAACGCCTTATAGAATTCTTGTAAAGATTAAATGAGATAGTATATTCACATGCATAAAGTTCATGTTTTTCCTAGTAGACAATTATTCTTCCCCATTCTGTGAGGAAGTAGGAAAGATAAACAGAAAGCTATAGTAAAAGCCAAAGGAAGCAACTATTTCTTTTGCTTGTATCAGGCCACATAGGGGACAGGAACAATGACCTAAATATAGTAAACTGTGAGATCTTTCCTGAGATTTGAAATCTTCCAGGTAGATTGAAGTTTATTCATTAAAAATACTAAGAGGGTAGGCATGGAGTCTTGCCCTGACAGTTTCATGCTGAGTATCTAGTTTTCTATTTCTTATCTCTGGAGCATTCCCTTGCTTCCTGTCCATACTCAGGCCTGATACCTGTCTGCTGTTGATGCTGTTAGCTCATAACTTATCTTTCCAATAAATTACTTTTTATTTAAGTTCTTCATAGTTGGTTTCCGTTGTTTCCCATAAGGAGCCGTGACTGGTAGACTATTCATTGTTCTACTCCAAAAGAGGAAACTAAGACACAAGAGGGTTTTGTTACTAATCCAAGGTCACATAGCTATGAAGTAGTAAAGCCATGATTGAAAGTTGGGTCATTCAGACTACAAAACCCCAGTAAAAGCTGTTTTTCTGCTTAAAGAGAGCTGTCTCACTAAGCTCTAATTTGTCTAACTGATCTTATTTCCCTGGAGTATACCTAGGAAGCTTCTATTCAAGCCAGTTTGAGCTACTGTAAAATAGGAAGGACAGAAAACAAAAGGAGGAGGATTTGCTATATTGCTTTCAGTTCATCAAACCTTGGTCCTAAAATGGGATAAAAACAGAAATGATTACACTTATTGGAGAGAAAAACATAGCCGCTCACCACCCAAATGAAGCAATAACCTTATGTTAATCCACAAATTAAATTGATTAACATTATCACCTAGGTACTAATCTATATAACCCACTTACTATTTAAAAGTATGACATAATTTGAATATATTCATGCTATGTATTTTTCTTTACATTATAAAATAATTATTGGACTGTCAATGTGATGTCTATAGTTCTATAGCAGACATAAAGTTCTTGTTTTAATTAAAAAAGTGTTATTTTCCAAATTATTCCTTTTTAGGACTATGTTTTTTATTTTATATATATCAAGATTGTAGAAATCCATCCAAAGGTGACAATACTATTATATATTTGTTTCAATTTTAAAACACAAATATAGAACTAACATACATTTTTACTCATGTAATATGAAACTTCAATATTCTTATTCAAATAGTGCTTATGACAATAGATACAATGTTCATGGCCAATTACATTATTTTTAAAAAGCAACATGTAAGACATATAATGTGACCTAAATGAGCATTATTTCTCCAACTTTTCATTGACCTGTTTTATCATATCTCTACCTCTATCTCTATTTCTATCTCTATCTCCATCTCTATCTCTATCTATCTCTGTCTCTATCTCTATCATCTCTATCTCTCTATCTCTCTATCTCTATCTCTATCATCTCTATCTCTCTCTATTTCTATCTCTATCTCTATCTATCTCTGTCTCTATCTCTATCATCTCTATCTCTCTCTATCTCTATCTCTATCATCTCTATCTCTATCTCTATCTCTTTCTTTATCTCTCTATCTCTTTAATCTATGTGTATCTCAGATATATTCTTCCTTTTTGGCGGAGTCTAGTGACTGGGGTAAATCCCCGTTATTCTAAACAAATCTAGGTAATGTTATCCTCCCAACCCCACTGCTTGATGAAAGACCACGTGACTCAGTCTTGGCAATGAATGAGTCATATCTTAGCAATACAGGACTCCTGGTGAGGGATTCTGGGGAATGTTTTCTCACTGATAAAAGGAAACACAGAAGAAGAAATGGTTCCTTTCTCCCCTTTGGACATTGATGGGTCTGCATGGGAAGCCTGAACTATAGTCAGTTTGTGATTTTAAGGGCCTTTAACAGAACACAGAGCAGTATTAATGGAAAGCGATGACTCCTGAGTCACTGAACTAACTAACTATGGAGCTGCTTTCTTGTTATGCGAAATAATGTTTCCTTCTTGTTTACACTTTTTCTTGGGATTTTCTGTTATGTGCAGCCTAAAGCATCTTAACTGATACATAAAGCAAGTGTTTCACAGAAGATCTTAGCACAATGACTGGACCATACTGATTGCTGGAATAGCATTTATTAAGTAAATAATGAATGCTGGGAGGTTACCATTATTTGGAACTTACAGACTTAAACAAACACTAAGGAACTCATATTTACTTGGGCTAACAATGATAATAACAGTGGCTAAAAGAAAATAATGGGCATACTAGTAATAAAGTGATACAATTGAGGGAAATGCAGGAAAAGGAACATATCAGAATCTCTAGTGACTGCCTCAGGGCTTGACCCTTTTTTTCTTGAAGTGAAAACATGAACTCACAACAGAGTGTTTTCTTCTCACCAGTCATTCTAGTGTGAATGTCATTCAACCTCACCATGGCAAAAGCTGGCCCTTCCACGTTTCTAGACTACAGGCACTATACTCGCAAACATTCTCTCATTTCCAAAGGGCTACATTTTCAAAATAGAAAAATAAGACAGCCGCCAAATGTGTAAAATATAAAACAAAACAGAAGAATGTGCTTATTGGCTTTTCTATCAGCATTCTAGGAGATAGAAATGTGTCTTTTGAAGGCTCATTTAATTAGGAAAAAGAAAATATAAACTACCATGGAAGGAAGAATCTCATTTGAGGGAGAAAGGTAGAGATAGCATGAAGAGAATATATGTTCCTCACAGAGAGAGTCTGACTACATTTGTAAGTGTTCCTTAGGCATAGGATATATTCTCTTTCTAATGAGAAGTTCTAAACCATTTGCAATAATGTCAGTACCTCTTGAAAATTATCAATTAAACTTTAATTAAAAAAATAACATTAAGGTTTTTTCTCTAACCTCATTATTAAAACCTCACAATTAACCAGGCCCTGGATTTTGAAGCTCTGGTCTTCAACTGTCTATACAATGTATGATCCGGATCTTTCTCCCCTACCTCCAACTATAAGGCTCTTAGTTCAGCAATTTCCTTCTCCCTTCTCCAAGCAGTCAGTACCTTCCTTTCCATTTTTCTCTATGTCCACTCAGTTTTTATATTTATGGATTTCTCTTAGATTTTATCTAAGTAATTTAATACAAAAATATTTACTGGAACTGTTCAAGACACAAAACTAGTTTGGTAAAATAAAAGTAAAAAAATGCTTAAAACTTTGACCCTGCTCTCAAGAATGACAGAAGCAAGTTTAGTAGTCAGACACTTAAATAGTCCTAATATAAAACATACTGTAGAAAATTTCATAATGAAAAATCTTTAAGCAGTGAAAATAGAAGTAACTGGTTTCCCACTGGAGTCTAAATGTAAACTGTTTCCTACCAACTGCCTATTGAACCTCTTTCATTTCAGATTCACCATGCTTAAGACGGAAATTTATCATTCTTCCTCCAAAAATTGTTCTCCATTGTGATGATTGTTTCTACTAGCAGTTTCACAGTGAGCCTAGTCACTCATGCTTGAAAGATGGGCATTCTTCACATTTTCCTTAGATTCATGGTCCCCATCTAGCCATTTCTTTAGAATGTCTCTTTTATCCTCCTGTTCTATAGTCATTAGCACCTTTCTAATCCAAAATTGGATCACTTTATACTTATATTCCTGCAATTTCCTAGCAGATGTCAATGGATCCAGGTCCTCCCTCGCATGAATCATTCTGTGTACTTTAAGAAACCCTCCAAAAATTCTAAAATAGGAAGAGACATTCCCTTATAAAGCAAAAATTTCTTCCAGTTAATTAGAAAATGCAGACAAATAGTATTCTACTACCTTATTATTTATTAATAGTAACCAACTACCTAAAAATGTTTAATTTATATATTATTTAATAATAAGATTTTTTTTTATATTGCTCTGCCATGTGGCTCAGTTGGTTGAGTGTTACTCCATGAACCAAAAGGTTTCTGATGTCATTCCCAGTCAAGGCATGTACACAGGTTATGGGTTCAATCCCTGGTACCAGGAGCAACCAATGGATGTTTCTCTCTCACATTGATGTTTCTCTCTCTCTCCCTCTACTTTCTTCTCTATTGGAAATCAATAAAAACATTTAAAAATTATTTTTAAAAGTTTTTATATTGTTAGGTTATACTTTTTTGAATCTATTTTCCCCCATTGAATCTTAGTTTTGCTCATTTGAAATATAAAATCATATCAGGCCTTTAAAGAAAGATACCATCTTTTTAAGCCCTATTTTAAAAAATGGCTAACCAAACACTTCCCATAATCAGGATTGACAGAAATTTTAAGCCTCATCCTTTCAATTGCCCTTTTTGACACTTTATAGTTACCAGGATTATTTAAAATGTGGAAATAAAAATACTTTGGAATTCCTTTACATAGAATTTTCATCATTTCACTTATCCCACAAATTCAAGAATCTTAAATATTCTCAATTTTTATAGCTCCAAAACATAACTCCTGAATTACTGTCCTCTGTTCTATCCCAACTTATTTATCTCCACTTCCTAAAATATCTCCTGCATAGCTAGACAGGCTCCTCACTTCAGAGTTCTTTTTCTTTCACTCATTCACTTATGTTTACTTTTTTACCTAAAATGACTTATCTTGTTTTAATGTTCTCTTTCTTTTAAAACTCAGCTCTAGACTGGGTTGCAAGGAATCCAGCCTTGCCCAAAGAGAAGTCTAGATTCAGCCCTGGATTTTTGGAGAAGATCTCTAGGTCTTTGGCACGCCCTGCCTGATAGAAGTGTCTCTTAATTGTCTAGGAGCTTTGGCCACTACCAGACAGTCTAATAATATATGTAAGACAAAGGCTTGGAGGCCATGCTACATCAGTTCTGACCTCTGTGAATGGGTAGAGACTAAAAGGCAGCCACATGAGCAGTCTGTGACTTTAAGCCCTAATAAAAATTGGACACTGTCAAACAAAGACTTGAGTGCCCTTTCCTGGCTGGCAGTACTCAATGTGTGTCATCATACAGTGCATCCAGGAGGAAGTAATGCCATTCATGACTCCATAGTAAGAGGTAGCCCAGAAGCTACGATTTGGACCCCTCTCGACTCTGCCCTTTGCATTCCTTCATTTGGTTAAGTTTCTGTATCCTTTTCTTCTGTAATGACCATAAGCACAATAATTTTCAATGAGTTCTCTAGTTCTAGCAGATTGTCAAACCTGAGGATGAGTTTGGGGATCTCTAAATTCATTGTCATCTGGTCTAAAATGAAGGTGGCCCTGGGGAACCCACAAACTTACAGCCTACATCTAAAATGAAGGCAATCTTGCAGGGACTGTTCCCACAAACTGTACAGTTGGTTAAACTCATTGCTTAAACTCATTTCCTACTTCAAGCTTCCATCTACTTCATTGATATCCTCTTCTCTTAAATAGCTATAATATTTAAGTTGATTAATAAAGGGAAAATAAATGATCCAATAAAAAAACGGGCAACGGACCTAAATAGAGCCTTTCGAAAGACGACAGAAGGAAGGCCAAGAGACACATGAAAACATGCTCAAAGTCACTAATTGTCCGAGAAATGCAAATTAAAATGGCAATGTGATACCATCTCACACCTGTCAGAATGGCAATCATCAACAAATCAACAAACGACAAGTGTTGGTGAGGATGCGGAGAAAAAGGAACCCTTGTGCACTGTTGGTGGGAATGCAGACTGGTACAGCCACTGTGGAGAACAGTATGGAGTTTCCTCAAAAAACTAAAAATGGAACTCCCATTTGACCCAGCAATCCCACTCTTAGGAATATATCCTAAGAAGTTAGAAACACCAATCAGAAAGGATTTATGCACCCCTATGTTCATAGCAGCACAATTTACAATACCTACAATTTGGAAACAGCCTAGGTGCCCGTCAGCAGATGAGTGGATCAGAAAACTGTGGTACATCTACACAATGGAATTCTATGCTGCCATTAAAAAGAAGGAATTCTTACCATTTGCAGCAACCTGGTTGGAACTGGAGAACCTTATGCTTAGTGAAATAAGCCAGTCAACGAAGAAGAAACACCATATGATCTCACTCATTTGTGGATAACAAGGAACATTATAAACCGATGAACAAAAGGATAGATACAGAGGCAGTAAAGCATCAAACAGACTGTCAAATTACAGCAGGAAGGTTAAGGAGAGGTGGGGTAGATAAGAGATCAACCAAAGGACTTGTATGCATGCATATAAGCATAACCAATGAACACAAAACACTAGAGGGTTGGGGTATGCCTGGAAGGGGAGGGCAATGGGGAGATATGTATACATGTAACACAATAAAAAAAAAGAGAGAGAAAAAAAAGAAAAATAATATTTAAATTGAGCATCACAAAACCTGTCATGAACATATATCATTGAAGGTAGATTATTAAATGGAAATTATGATAAGTATCAGTAAAGATTTGAATTTTGTTAACTGCAGAAATCTAGTACTCTGATAACATTCTGAGATTAGAAGAAGTGAAAAAAAAGGGGGGGCTATCTAATGCTATGAAAAAGTGGGAAAAAGTGAAGATGATAGTAACACTGGCAATAAGATATTAAGTATTTTCATAAGAAACCATTGCATCAAATGAATAGTTTAATAATTCTATCAATATTTAGTGAGCATACACTAAGCATTGAAAATGTGCCACCAACTCTCTAAGGATGAATACTTGAAAAAAGTATCTGATAATTGTTATAATTTTTTTTGACAAATTTATTTTTGAGTCTTCAGGTTTTGAGAATCAATCTAGACCTGACTTTCCCACATCTTAAATAAAGTTGAGAGACTGTCTACATGCTCACTGCCTATAACTGGTGGTTTACCTCTTAATTATAATTTTTCTTCTTTTAAAACTAAAGTTATTGGTATTACATTGGTTAATAAGATCAAATAGGCTTCAAGTGTACATTTCTATGATACATGATCTTTATATTTCATTTTTTTCTATTTCCTTTTCATGTAAAAGATGCCAATGGTCAGTGTGCAGTCATTTCCTTGTTTAACAGAAAAGGATAATTTTAAGTACTGTAAGAAACTCCAAAACAGAAAGAGTAGTCATGAACAGCACATAAGTAGAATTCATAAGTGAATATACAAATGGAAATAGGGCATAAAAACCAGAAGGGATGCAGGAATTAAAGGACCAGAAGTGGGCTCATGTTGGCATCTGCAACTAGTGTGAAGAAGATATCCCTAGGAACTTAGAAAAGTTCTGAAATTAGGAATGGTGATGGATTGATTCTTGGTTCGAGTACAGCAGCAGGTGGTGGAGGAGAGGGTGGAACGAATGAAGGTACCCATTGGCCAGAAGTTTGATATACTTTTCTTGTATAATATACCTTGTTTCTCTAATCTTATTTTTCTTTTTCTTAGAACTGTAAGGACATCAGTTCCTTGGGCTAAGATTATGACACATTTCATTCTTATTTATTTTATTTGAAGGTAATGCTTTTCAGAAAGAAAATAATCTCAAATAGGCATCTTGATAAGTCCTGATGTACCTTAAATTGTGCCAATTTTGTAAAAACAGAGTGTTTGATTTTCTTCATGTTCTGCTCAAATAACACTACAGATCCTGGCTGAGCTAGGGAGATGTGCAATAGATTGGTAACAAAGCAATTATTCATTGTTTACCTACTAGAGTACTATGATCTATCAATGGAGTAAATGTATAAACCCCTTCTTTATAGGCAGTCTCCACATTCCACTAGACCCCTTCAGAGATAGTTAAACCACTTGCAACTTTGCTAATATCCATCCTCAATACTTGAAAATTGATCAATGTAATACATTACATTTTGATGTGCTTAGTCTAGTTTCTGTTTGAAACATTAGCTTTCATAAAACAGATAAGCTAGGCATATTGTGTCCAGTTTCTAAAATGCTGATTCTAATACATTAGAAACAATAGGGAGACAAGCTTAATTAATAATGAAATTTCCAATAAGAAGTGCATGTTTAGTTGAAGTGATAATAGCTAGTACTTTACATACTGGGCCAGTAAATGCTGATCAATTGATAAATGATGCTGTGCTTATGTAAAGAGAAACTTCTTTCTGATTGAAAGAGATGAGAAATACATTTATTCATCAAATCACAAATATCTTTATGATTTTCTGTGTTCCAATAGTCATATGAAATAATACTATATATATTGGATGTTATAAATATATATGGAACTATCTAAATTTACTCTGCCAATTGTTAGAAATGTATGCATTTTTCTTTAAACAGAAATATTTATTTGTATCCCATAGTTTTAAAAAAATTCCAAATATGTTTTTCTCAAAACAATTTGAGAACCTTTTAAAACTGAGAGTTTTCAATCTATTTTATGAGATCACATAAATAAATTACTTTCAAGGCAGCTGATTCCCCAGGGTAGAATTGATTTGTTGTTTCACTAGATTGCAGTAGTTTAAGAACTCTTTTTTTTCCTCAATATAGAATTGCTACTTCTTTAAGAAGCTAAATAAAGTGGTTGAAGAAAGAATGTAATAGCAAATATATAGATATAAATACATGCAGCATAGTAAAACATGAAGATATATAGATATAACAAAAATTCCATGTAAATAAAACCTGACAATAATGTTTTCTATAATTAGGACCTCATTTTCTATTTGCTAGTATGGCATTTGTTTTAATTAGAATGAAATGTTAAATTATATAATTTTTATGTTTCAGTCAGGATAGGATGCTAAATAAAATATAATCTCCATTCTTTTTTTCATAAAAAATAAATGTATACTGAATTAAAACTTATAATCTCTAACAAAATACTGAAAATAAATATGAGTGCATTAATAATTATGGAAATAGATATTGCTTCTATAAGTCTGGGCCTGGCCCTATCTGAAATAAATATGCAAACAGAAACATGGGCTGTTTTAATAGCTGATAGGTAGTGGTCACCTAGTATCCCCTTTCCTTGGAGTGGTTTAAATTTTCTCTGTATATATTAAGGGGAAGATTGTTGCATTCGAAATCTTAGCATCGTAAAGCATGCCTTTATCTTTCTCAAACACTTCTGTCTGGGTTAGGAAGTATTCTGCCGTAAGATAGTGTATGATGGACTAGTTGACTTCCCAAGGTCTTTTAATCTATGAAGTGAAAATTAATATCCTTTCATCAGACAAGGCTGGTATCCAATTATCTATAGAGCAGATGTTGTGCTTTTCTGCTGGATATAAAGAAAGGAGATGTGCTTCTCATGCTTCAAGAGCTGTACCAATATGAGAGGGGCATTCTCACTCTGCTTTACTGCCATCCTAAAGATAAATTGCTTGATGTACAGCAACCTCATGCAATCTTTCCAAAAAGCAGAAATGAAAAACAGAGCTATGAAAGGTCCAGCTTGGCTCTCTTCACCAGTAAATTATGGGAATATAATTCATACAGCTGCAATGGGTAATTCCTTCCTGCCAGATCCCTTTGCTTCCATTTCTTCTGCCCACTGGGTATAGCCAGTCATTTCTAGGAGCTAATTTGCAGTTGATTATGCAATCTGCCAAACCCAATCAATGTACATGCTCATGACCACTCATAACATTATTTGCCTTAATCATAGCAGACCTCTAGGTCATCACTCCACCAGAGGGAAATATATTCAGTGGAGATGGTTGAGGTGGTGCCCATTGCACAGCTGCTTGCCAGGTCTCCTGGCTTTCATTATTTTCATCTCTTGGATGCAGCCAGTTCCATCCAAAGTCATTTCAAAGGCAAATATTTCTCATCAGTGAAAAAAGTTCTGCTGACTATTGCCTTCTGAGGCAGCAGGGTAAATACAAAGACCTTGAGGTCACTTCAGAATTCAGGGTTTTTTTTTTAACTTTTAAGGGATAGTAATATTTATTTGGAGTAAGAGTTTATTCTCTTCTATGTAGCAAAATAAACTAACAGAATGTCTACAAACAGGTGTCTAACAAAATGGTCTTCTAAAAACCAGATCTCTTGCCCTAGACAGTTTGGCTCAATAGATAGAGCATTGGCTCTCACACTGAAGGGTCCCAGGTTTAATTCTGGTCAAGGGCATGTAACCTAGATTTCAGGTTCCTGGCCCTAGTTGGGGCATGTGCAGGGGGTAACCAATTGATGTGTCTCTCTCACATCAATGTTTCTTTCTCTCTCCCTCCCTTTCATTCTCTAAAACTCAATGGAAAAATATCAGCAGGTGAGGATTAACAAAAATAGAATAAATAAAAAATCAGATCTTCTATATGAATTTATTGGCCTATAATCCCTCTCAACTCACTGTTTGAAATTTTTATATTCATTAATTTCTTTAAAAAATGGGTCAGATCATCATATTTTAGCAATATATATGTACATATACATTGTACATGTATATTGTGTCTGTTTTTTGTTAGGCACTATTATGCGCTAATATGCAAATTGTCCCCTCAACCAGGAGTTCAACCAGCAGGCAGGCCAGCCAACTGCCCATGTCCCTTTGTTCTGGCCAGGCTGGCCAGACCTCACCAATGCATGAACTCATGCACTGGGTCTCTAAAATAAATATACATATATACTGAGTGGGCAGATTATTATTCAAAGATCATAATAATCTGGCCACTAAGTGTATCCTATCTAATAAAAGAGTAATATGCAAATTGACCTCATCTCTACTACACCCCAAGCCATGTCCACCAGCTACGCCCACCAGCCAATCAGAGTGAGTATGCAATTAACCCAACCAAGATGGCTACTAACACAGAGAGAGCAGGAGGGAGACTTGGCTTGCCCCTGGTGATGGAGGAAGCTAAGCTTTCCCCAAACCCTAGCCAGCCCAGGCCTCTGCTTAAGGCAACAAAGTTTCAATGGCTGCCACCACAAAGGAGGCTTGGTTGTCCCTGGCAATGGAGGAAGCCAAGCTTTCCACACACCCTGGCTGGCCCAGGCCTCCATTTAAGGCAACAAAATTTTAATGGCTATGAGAGCAAAAGGCTTGGCTCCACTCTAGGCTACAAAGTTTCAATCGTAGAAGATAAATAAATCCTAGATACTAGGGCCTCCACTTGGGTTGCTGGGGTGTGTGGCTGGCCTGCAAACCACCACAGGCCCCTCGCTCAGGCCACTTCATACCCCAAGGGAACACCCACCCTGATCTAGGACACCATTCAGAGCAAACCAGCTTGCCCCCACCGTGCACCAGGCCTCCATCCTATCTAATAAAAGAGTAATATGCAGATTGAACATCACTCCAACACACAAGATTGCTGTCCCCATGTGGTCAAAAGATCCTGCTCCCATGTGGACACAAGATGACCATCACAAGTTGGCCAGCAGGGGAGGGCAGTTGTCAGGGAACAGGACTGCAAGGGAGGGCAAACAGGCTGGCAGGGGAGCAGTTAGGCATCAATCAGGCTAGCAAAGGAGTAGTTAGGGAGGTGATCAGGCCGACAGGCAGAAGCGGTTAGGGGCAATCAGGAAACAGGCAGATGAGCAGTTGGGAGCCAGCAGTCCTGGATTGTGATAGGGATGTCCCAGATTGGAGAGGGAGCAGGCTGGGCTGAAGGACACCCTCCCCTTCCCCTATCCCGTGCATGAATTTCATGCACTGGGCCTCTAGTATATATATATAATTGATTTATATTCATAAAAAAATGGCATATTTTCTTTTAAATTAATATATAATTTGTTATATATTAATGCTGATTCAATGAACAAATGAACATTAATTTTACTATAAAGTAAGTATTTTCAACATAATTTGGGATCTAAAGAATCCCATAGTTTGTAATACTGCTGAATGACTCAACCATCAGTTTTCTGGTTATAAAATGGATTTGACCTGAATTTGAAAAAGAGTAAAGTAGGTTTTATCAAATGATTCTGCTTTTAAAAGCTGTACGGCTCTAGAAAAGGTCTCTATAAGCCTTTAACAAATAAAAATGTAATATTTTATGTTAATACAAATATGTGCACTCTCTGGTAACATTCCAAAGAATGACAAAATATACGACATGACAGTGAAAAGATAATGCTTATGAAAATGCAAATGGTAAGAAATTTTATGCAGCCTAAGTACAGATGAGGAGAAAAATACATTAGGGACATTTACATATCTGCCCTCAAAAGTGTTTATTACAGCTATTGCAAATCACATAAAAAACATTTTGTTAAAATAAAGCATATTCATTCCTTATTTAGGTATTCAAAAGTTAAACATTGATCAGAATCTGCCATATGTACAGAGTTCTATTGACTTCTTTCTTCCACTTTCAGAAGGCAAAACACATTCTACCTAAACTTCAGGCTTATCGTAAATTTGAATATATAATTAAGTATACCCTGTGGTATGCACTCATGGGCCAAATCTTTTGGAAAAGAAGATACACTTACACCTGAAAGTTGGTACACTGAGTATATTCACAATTCCTTCCAGCTATGAATGTCTCCTAAGGTATAATTAAGTCCATAAAACTCTTGTGTTGTAAAACATGGTTAAAATTCCCCCTACCCTCTTCCCTCCAAGTCTAGGGCTGGTTTGATGACTTAGCAGATTCAAGTTATAAAGAAGTTTTATTGGAGTGTGACTTGGGAAGATGGAACAAAATGAAAACAGAGCATTTTGTCTGCTTTTCAGTACCTTAGGTGTAACTGATACCAAGCCCTGCAATATTAGGTGTTGATTAATAAGAAAGGAGGAGTAGTATTCCAGTATTTTAACAAGCTTCTGTATTGCAGGATATATCATAATATCCACTATGCTTAATGTATAACTTGAATTTTCAAGACAATGATATAATATGCAGTCTCTGAATCTATGTGACAAACAGAACCATTTTGTCTCAATATATATCATAAGACTAGTATTTATACTCAAGTATATATAAAACCCTCTCTGTCTTCAAAAGCCTTTATTTCACTTTTATACACCATGTGTATTACATTTAATTGTCCATCAGATACTCAACCAAAGTAGAGAGGTTTAGCTTCTGAGAGCCCAGAGACTTCCACAGATGTTCCACAAGGTTGAAGCATTATTTTTAGTTATTGATTCTATGTAGATCAATGTCAGGATGTTGTAAAGTAAATCATCTGATAGGAAATGCTTTTGTGGTTCTGTTGAGATAAGCTGAATAATAAAAAAAAGATATGGCCTTTTTTATTTTTTTTAACATTCTCATGGCCGCAAACACTCAATATCGGTATTTGCACTGAGGTGATTGGTCAAGAAAAGAAACAAACCCACAGAATTAATATTAAATATAATGGACATGAATAACCGTGAGTGTAAATACACAATAAGGCTCATCTTTCTTCTTTTGCATCTAAACTTAAATTAGCCAAATTCTACATTAGGATTTTAGAAAAATTTACCCTCATATATGCATCTAATTTAGGGTTTACTAGTAGATATTATAAGTGTGGTTATATCCTATTACATAAGTAGATTCATTGAAAATGTATCAAAAGTTAGAATTACTGGCATTTTCGATGCAAGTAAATGATAATATACGAAGCATAAGGAAAGTGATAATAGTCTGCTTAATTGAAGCACAATTATTGTTCTTTATTCTAAAACCAAAATTGATATTTTCTTCTCAAAATAGAAATATGTCTTCCTTTTTGTAGAATCTAGTGTTATATTTTAAAGTAACTGTCAATTACACTAAAATAAATCTTCTGTAATAGTAAATGTTTAAGGTTGGGATTATTACATGTAAAATAATCCCCCCTCTCCATAACAGTGTTTACAAAATATAACTACACAGAGACTTAAATGTCAATAGCACACAAAATTCGTATAATATCTATTCACAGAGAAATTATGTATGAGATTCCTATGCTAGGTTGCATCGAGAAGGAAACAAATACTGATAAAATTTTAAATATGTGTAAGTAAAATAAACTATAGGCATAAGGTGTAATAGAAACGGTGAACATCAAGAAACTAAGTTTTGCTATATATGTAACATGGGTAAGAAATACCACATACACAGAGTAAACTAATAAATATGACAGATTAAATAATTTCCCCTGATAGAAGAACTATAGAACAATTATATAAATGATTTAGAAAAGCCGAATTCAGGCAAATCTTGTCGAAATCAGTTTTATTTTACTTTATAAGCAGATTTTATTTATATTTAATTTTATTGTTTAAGATGTTACAAATAGGAGTACATGTCTTTTTCCTTCCCCCAATGTCCTTCCCCACTCTGCACTTGCCCTTGTTCCCCCGCCCTCCTTGTCTTGCATCTGTTGGTTGTGCTTATATGCATGCAAACAAGTCCTTAGGTTGATCACTTACCCTCCAAACACGCTACCTTCCTGCTGCTGTTTCACAGTCTGTTCGATGCTTCTTTGCCTCTCTGTTTTTGTTCAACATATAAGCAGACTTTATATAGTAACTCAGAAAGTTAAAGTCTGGGACATTTTTTGGTATTGCTTAGGCATATTTAGTTCATTAGATGATGAACACATTTTCCTTCCTGTTTTCTGTCTGGTACTGAAATCTCTCCTCACCTTCACCTCTCAAAAAAGTGAGCCATAACCATGAGGAAAAGTATACATTGGATTTTATTTTGGAAAATCTACCATTATTTAGGGTCTGGCTCTCAGTTTCATGAGAATAAAAATCTATTTCTCTTATGTTCTTTAGCTAATGAAAACGGTAAAGGCTCTTGTCGCATATAAATGCAGAAGAAACTGAGGTACATATGCCAATTTCTTGATGTATAATAAACACTTTGGTTGATCAACATCTTTCTCATGAAGACAAAGCCAGCATTAGCGCTGATATCTCCCTTTATTACATGCATTGAAGTTTATAGATATTTTCTGAAAAAAATCTCAAAGCCCTGATAGATACATGTTTTTACCTTCAGAAACTGAGATTCAGGGAAGTTAAATAGCCTTTTAAGGTCACACAGCTAGTAATTCACCAACTCATTCAAATAGAGTCTTAGGCGGTTTATTTTGATGTAGTGTTTCCCAAACTGAAATGTGTCTGAATTCTTGTTAAATAAATAACATATTCTTGTGGACTTGAGACTATTCAAGGACCAGGGATTTTTAAGACTTACTTATTTTTCATTACAAAGGGGGATATATATATATATATATTTTATATCTGGCAAAATGATTCTCTAAGGATTGTCATAAAAGTGAAAAGAAAAAAAAATCAAAATTCTCATAGAATTTGTGGGCCCTTAAGACTATGGGTGAGAATCTCAGTTGAGAAACAGGCTTATTTTTTTTAAGATCACAGAATTTAGAGTCATATAAATCCTGACTGAAATGACTCTCTCAGCTTTAGTTTGTTCTGGAAATTGAGATGAAAATATCTACCCATAGGGTTGTCATAGTTAACTGAGATGATATATTTAAAATTATTTAACACAGTGTTGACTAGAGAGTAATTGCTTAAGCAATAGTCATGCTGTGTTTTGGGTTTCCATCCAGTGCTGTCCACTAAGACCTACTGACACTCTTCCCAGTTATTATAATGTTACTCTTCACATCTGGATTCAGATTCAGCCCTAAGCATCCATGTCCTGCTAGGCAGATCCAGTTGCATTTGTTGGCCAGAGAAATCTTCCCTGCACAGGGCTTAGAGAGACAATGTTTTGTCTCAAGGACTCCCTTTGCCTGTTACAAATACACAACCTACAGTCTGTTAAGATCTGTAAACTGTGTAAAAGACATTCAAAGGCTTAAATCTTTTGTTTGTGTGTTTATTCAAGATAATGTTTAAGCCGTAGTTCTTCACCTTTGGAAAACAGACTTATTTCCCAGTTCTTGAAGTAGCACTTCATTTTGGTTCTTGTGAGGCATGACTGAGACAGAGAAAGGGAAGAGGGGAGAGCAGATAGAGAGAATGAGAATGTGATTTCAAGTCTTCCTTAAAAAGGAATGAGGAAAAAAGACATGATATGAGATATTCTGCTTTTATTTGCCACCAGAAACTTTCTCACTCCATCCCAATGTAGCAGGCTTTGAAGGGTTCATTAATCTGTGGTTACAGGTACTCTTTGGAAATTTTTGCATTTGCACAAGACCCATGATTTTTGCAATTTGCTAGGGTAAAGGACAAGTTAGCTATGATTTGCCACGCTTGGGAATTTTAGTTAGTAGCCTAATAATATAGGAATATGTAGGGTCATTTTCTCAATTGAGGTTTGTTCCTTGGCCTCTGACCTGGAGCAGCAAGATCTGTGTCTAAGTTGAATCTTTTTCATTCTAAATTCCCGGATTTAATTCAAACATTTCAGAATAAACTCTATTCACAAAAGTTCTATGACCCTCTGACTGGGAAACAGTCAATTTAACTAAGCTCATAAGGAACAGCATGGCAATTTCACAGCTGATTTAGAACCATAGACCTTTTATACCCTTTTTGTAGGAAAGCCATAGAATTTAAGAGTTGAAAGCATTCTTTAAGATCATGTAACTCTATCACTTCATTTTTACAGTCTATTTTCCCAGGGAAATGAGAGTTCCTTGAGGACAAGGACCACATCTTAATCATCAACTTTCACAAATAAGTTGGGACATGCCTGACACCCTAAACTGGTCACTGACTTGATTTTATGTGTTTTAGATAACTATGTCATAATAATTGTGTTGTATGCTTTAAGTAGATTCTCTTATAACACTCAGTCACAAACAAATGAAATGGTAAATGCAAATAGATGAGTGTGATACAGTGCTTTTCAACAACCAGGGAACAGGATGGAATTTTTCATTTCTCAATTGGCTGTGGATAATGAGCAATTTCAATACATTACTATTAAGTCTGTCGGAGCAATTCTTGCCCAAGGAGTTAGTGCAAACTGTACTCTACAGAATACCCGTATTACTGTTAGAAGAAAACTGCTACAAAATTCCAACACCAGTCAGTACGTATATGGAAAGGACTCTTGTAAGTCTTCAGTAGAGAATACAGCACAGAGGTGCCACCTAGTGACTGCATTCTGGCTGTGAAAAGCACAGATTTGTTAGCATGGAGAATGAGATTTGAATATAGTTAGGGCATTTTTAAATATATTATAATACAGAATGTCTCTTCATAATTTGATCTATTCTGTCTAATGCAGTAGATAAGCTGGGTAATGCTCTGCAAGCCTTTATGTCACAAAGTGAAACCAGTGTAAGATGTTTATCCAAGTGCTTTCTCCTTATGGGTGCACATAGTCTCATCTGTAAATAAATCCAATAAACAGGATTTCTAACAGTTGACGTGATAAAAAGTATAGGACACATTTCTGCAACCATTGTAATATTTTAGGGCTATCTCCTAAGGTTATTTTTTAAATATAGCACACTCTGTACCACATAATATACACTTGATAAAGGATGTTCAATGAGTGAATGCATTTATGAATGGATAACTACACAAATCCTTGAACTTAAAGAATTTCAGGAGAGATGACATTACCTTTGAAGATGGACAGGTCTAATTTGTCCTCACTGTCTAGATTACCTGCAGTGAGACCACCATCTGAATAGTTGAGTATAATCTCATTTGAAAGCTGAGAGAAATCCTGAAATCAAGGGACTTTGGTTGTTCAAATTAGGAAAGGGGTAGAGGAAAAAGTAAAATGAGAAAAGGACAAAAAAGTACTACGAATGAAATATAATTTGAGAATTGCTGAGATGTGACAGCAGAAATCACCCCTAATAGGATATATGCATTCATGGTGTGAACAAATCAAGTTGTCATTATCGATTGTAAAATGTGTGTATAAGATCCCCCCCCTCTCTCTAGTGCACACACACATACACACACACACACAAAGTAAAAACCAGGCTTATATGCTCACCTGTGTGGTTTATTAACAATTATGCACCTTGCTGAGTTGATTAGTGCTACTGTGATACAATAAAAAGGAATAAAAAAAATGCACTGAGCAGTCCATGAATTGAAAAGATTTTGAGTACCAGGTTTCATGATCAAAAGCAGAAGTCCATATGCCCATGAACCAGCAGTGGTTTTTTGAAAAGCACTAACATCATCTCTCTTCAAAACTTCTAAGATGCCAGATGTAACATTAAAAGATGGCATTTGTTTATTTGTTTAGATGAGCAAAAGGTAGCTGATTCACTTAAGAAGAAAACCAGTTGGCATATTATTAGGAAAAATGCCCAAACATGGGCCTCCCATTCAATAATGGCTCAGATTTGTGATCATTATCAAGGAGCCAATCAGCAGCTGAGTTTGGTTTTTTAGATTGCTGTGACATTGAGATGCAAATAGAAGTAGCACCCCTACCCATAATGCAGAAAAGCCCTTCCAAAGAAAATATTTGCTGAATCTATAGGTCACTCCTTGGTAAGTTATTTAAGCTCTCTGAACTTCAAATTCTTTACTTGTAAAATGTTGATACAAATAATTCAGATATCACAAGATTCTTTTGTGAAGTAGATGTTGGTTGAAAATAATTTTTAAAACTGTAATTCAACTTTGGAATATGAGTTATGCATATCATCATCTTCAAACAAAGCACTATCAGTCTTGTCTACTTGTACTTGCAAAACCTCTATTTAGTCTTCTTAAGGTACCCAATGGGTTGCAAATTGGCTACTACAGCTGACCAGACAGTCAGAAAGAGGCTTAGGATATAGATTCTAGGATTTAGTGAGTTATATGGCAACAGAAAATACCTGCTAATAGTCTCTCGATGTACATGATTAACTTTAAAATTTGTAACATTAAAAGTAAATTATCTAAAGTTAAATAGGTAACCTTTTTAAATACACAAATACCGGAAGGAAGGTATATAATTGAGGTTTTTATTAAGCCCATCACAGAAGCATACATTAGTTTAACAATTTATCTACTAATAATAGCTGGTTGAAATTTGTTCATTTTGGACTCTAGATATGGTCCTAGATTTCTAGTGCAGTGAGAAGTTCTGGCTGCAAAGACCAACTGAGGATATGGATGTTTTATAGGAGGTCCAGAGCTTCCTGTTTTCTGAAGGGGGTTGAGAACAGCAGAAATCAGATTGCTTATCTTCCAAGCAATTTCACCCTTTATTCTTAAATGAAAAATCTCCATAAAAACATTTCTTTTCCTTTTCAGTTTGTTTTCTAGTATTCAGAATTGAAGTTAACTTAAAATATATGTATCCCTATTTAGAACTAAAAACAAGCATTTGCTTGTGGCTTTTACAGAATCCCGTGTCCAAGAACAAAGGAAATGTTTTCTACATGTATTAGTGAAAGACTAATCATTTAATTACACCAAAAGTCATTAACTCCAATTCTCTCAAGACTTACTAGCATTTTTGATTCTTTCCTGTATAAATTCTTTCTTTAATTGAACAGTTGGTCAGTTGGGATTTATCTCTAACATTAAGATCTTTTAGTCTTCTTTGTGTGTGCGTGTATGTGTGAATGTGTGTGTGGGGGGATATATGTATAATATCAGATTATTTGTTTTGTAACATAATATTGTTGGCAATAATGTGGCCTGGTGAATGTGATCTTCTTAATGGATATTTTTACCTCTTGTACAATGAAATAGATAGTTATAAATATCTATAATAATAAAAGCATAATATGCTAATTAGATCAGATAACCTTCTGGACTTCCTTCCTTCTGGACAAAGCCACAGCAGGTGGGGGCCAAGGCAGAGGTGGCAGAGGCCCCCAGCCACAGTGGTAGCAGGCGGGGGCCTCAGTGGCAGCAGTTGGGGGCTGGAGCCAAGGTCCTTGCACGGATTTTGTGCATTGGGTCTCTAGTTTAACATAAAATCTAATGATCAAATAGCCTGTATTCTCAAACTCATTACTGCATATTGAAAAAATCCAAGGAGACTTGGATTCTGAGGAAAATATTAGATGTAGAGAAAAAGAATGATTTGACTACCTGATGTGTAAGCAGAATAATGGCCTCCCAAAGATGTCCACCTACTTATGACTGGAAGCTATAAACTTATTATACTACATGGCAAAGGAAAGTTAAGGTAGCAGATAGAATTATGGCTGCTAATCAACTGACCTTAATATAGGGAAATTTTCTTTATTATATGGATCCATTGTAATCAGAAGGGTCCTTAAATGTGGCAGTGGGAAGCAATGCAGTTAGGGTCATAGTGGTGTAATATGAGAAATGGTTACTGCTGGCTTTGAAAATGAAAGAACATAAAGAAATATGGGAATCCTCTAGAAACTAGAAAAGGAAGGAAACAAATTTCTTACTGGAACCTTCAAGGAAGAATGCAGTTTTGTTGATAACTTAATTTTAGCCAGTAGGATTTATTTCAGAATTCTGACCTCCAGAACCATAAGAAAATAAAATTGTGTTGTTTTAAGCCACTATGGTTATGATGATTTGTTACAGCACCAATAAGAAACTCATGCACCTAGGAAATCATTTATCCATCTATGCATCCAACAAATCTTGCATAAGACACTGCCTCATTCATCTATTCAGGGTTTAATCATTGGAACTGCCTTTTGTTAACTCTATTTTCTTTCTTTCCACTGATCATCCAGGAGTGATTAGATGAATAAGAAATTTTCTCTTTTTCTTGGGGATTTTGGAAGAAAATTATACTTTCCATCAGCCTTTGGTTTTCTCTTTTCGAGTATATATATATATATGATGTGCACTGACTACCAGTGGGCAAGCGCTCCCCACAAGAGCTGTCCTCTGTTAGTTAGTGCACTTCTACACTTGGGTTGAGCGCCTGTGCCCTGGTAAATCAGTGCACATCATAGCTACAGGTTGTTCTCGGTTATTTTGCTGTTAGGGTCAATTTTCACATTACGCTTTTATTATATAGGATGATTTGATTTAACACTTAAAGGTTTGTTACTAGTATGTATGTGCTTGAAGTATTAATCCCTATGCTTGACGATACTTTAATTTGAGCCCTTTGTAACTCAAAAGAACAATAGCCTATATATATTGAGAGAGAGAGAGAGAGAACTCTTTCCTAATTTAAATCTGGACTTTATGCTGGACTTAGAATAATGAATGTATTTTTCTTTTATAATATAAAACATAAAAATACGCATTTCAATTCCTCTAATTTTCCATCATGCTGAAACACTTCTCACATTAATTCAGTCATCATTTATGTATTCATGCAATGAGTTTGGATGTTTCAGACACTGTAAATAAGAAAATAAAAAATACAAAAACAAATAAAAATCTTGCTTCCTTCTGTAAAGGATTTTGAAATCTATAGACGTATGATAGACACGTATCTCCAAATATAACTCAAGGCATTATTAGGTGCTTTTATGATTGTAACATAACTCTATAATGTATTATACAATCCCATGTAATGGTATGTACTTGGTAAATACTTATTACAAAATCTAATGTCTGTGTTATTTTATGTATATAGAGTAAAGTAATGGTAGTCATTAGTAATCTTAATACTTCTGTTATATATAATCAAGAGGCCTAGTACATAAAAATTCATGCACTCAGGGAGGGAGATGTTCCTCAGCACATCCTGCACTCTCTCACAGTCTAGGACCCCTTGGGGGATGTCCACCTGCCAGCATAGGCTTGCTCCTAGGGGGATCTGGCCTAAGCTGGCAGTCAGACATCCCTCTGGCAGTCTGGGACCCCTTTGAGGATGTCCCACTAATGGCTTAGGCCCACTAGCCGCTAGTTGGACATCCTTTGTGTCCAACTATGAGCCAGCTTCTGGCTGAGCAGCGCTCCCCCTGTGGAAGTGCACTGACCATCAGAGGGCTGCTCTTGTGTTGAGCGCCTGCCCCCTGGTAGTCAGTGCACTTTATAGCTACAGGTTGTTCTCAGTCATTCTGCTGTTAGGGTCAATTTTCACATTACCCTTTTATTATATAAGATGATTTGATTTAACACTTAAAGGTTTGTTACTAGTATGTATGTGCTTGAAGTATTAATCCCTGTGCTTGGTGATACTTTAAATTGAGCCTTTTGTAACTCAAAAGAACAATAACCTAAAAATAATATTTTGAGACGGAGCTGATGATATGACAATGAAGAAAGAATTGAGTAAACAATGAGAGCAGAGTGGAGAGCACCTCGTTTTCATTAAAAAAAAAGAAAAGACCATGTGCCAAAACCAGTTTGGCTCAGTGGATAGAGCATTGGCCTGTGGACTGGGTTTAATTCTGGTCAAGGACATGTATCTTGGTTGCAGGCACATCCCCAGTGAGGGTCATGCAGGAGGCAGCTGATTGATGTCTCTCTCACACTGATGTTTCTAACTCTCTATCCCTCTCCCTTCCTCTCTGTAAAAAATCAATAAAATATATTAAAAAAAGACCATGCTATTCTAAATTGCATGACAGATTTTCTGCTATACTTTTATCTAGAAATTAATCAACTAATTATAGGTAATTATAATTAATAACTGAATTCATTATATTCAGTCATATTATTAGAATTTGAAATATATTCTGTGCTGTCTTAAATTCCATATACTCTAACAATCAGAGAATAATGGAAGCTTGATTGTTTCAATTAGAAAAACCCACAAACCTTAAAATAAACTTTGAAATAATATCACAAGTTTGATACTTATTTTGCAGGAACTCATCACCAGCTTTTACAGAGATATTTGCACTCAGATAACCATTTCCTTAAGATATGGAACCAAACTTGTCGCTAGGACTGCATTTTTAGAGACTGCTTGGTGCCTATTCACTCCATTCTTGATTTTTACAAAATATACAGTAATATTTTCATTGAAACAAAACAAAACTTTGAAACTTTTCCTAAACAACAGGATAAAGTCTAAAAACCATTTGATAGGACATTTGGGGTATTTTTGCTATTCTTGGTTGGCATCCCCACCATCTATAGAGAGGTGAGATTCATCCTTGCTTGACCCTTTCCTTGTCCTCCAAATCTAATCAATAACAAAGCTCTGATGATTTTTTCTTTCTAAATAATTTTTGAGTTGGTCCCATTCTCTCCTTGTTAATACCACTGTCCTATATCAGGCTTTTATCTTTTCCCTGATGCCAGTCTTGCTCATATTAATTCATCTTTTATCTTGACCCGCAGAGTTACAGGAAGGCTAATGTCTATGTTTATATTTAAATAAAGCAAAACTAATCAGCTTATGTCTATGTTTAAATAGAGCAAGCTTCCAAGCAAAGTACACAACACCCTTTATGAACTTTCCCATCTACTTTCCTAGTATCACTGCACTCTGCTCAATTTACACTCCAGAAACTACTTGGGATTGCTCTCAAACACACTGTGCTTTTCTATGCCTCTCTTCTTTGCCCATGCTGAGTTTTACATTCAGAATGGCTTTCCTCCTTTATTCCTATATTTAAACTACAGAATTAAAAAATCACCTCCTTCAGAAAGCCTTTCTAACATTCCTCAGGTGGAACCAGAGTTCCTAGAATGCAATATACATATCTCTGTGAAAGCACATGTTACATTATATTAATTTTTTTCTGTTTCCATTCTCTCTAATCATTGGGATGTGAGAATCTTGAAAGAGTGGGTCAATCACTTTGCATCTCTAATATATAAGGTAGGATCTGAAACATTCAGGTGTTCAATAATTACCTTGGAGTTCTTGAGAACTAACAGAAACTTCACAAGCTGACTTACATGTTTAACTTCTACCATTTTCCTCACATTTATTATGCTCTAGTTCTATGAACCTCATATAAGTTTATCATCTAGTCACCCACCCACCCATCCACCTAGGCATTCATTTAGTCATCCATCCATACATACATAGTCAGATATACGCCTTTGATTTAAGCATTGAAATGTTTTAATTTTCTATTTTGTAAACAAATGGGTAAATTACCCAGCCTTTTCTTGCTATATGTAAGTACTTTATATTTATTATTTTCACCATTTTCTATTCATTAATGAGTTTTACTGAAGCACACTACTGTTACTTATGATATTTTTCTTATGTTCTAATCCTGAGGACTACATATGAGTTTCTAAACTATTCAGTTTTTCACTCATCCATTCCTTGAGGTAAGATAAACCCTTGACAAATAGACATTTTTATTTTCTAAGATGAACACGATGATGCAATTAAAAAATGGTTTAATATTCTTTCTCAATTACCATTGGAAATGCTAACATATCAATATTTTTAGCCTCTAATATCTATAAACTGTTGCATGAGAGTGAGTTTTGGTTTAATTGGTAGTAAGTTTGTTTTTATTTTATTATCTTCTTTTTAGGTGTGTTTAAAAAATGGTAAAAGATATGACCTAATGTAAACCAAAAGATGTTATGTAGTTAGTTGTCTAGAAACTTTTTAACATTTGTGTTTAATTTTTGGTTCAAATGCTTTGGCTAGTTTAGTCTTTTTGTTGAATTCATTGACCTTGATAGATACAAGGCATAGTATATAACATGGATAAAGAAATCAAATCAGATTTCACTCTAATTTTTGTACTTTCTATCTCTTTGACTGTTTAAGGCTTTCTTTTGCTTGTGATGGTACTCACGTTTTTTGTAACTATGCTTAATCTATGAAGATCCTGTTCATATACATGAAGATTTCCTTTAGGCAAAGTTGCCTATTTCCTTTCCTAGGCAGAAATTATAGACTATATTATCTTGAATAATGTTTTAGCTACACATATGCCATTCTCTTTAATAGGTTATAAACCCTTTTAAGATAATAAACTCATGTTTTCAGCACTCAGTGTTTGATACAGCTGTTACTCAATTCATGTTTGCTAAATGATGAACAATATCCTTCAGAGGAAGAAAGGAAATGGGGCTTCCTGGTGTAAGTTGAATAATGGCATTTCCTGTTTTAAAAAGCTCAGAACTGTTTTTTCCCCCCCAAAAAACTATTTCTGTTGTGTAAGTGAGGTACACATAATCAACTATGTACTGGACATTTTCATTTTTGTTTTGCTGTATGCTTGCTGATATTGAGTAAAAACAATTGTTTCTTTCCTCAGCTATAAAATGAAACTAGCCTTGTTGCATGGACTTTAAAATGATGGTACAACACTGATAAGTACAATGTGCCATTTTAAAGTAAAACATTTTTCAAGGACAGTGAAGCTTCTGCACTGAGTTTTTATTTGTTTCCAAATATGGAAAAATCATGCTTTTTGTTTGTTTTAGTTAATCCTCAAACAAATATTTTTAGAAAAAGTAGAAGGGAGGGAGGGAGAGAGAGAAACATCCATGTGAGTGAGACACTTCAATTGATTGCCTCCTGCACACGCCCTGACCAGGTCTGTGTGTCAAACCCAAAACCCAGTTACATACTCTTGACCAAAAATTGAAGACCCTTCAATGCATAGGATGATATTCTAACCACTGAGAAACAGCAGGCAGGGTGGAAAAAAAAGTCACATTTTTAAAGCACATTTCCATTTGTCTAAAGATTTAAAAATAAGCCATTTTTACTATGAATAGTAATGGCATTAATTAAATTATTTACAAAATAATTTTTGTTTACTACTAAAGATTACTTCTAGGAACAAATTCAAGACAAATGTTAAGTGGGGCATCTATAATGCATTAACAAACCCCAATTCTTTTTTTTAATATTTAAAAAATATTTTTATTGATTTCAGAAAGAAAGGAGAGGGAGAGACAGAAATATCAATGATGAGAGAGAATCATTGATTGGCTGCTTCTTTCACGCTCACTATTGGGGATTGAGCCCCCTACGGGGCATGTGCTTTGATAGAAACTGAGCAGTGACTTGGTTCATAGGTTGACATTCAACCACTGAAGCACACTGGCCAAACAACCAACCCCAACTCTTAATCTTTTGCCTATAGACTAAGAAAAAGTTGGCTGAAGTAATGTTTATTAACTTTTTTGAATCCACATGAAGTCTAGTGAATGCTCATTTGGCAGGACTTTCAAAGTTTTTGAATAGTGACCTTAATGATATGTAGATCGTTATAGCCTAGAAATGTAAATTCAAAATTAGAGTGTCACTGTGAATTTGATTCTAGAGTAGAAATTTCAGCCTTGACTTTTGGGCCCAAGGTCACAGTAGAGAATACTTTCGTAATATATTCAGGCAGATATGCTGCTCTAGCAAACTAATAGTTTTAAAGATACTAGTTTGTCCTCTTCAAGGTTGACAGATTTCAACCACAACCTCCTTTTCATCCTTTAATGAATGAAAGTGAAATAATAATCTTAAAATATACTTCAAAAATGATCACAAAAATGTAAATTAAAAAAATGGAAATGTTAAGTAGCTTTAATAGGATGCTGTTGTTATTGGCCTAATGGCAAGTATTTTAGGACCACTACCCAGAATAACACACAGCATAACAATTAACAATAAAAATAGTCTAAATTTTCACATTCATTGCATATCTTATTCATTGTAAAAAAAAAAAAATGCCCTGTACCTTTCAAACTTTGAGATTCGGAGACTGATCAAAGAAGAGTTTTCTTTTGTTCTTATTACTTACTATATTTCATGGCCTTTTCTTGAATAATGACTTTAATAATTCAATTTTCACTCCCATCACTTGAAACAGATTCTGACTTGTCAAGAATATAAAAATATAAGTTATGACTTCAGGACCTTAATTTCTTTAGAACTTATAGCCATAAATGATATAAATCCACTTTTTTCAGTATATTTTCAATGTGTCCAATATTTTCATAACTATATCCACTTTATCTCTGCTTTAACTCTCAGGCAGTAATATTACAAAAATATGATCTGTCTTAAGTTATTTTATGTTCACTTTCTCTAGTTATGTAAAAGCGGTAAATGAACGAGTTTAAAAATCTGATATTTCTTATCCCCTGAATACTTCTGTGAGAATTTTCACTTACTATTTTTATTTGGATAATATGTTTTTAAAGATTTGTTTTAAATGACTGGGCCTTTAAACAGATTGGCTTTATTCATAGGGTAAATTATTTTCCCATCTACCTTTAATAATCTTTTGCCTAAAGTTATATACTGCCAATTTTTTTCATTTTTGTATCTTGCACAGCAGACTGTATATTCTTTTGAAACCTTTGTTTATCATTTATATCATTCTTTAAATCCTGCAACAACCACATGCTGTTCAAATCCCTGATGAAGCAGGACAATCTCTGGAGGCCTTTAACAAATTCACAATTAATGAAGGATAAGTTTCATTGAAAGCTGTGTTTGTTTTTTGATCCTTTCACTCATTTCAATTAGACATATATTTATTAATTTTTCTACAATAATATTTTTTAAAAGCTTATATTTTATTTTTTAAAGACTGCTGTGATAAGGAGTTCAGTTTTAAACTACTTTCATGTGTTCATAGTTTTGAAACATTGAATCCTTGCAATAAATTTTGGAATCAGTGTCTGTTTGACTATTTTAATGTCTGTTGCTTTAGGCATTCTATATGCAGTGGCAATAATTTTAAGGTCTCAGAGAACTTGAGAGAACACATAGCCCTATTTTTATGTAATACAATATATATATATATATACATATATATATATATATTACATATATTAATGTTTTATACACATATGTTATATGCATATTTTTCCAAAATTTAATCTACAATTTTATTCTACTTCCTATATAGTAGGTGCTTTACCAATATTGACACACTCAATTTTCATAATAGCTCTCTACAATAGATACTGTTATTAGCCCACCTCAATCTATTTTACAAATGAAGAATTTGAAGCAGAGAAGTTAAGTAACTTGATTAAGTTTACACAGCTAATTCTAGGTAGCAGACCTAGGGTTCAAACCCAGGTGGTTGATTGCAAAGTCCATGTTCTTAACCATTATGCCATGCATTGTTTGAAGAAATATGAATCTTTTGTAGAAGCAAGAGCAATTCCTTTGTTTGCTTTATGACATGAATTTTATTGTATGAATCCCTGCCACTGAAATAACTTTTGATATAAATGGTCTACTCAAAAAGTCCTCAATTAACAGACACTATGTTACTAAATAACTCCAAATAGCACTTTTTAAAATATTTTGCATTCCACTCTTCTTTATCTTAATAAACAAGGAAGAGAATATACCTCTTTAATTTATTAAGACTTCCTCTAATAATTAGGACAATGCCTTAAGAAGAAAGGAAGTACTACTTATCTAACTTCACTTCAATGCAATCAGGTGACACAATTATATGGAATTTACTTAATATCCTCTTTAAACTTGATGGAAAAAAAAGATAAAAAAGTTGATTGGAAAGATTAATAACTCTAAGATCTTATATGAACCTGAGGTTATATAACTGTGGAATCCATAGGTACTTATAACAATCAGACTTAGTGAGTCTTTTTATAAGTTAAGAGAAAATTCAAATGATTAAAAGTTCCAATTATATTAACATGGCATTCAAACTCAGGAAGCTATTAATCCTACCTTTAAAATATAAAAATGTTATTAATTATATAACATAAACCTTATCTCTATCAACTATAAAATCATTTAAAATAGACTAATCAAATATGCTTCAGTTGAGGAATTATGAAATGTATTCTATAATTTGACCAGAAAGTGTTATATTATGAGATTCTTTAAATATATAATCATAGACTTACTTAAACTTGCTTCATTTGTGGGGTTGGGGGTAATTCATAATCATCTAAAGTAATTTTAAGCATTTTTGATTGATTATAATTTGAGATAGATTATTTTTTTCATTTCTAAAATACTCAGTTTCTCAGATCAGCAAATCCTGTTTTAGACTAAAATTTAGAAGCATTTCTGGAATGAGAGGAGAAGCAACTATTTAACCAACTTATACCTCTTCGTGGGTTGGCAGCATCAACAAATTCTTTTACTCAGCAGTTACAAGAAATTCTATAAACTTTCCAAAGCTAAATAACTTCAGCAGTTCCACTTCCTTCTTTAAAGAGCTAGCAGCCAGCATTCAAAATGAACTGCTAAATTCCTATATAACATGATAAAGGTTGTTTCTAATATCAATAGCTTTTATCTTGATTTCATGTCACTCAGAAATGTTCACAATAGAAAACAACGCTTAAAAAAAAACAACACTCACTTATACCAATGGCCTATCTTTTCAGACTATTTCTGGTTAAATTAGGAACAATCTGAAAAAACAAACAAACAAACAAACGACGAAAATAACTCCTTTGACTTGTCAGTTTCAAGAGACCCAAATCTTCCACTATTATATTCCAAGAGTAGAAGCATAGGTTCTTCCCAGCTCTTGTTTCCTTTAGGCACACTAAATGCGGCTCTGTTTTGTAAGGATTTTATATTAATGAAATACAAAACCAAAATAAATAGTTTTTAAATAGCTACTCAGGAAACATTGCAAACTCTCTATAGCAAAGATATTGCAGAAGCTAATCGCCTTGCAACTCTTACACAACATGACACAGGTTTACTGCATAAACCCTAAAGAATAAAGTCAAAGATATTAGTCTCACATCAGGGTCAGATCACAAAATCCAAAGGGAGGACAAATCACAGATAGACGAGGACAAGTAACAGACATTAAAGCAGCACCGCAAGCATGCGGTCCATGTTCCACTCGTTTATATCTATAACAATGAAGAGGTCTTGTTTAATGGAGAAAGTACCCAGACATACTTTGTGAATGTATGTGGATACTGACCTGGACTTGTGACAGGACTAGAGGTAGTAGGCTCAATAATTTCTACAAAAAGGGAAAAGGAAAGAAAAGAAAACATTTTGTGTATTAATCATACATAAAAGACAAACACTCATGAGACAATCAACGATCATGCAACATATACACACAGGTGGTCTTTAATTTGAAGGCTTCCCTGACCTTGGAAACTATTGAACAAAAACCAGCCTCTGAGTTTACACAAAATCCCATTTGTGCCTTTGATGTTAAGCCATCTTTCAAACAGAGCCAACATTTAGGAGTCCTTTTTGCGTTCTAATCCATGGCATCATGTTTTACTATGCTAAGGTTAAGGACTGAGCCTTAGAGTCCTTAAAATTTCTTCCTAGAAAAACAATAAAACCCATATGTACAATGTCTTATTCTGAGCGAGCAAAAGCCAGTTCCTATAAAGTCATTCAATCAGTTGTTGTTTTGTAATATGTACTAAAAAGTGGGTAAAATTAAAATAAACTCAAAATGTCTTTTTGAAGATAAATCTCATATTTTTTACAAGCATAACAACAGAATTTGGCCACTTGGAGGACCAGTTATGTCTACCTTTATGTCTCTATGTAAAATGTAATCACACACAACCCGCACATATGCAGAAACATATATACATTTTGAATTACCTGAAATATATTCATGACTACAAGGCACCGCTGGTTATAGTCTAGACATTACTATGCCACTGGTATATCAACCTAATTTTCTAGCTAGCAAGCATCTAACAAATAGTAAACCTTATCAAATTTTAAATCATATATGTACTTTTATTTAAGATTTCTATTTTTAACTTTTTAAATGGGATTATTTCTTTTCAAGTGTTAAATGGTGATGATGACAAGAATAACAGCAATACAAAGATTAAACACTATTATTGATAATCCTAAAGGCTATGAACAATATTTATTGGAGGAGAATGCAAATATTAGAAAACTGTGGCATTTTTTAGACACTTTCATGATGCGTTGTCCTGAGAGATTTATTTCAGTACTAACTGCACACAGATAATATACTCTTTTTTTAACCTAGTTAACAAGCATGTTCCAAAATAGTAAAAAAAATAATCTAGATTCTTAGAACTAAACACAGTGAGTGTGGCTGTGAGAGGTAAAAGTATAGATGGCTACACAACATTTTACCTGTGAGCAAGATTTGCCTCCTTGCTCAACTATGTTTCTATGGCCTATAAGTGATATTGTAGAGCAGAAAGGGAAAATTTTTCTTTAAATTTGCTAACTGCTTTGGGGCTCTTGCTGACTTTCACTAATTCTTCTACTGATAAGGCAATTACAAATTCCATTCAATGGCGAACTCAAACTACTTCTCTAATGGTCTAGTTCAGCTATTGCTTTGAATTATAAAACCCTAGTTTAGCAAGAATTATAAAATGGAGCTTCCAAAAATATATTTTTGGATGATTTTTTTGGATGAATGAAAGTCTGTATGTGCTCCAGTCTACAGGATTCCCTGGGCCAATGGGTGATATAAAACATTCAGGAGAACGGATTAGGGTCATGGCTTACATTTCATTAGATCTGGGAAGGGGGAATATAAGTTTTGAAAGGAGACATTGCAAAATAATTACACAAGTTACAATTAAAAATTCAAAAGTCTTGTCATCCATCTGGCAGTAAGACTTGATGTCATCCAGAAGTGACAACTAAGACAACTCTGCACTAGTAGTCATTTACTTGAAAGTGAGAGAATTTTTTTAATTTCCTTTTCTGAGGACAGCTATATGCATTAATGTATCACAATTAATATTTATTTTATGTGTCAAGCTATAAAACAATTATAGCTTATAGTAGCTAATAAAACAATTAAAATTCCTGATCTTATGGAGTCTATGGATTGTATAATGTAGGTTTTAAAATATTATAACATTTCATTCTTATTTCAAAATTCCATTATTAACAGAAAATTAAAATATGAAATAAAATATCATGGATAAATGCTGCTCTAATTTAAAAATTATTCTTTTGTTAGGTTGCATAAGCCCTCAATTATTTTTATGCACTTATGTTTTTAATTTTTCTTTAAAAACTCCTTCAAAGAAAAGAAATTATATGTTGAAATTTGTTTAATTCTACATAGTGAATCTTATTAATGTACATTAAGAGTGTGTACTCAAATAAAAGGATTTATCATTCAAAAGAAAATGAAACCATAAAATGGCTGGGATAGTAGAAATTCAATCAGAATATTTATTCAGAGGGAAAACTAAATTCAGTAGGACAGTGAACAGAGTTTTCTATGTTCAGTAATTTGGACATTTTTCACTTCAGTTTCTTCAACTGTTTGGCTTTCATTGTTTTGAATTCCTAATGCTTATTTGAGTGCTCATTGGAAGAGATGGAGTGGCATCTAACTACAACTTCATCTCAATGCAAGGATGGTAGAAACAGCTATCTCTGTAAACCAAGCTCTTCATTGTGCTTGCTTATGTAGAGCTAAACTGCTTATGTAAAGTAACATTGTCTTTTAAAAGGTCTTTTACAAGGATACAAAATTTTAGTGCATAATAAAATGATGTACATAGGATCCATTCCATAATTTAGTTTCATAGTCAACACATAATTTAATTTCAGAGTCAATGTAAGAGATTTTCCCCATGTAGGCCTAGTAAGATAGTTTTATGTAAAACAAGAATTGGGACCAGCCAAGTTGGTTAAGTTGAAGATTCAGATTATAAAAAGCTAGAGTCATCCATGGCACTTGAATGGCATGAGCAAAAGAGACACCAGAGGAAGTGAGGCCAAAGCACCAAGATTAGAAACAGCTGGTGCAGAAGTTTGTGGGTGAGTCAGCTCTATTATTTGATTTGAGACAGTTTGATGAGTTGGGAAGGACCCAATTAAACTAGTATTAACTCTCAAATTTGCCATTATTCAAGTATAATGGTGAGCAACTTAACAAACCTCTCCAACTCCAGTGTCCTCCTTTACGGACACAGGAAATAACTCCTACTTGGAGGGTTGTGGATAGGGTTAAGGATATTTTATGTAAACAACCGATTGAGAGTGAGTAGCAAATAGTTTATGTTATTACTTATAGAAGTGAATTAAAAAATTAATAACAATCAATGACAAGAGAAGCAGAATGGCAGGATTTGGGAGGATTTAACTTTATTAGGTAGAGAAAGATGGAGAATACCATGAGCAGTCCAAATTATATAAATAACTAAATTCCAACTAGAATGTGAACATTGATTTTTTTTCTAATTAAAAAAAGTTAATATATTATGCTTTTAGGTAATTATTTGGGAGCCATATTGGCTTTTGGAAAATAACTATAGAATTCAAGGTATTTAACAGTTCTCATTTAAGTAAGAGTAGAAATTTATAGATAAAGATGTTACAAGTTTTGTGAAGGAGAAATGCACTTTAATATTAAAATGAGGCATTTGTGGCAAACTGCAGGCATGCATTATTAAGATATTTTAAAATAAGTCCCCCTTATATCTCCGAAGTATAATGATTCCACTAACTCAGTATGGCCAAGTTCTTTTTAATGAAATCTTTTATTACACAGAAAATACAGTTTGGATAATAGTTGAAGCTGACTAGATCCAATAAATCTACTATAGATTTCCTTAGACTCTTCAGGTATTAATTCAATTTTTCAAGGACTACTTTTTGAACAGCTGTTAGAACAACAGTATTATTATTATATTAATTAAAATTACTGACATCTATTCAATATGTGCCAGGTAAGGTTACATATAATAACTATATATTAACCAATTTCCTTATCTCAAAGTCTCTAGATACACACTATTATTAATTTGCCCTGTACAGATGAGATAATGGAGCACAGAGAGGTTAACTAACTTGCTCATAGTCACATAGCTAATAAGGAGTAGAAGTGGGAGAGATGCTGTGATAGGATGTTTTAGCATTCCACTTTCTCAAACTTTCTAAAAAAAAAAACAACACAAAACTGTGCTGACTTTCATTATGGCTTTACATACTAGTAAATGGGACACTCTTATACAAGGGAATCTTACAATTATTTACTCTTCTAACTTTCCCAGTAATAGGGTAAGTCTTTCCATTAGCTGTAGGTAATCAATGAGTGGCTTCTGTCACCAATTTGGAAAAAGACATATTTAATTTTCATTTTGGAGGCGTCTTTAATAGAGGACTCTGCTTGGAGAAAAGGGTTTGTAACACATAATTTTCAAATCTTGTTCTCATATTCCAAGTCAACAGTAAATATAGTTATTTACTTCTGTATAAGCCTTCATGCCATAAAGGGACAAGTCTCCAAATAGCTCAGAGGACATGATCATAACTGGATTACACAATCAAATAATAATCTTGACCTTGTAAACTCCCACTCTATTAGCACAGTTTGAACAGATATTAGTTAGCTTTCAAGACCATTGTTGTTTTTATATGGATCCGATTTGAGCTGTTGTTGCATCTTAGTAATCAACTTGTAAGCAGGGAAATATTCTTCAGGAGGTGCCAAGTTGGCTCTCCTGATGAACAACAGTAAATGTTCTCAGTGAGGCTTTCTCATGTGTCTCATTATGTGGAGAAGCAGAGTGAGCGCTCCAGGGTTAACGGCAGAATATATCATTGTAGGCAATTGTATTACTGTAGGGAATGGCCTCAGCAAATAGATGGTTTTAATTGTACATAAAACAGAGGTGAAGAGAAGTTCACCAAGAAAAACATTTTCAACAGTTATGTGGAAAAATGAGGTCTCCTGAAAAACAAGATTTTACTTGGTTAGTAAATGTGAATTTGGCCAGGAGACAAGGAAATGCTATTCAAACAAGGTGTTGAGGAAACAAGTGTATCATAAGCAGAAGGTAGTTGTAATGACCCTTTCTATAGACTTTAATACTATTTTTTTTTACCTTTTTTAAACCTGTACTCACAATACAGTGTTAGATTGTCCAGCATCAAACCTCTTGGTTTCTATGTATTTTGGAAGTTCATATTTGGTTTCTAGGTTGTTATTTTCTCTTTATGTTATTACACAGCCATGATGTGTGTGAGTTGTCTTTTAGACTGTTGAGAGATAAACATGATTTTGTGTTGAGACATGGCAGAAATTAATCCTTTTGGTTGCCATGGTTTCATCTGAAAGCTCTGACTCCCAATCATTGTGGAGTGGAGCAATGTCATTTCACAGCAGAATAAAGAGGATGTTGTCCTGGAATGACCAAGGTTAGTGCTGATGGAACCAACATAAAACAGTCTGTGGACTAGGTTGGACACAGAAGGCAGGAAAGGTGGCTCTTCTTTTTACATTTGTGAGGAGGCCAATAAAAGGTGCACCAGGCCTCATAGGGCATTAGAATAGCAGAGGCTTTGTGCAATGAGAACAATTTAGACATCACACTGTTGCCTCCAGAGAAGAAACACATAATCTGTAAACATTCATGGGATTATAGTTGACATCAGTGACCACACAATCTAATACAAACAACACTATCCTAGAGATTAGGTTCCATCCTGTCTGCTAATCATAGGTATGTAATTCTAACCCAAGCCCAATTTTCTGACCTGTAATTAAGAAGCTATAATAGCTGGCCCACATACTTTACTGAGTTATTTTTGTTTCCATCACATGGTTGTTATTTAAAAAATGGTTTATCACAGTGGTTAATAACAGTGGCTCTGCAGAAAACTTACCCAAGACCAAATCCTGGGTCCAATATTTACAAGCCACTTGCCCTCTCTAAGTTTGTGCATTTCATAAAATGAAGATAACAATAATATCTACGATTCAACATTGTCGTGAGGGCAAATGAGAAAATGCATACAAATCACTGAACACAGTGACTGCCTAGCAAATAATTAGTCATGGCTCTATAATAGTTAACTTATATTTTTAGTCAAAATGATGATAAATGACCTTTAAAACTTTTATAGCAGTATCAACTATAATAAAATGTATTATGTTATTATACATGATTATCATATAATTCAACCTGAAAAATATTTTTTCACCTCAAAAAAACCATTTATTTTAATGAAAAAAATTGCAAAGATATTTCTAAAATTTTATAAGGATGAGCTTACATGTCAACATTAGGTACATTTGCCATCCCAAAATTCACTGCAACTTTACAAATGAACAAGATTATTCTACATTTATTTTGAAGAAACTTTCGTGCCTATGAAAGGAATATGCTCCATATAGCTGTTGATTGAAAGTGCCTGAGTGTGTGTGTTTGTATGTTTGTGTGGGTGTGTATGTGACAGGGTAAAGGAGGATTCACAGAGGCATAGAGTGAGAGTTGCATTGAGTATCTCTACAAATGTGTTTAATTCCAGGATCCATATGAAGACAAAGTCCTACATTAAAACTGAAATAAGCATGACTATTATCATGCTGATAAATCTGAGTGTGTATAAATGTTGCTGTACTTATGTTGGTCAAAACAACTTATTTGAATATAAAATATCCCTTCAGTTGACCCAAAGCCTGTTCTGAGTGAGGAAAACAGTTTCTGTAGTAGCAAAAGGGCATTAATAACAGATGGTGTACTCATATGCTTAATAATATTAATAACTTTCTAGACATCTCAAAGTTGTTTTAATATAGTTCTTTATTGGATCAGATTTTGAGAAAACAATTTTGGAAGAATTTTGGTCCATGCTATGGGTTATTATAGATTGAAACATTTGTCCCAGACTTCTCCTAAATAAACTATGAGCTTTCAGTAAGTATAGCATCGTCTCAAAAGGTCACTAAAGAACTTTAGGTTTCAGCAAATATTTCAATAGCACTCTAGTGCCAGACTCTGTGGCTTTTGTCATTATGTCAATGATCTCTGGAAAGGATCTGATGAGAGTAATGTCTTACTTCTCAAACACACCACCCAAGATCACAGGACAATACATGACTCAGCTTTCAGCAAACACACTTGGTTTTCTCTCTGATACAAATTAGAACAAATGTTAAAGTCAAAAGAATGTAGTTAAGGACACGACACAGTTCGAAAAGAGAAGCATTAACCACTTATGTATTTATAAAAGTCCATGATATTGATATCATGCAAGGGAATGCAGAGTCCAGACAGCTGGTAATTAATACTTGGACTGTGTATTGTCTTAAACCTACAAAATCCTAATTACTTTCAAGGACTAAAATGTAACATGTGAGCCCTTTCCAATTCTTCCTCACATGTGACTGTCCAGAAGGATGGCCTTTAGTGACCGCCTCTGGATTTTGTTGGCACAGGGATCCCCAAGGAGTTGGCAAATGGACAGATACTTTGTGGTACTCATTTCACTGCATTAGCATGTTACTTATCAGTTTGATACAATGGATCTAAAAAGTAGTTCAATGAATTTAAATTAACACTATTACTGATGCTTAGTCACATGAGGTATGCTTTTAATATGGTTGAAGTCAGAAGAAATATATCTAAGTCTCTGCTATATACTAGCTGTGAGATTTATTTTTCTAAAAATCTTTAATGTTGAAAGTATTACATATGTTCCCTTCTTTCCCCATTGACTTCTTCTAACCCATCTCACCCTTAACCCAAGCCTTCACCACCCTATTATATGTGTCCATGGGTTATGCATATATGCATACAAGTTCTTTGGTTGAACACTTCCCACCCACCCACCCTCCCCTGCCTTCTCTTTGTGATTCCGCAGTGTGTGCTATGCTTCTGTGTCTCTGGATCTATGTTGTTCATTTAATTTATTTTGTTCATTAGGTTCCCTATATGACCTCTGACTGGCTTATTTTGCTTTTGCTGTGAAATTTTGTATGTGTTAATAATCATAGGCAAGATGGGGTTTTCAAAATGAATAACTGAGAAGAGACACCTCATAAAATGAATGACATATGGCAGAAAGATACTAAAGATTGCATGTACAATTCCTCTTTGATTGTGATTAAACATTTCTGATATTGTGAGAGAAAGCTTTTAATCATTAGCTATTTCTATGCCCAACTTGGACAATATATTTGTGAACACTGGGCAATAAAGAAAAACACACACCTTAAAGCTAGTAATAAAAAGGCAGTTTGAGGATGATGACAAATGTCCCTTGGAGTACTGGCTTCTCTGAAAATATGTTAAATGAGTATGCCTGTTGGCCAGTGTGAAATAGCCTACCATGGTAAGCTCTTTGACCAAGAAAGGTACTATGGGCTATCTGTAATAGGCACTGAAGTGAGTTGCATTCACATGCAGCTTCTATAAGCTGGGCAAGGACAGGTTCAACATAGAACAGCAGGAACAGAAAAGGCTGGCAAAATGTGTGTTCCTAGAGTCGCCCCATTCCTCAGTTTGAAGCCAGGTGGCAATGATACAACTTTTCGGATACGAAATCTAGCAGCAACCGAGGCCTGCTAAGGAGCAGCTATGCTATTGACTCAGCTAAGAAAAAATATCAAAGGCTAAGGGCAAAACCATAAGAGATGATCACAGTGTGTTTCCTAGAGAAGAGGTGCATGATCACTGTCACGCAGACAAATCAGATTATTTGAAGATATTCATTTTTTTAACACACCTTTTGGGTATCTATTTTCATGACATTATGCTAGGTGTGTGGATTCAATGGTGATAAGACAAATTTCCTTCTCTTTAAAATACATTATATAAGAGATTAGCAATGAATAAAACAAAATAATTCACAGTTTACACTGTGGTAAGAATTATGGAAAACAAATGCAGAGTTCATTAGGAGCATGTAGCAGGGGAATCTGTCATGTAAGTATGATGTATGATTAGGAAGAACAAGTTGGAGAACCGATACACTAAACTTTAGTTTTCATGTGTCGCTCATGTGCTTTGTACAGGCTGGTGACCAACAACAACACAGAGATGTTGGATGGATTCAAGGCTGGTGCAAGCTCCTAGCAAGTAGCTACCACATAGTCTGCACTGTGTACTGCTCTTGAGAATATGGGATGGTGAGAGGGCATGACATGATGTGCTCTCTAATAATCCCAGCTAGAAACAGATGATGCTGCAACCTGAATAAATCTTCAAGGTTATCCTGATCCCACCAGTTCATAACAGATGAGAAAATGAGTCCCAGACAGACACATATCATGATGTTCCAAATCATACAGCCCTTTAGTTACAGAGCTGCACTACCGAACCAGTGACAGTGAAGAAGAGAGAAAGCTTTACAATGCTCTACCCAGTAACAATACTCTAAAAATGGCAATCAAAGAGAGACAAATCTCCTTAGTAATGTGTCAGGGTAGGTGGTATCATAATTTTACTCTTGACATAAAGTTTGGCCCCATAATTCTATAAGGCAAAGAGAGTAAGTGACTGAGGATCAAGAACTACACAAGCAATTTTACTTGGCATCAAAGCCTGTCTCAAACAATTCTGGAACATATTTGACTTTGGAAAAATTTTCTGCTTTGTCTAAAATTGACTTGAAAAAGTGGAAATGTGCATATGTATATTTAATAGACTGTTAGATGAGTATAATAGAGTGTAACAAGAGAGTGTGTGTAAAATTACACTTATACATACATGTTTATATGTATGTATGCATGTGTGTTACATGATATGAATATATATATCATGGTAAAACTCTTTATTTATTTCCTGTATTTCTTACTAGAATGTAAGCATCATAAAGACAGGCACTTTGTTTTGTTATTGTATTCTCAAAGCCTGGAACCTGGCACATAGTAAATGCTCAATCAATATGTATTAGGTGAATAAAAAACTTGTGTGCAATTGTAGGTGCTTATGTGGGTATATCTGTTCATGTGTAAATATTGTGATATGGACATTGGCTCATACATACATGTCATATATATGTGACAATTCCACAAAATCAAATGAAACAGGAGGATTCATGACTTACAGACTCCAACCAAACATCTTAAGGATACAGTTTAAATAGATTGCCAAGATGAGAAGAATTATATTACTGAGGCTGAATGGAAGTTTCAGCATTGCCTGAAATTCAAAGCTTTTTATTTAAAAAATTATTTTTAATTAGGCAGGATTGAATCAGTTACTAAAGGCAAATTAAAATAGTAAAGTCTGATCAAAATATTTGCTGCCCTGACCATATAATAATTTTAATATTTTATTCTCCTGCCATTTAACTCTAAAATGTTTCATTATCACAAAGAAAGAAGACAGATAATGTAGGAGGGTATAACGAATTAGACTTAAATGTGTCCTATTTGCACAATCTAATGCACATACATAAAAGAGAGACATATGATTATAGTCAAGTTTAATTTTAAAGAATAAACTGTTTTTAAGTTCAATGTATTTAGTTATTACTTGACCTGTATCTTCTAATAGATGTTGTTGATACAAAGACCTTTAACATAATCAGAAACAATTTGAGAAACTATCAGTTATGAATGATTTTTTACCCCACATTACATATTTCAGCAAAACAAGTTATTCTTGGGCACACAGAATTAAACTCTTAGGAAATAAGTCCAGTATATAGCACCAGTTGATCAGGGTGGGTAGACTGTTTAGCCATTCAAATCATATTAGGTTTTAGGCCTTATATGAATTCAAAACAGTTGGTTTAGCATTATTTATTTGTTTGACTTCTGTTTTCCACCACAGTATTTGAGAAGTTGCACTCATTGAGACAATTATCAGAAAACAACTTTATCTATGTAGCAGGCCCCTCCCCTTTATCTGCAGAGGATACATTCTAATACCCCCAGTGGATGTTTGAAACCACAGATAGTACCAAGCCCTGTAAATATATATATTTTATTTCTCCCAATTCGTACATACCTTCTCACTTAAAGGAAGCACTTTACAGCTTCTCTTTGGCATAACTGAATTGCCAGCATCACTACTCTTGTGCTTTGGGGCCATTATTAAGTAAAGTAAGGGTTACCTGAACACAAACACTGCAATGCCACAGCAATCAATCTGACAACTGAGATAGCTATTAAGTGACTAAAGGGTGGGCAGCGAGCATATACAGCATGAAGACACTGGACAAAGAGATATTTCACATTCTGGGTAGGACGGAGCTGGAAGGCATGAGATTTCATTACACTACTCAGAATGGTGTGCAATTTAAAACAGATTGATTGTTTTCTGTTGAAATTTTCCATTTAATATTTTCAGATCCCAGTTGACAGCAAAGAACTAAAACCATAGAAAGTGAAGTCTTGGCTAGAAAGGATTACTATATATTGCCTTGCCAAATTCAGAAACTCCTCAACCTTTCTCTAATGGGTAGGCTCTCTCTTTCTTTCCTGCATCTTTCTATCATTTGCTAAAGTAGTCTGTTTTAAGTGACTTGTTTAACATTCATTTATCTAAATTATTTAAATAGTGCATTTTTTACAAATTAACCTAAGTTTTGCATCAAAAGTGCCTAGAGGCAGTGGATGACAAAAAAAATAAATAAAAATAAATCCATACTAGAAGCCAGAAAACTTGAGTTCAGGTGGTGTTTTTTACTAGTTTAAAAATTTTGGATTAAGTCATAAATGCTTTGAGTCCCACTTTGTCACTTGGAAAAATAGAGAAAGTAATCTCTATCTCCTTTACTTCACAATGGTAAAATTGGGTAAATTAAGCACTTTTGCTGGGCTTTGTTTTATACAACTGTATAATGGGAAAAATGATGAGCATTAAATTATTTCTATAAAAACTTTAGCATCACACTCATTGGGTACATAATAGAAACTTTAAAAAGTTAGCAATTATTATTAACTTGATGAAAATAAATTGAATATGTGTCCTATATTAGTTATTAAAATTATTTGCATTTTCTATCTAAAGACAGCAGAGGCTGGACAAGTGGGGAGATGGATAGAAGGCAGTCTGAGTAGCCTGGAACCAATGAATCAGTCTACAATTCCATTGAGATCTGGGTTACTTTATAGGAACACAGTAAGTTTCAATAGGAAGAAGGTAGACTCTATCCTGGCTGTGATTAACATTGCAGCCCTGGGCGACTTATCTATTCTCTCTAGGGCTGTTTCCTCAGTCAAAAAGTGAAGCAAAGAGTAAAGAAAGTGAATATAACTTACCAGATGCCACAGGCTAGCTGTGATCAGATTGAGCTCAAAATTCAGTTTTTCTGACTGCTAGGTCAAGTCTCCTGCTTCAGAGGCTAATTGAATGTAGGCTCCACTGGAATCACTTCATTTATTAGTTTAGGCTACAAAATGTATTAATTATTATAGGGAGTATGTTAAGTATCAGAGATATAAGAATGTGCATGAAGAGAGAATCTCTGCCCCATGAAGCCTAGTCTATTAGGGAGGAGTTGTTTGGGCTATGGAGTCTCATGTTTGATTCATAGAATCCCAGCTGAGCTCAAACCCACAGATCTGAACTGCTTTGTCTACCTTTGACCTGTCTACAGAAGAAACAGGGGTGCCCTTATACTTTTACCAGGTAAGGGCATACTACACATGTACCTTACTTTTTTAGGAGTTTCACTAGCATCCATGGCAACTACCAAACAAGTTGTGGAGGAGAAAATATGTCCTGAACTATCCCAGCTTGGAGGTGATTATACTCCTTTGGAAGCCAAAGCCCTGTGTTGGCTTCAGTGTTTCCTATATCCCCTTTAAATACCAATTTTGCTGATAGTCTACTGTCTTCTGTATCTTCTTTCCTTTAGCTTCTTTCCGTCTCTTTCTCTCTTGACATATTCTTGCCTTAACTTTTTTCCTTTGTCTTTTAATGAGATGTAGGCTGCTGCACTTCTGTACATGACTCATTTTGTGATAAATATCCCAATATTTTTATTTCATATGGATTTGATGAGCCACCTGGAGCAGGCAGTCGTGGCAACTGCCTCTGCAGGAAGAATCAGACTTGGTGGGGGAAATTCAGGCTGTAAATGGCTCATAAGACATAACTTTGACAAGGATGGACTCTGTATTTACAATTTATTCCATGCATGCAGTTAAAGACATCATGATTTTATGGATCAAATGGTTACACCAGAGAAGAGGAACCTGGGTCTGATAAGCATATAAGAGGTATCCTATCAAAAGGAAAAGTAATCTTTTATTTAAGATTTAAAAGAATTTAACACAACAGCTCTTCAGTCACTAGTGTCTCTCCCAAGCTATATAATCAGGATTGATTATCTATACATATAAAAAGACAATGATCAGAACACTGTAATGACCAGAATGATTGGTCATTATAATCCCACTGTGGTCAATGAACTGGACTGATCAGGGGATAGGGATGGCCGGCCAACCTTCTGCAGCCTGTGCCCCTGGCCAGACTGGCCCCTATCAGTCTCTCCTACCCTGATTGAGGGTGAGGCACTGGCCAAACCTCCCATGGCCCTTCCCCCTGGCTGGCCTCACCTCCAATTGACCTGCACCACCCCTATCAAATGGCAGCTCCTCCCTTCAGCCAGCCATGTCCCTGATAGCCTCCCTCACACCAATGGGGGGATGGAGCTGCTGGCCAATCTCCCATGGCCCCTCCCTTGGCTGCTAACTCCTGATAGGCTCCCCCACTCCACTTGGGGGTGGGGCAGGTTAGAACACTGCCCATAGCCCCTCTTCCCATTCAGCTTGGCTTTTATCAGCTCCAATGGGGCGGGCCAGTTGGCCAACCCCCCCCATCTCCTCCTCTTGAATGGCCCAGCCCCAATCTACCCCAATTGCAGCCAAGCTGGCCAGACCCCACCCATTAAAAAATTTGTGCACTGGGCCTCGAGTAGTTAGAATAAGGATGAATTGACCAAACTTTTCTTTAGTCCAAATCAGTAAGGAATGCCCATAGCATACACAATTTTTTAAAAAGCTCATTTATTCAATAGACAATAAAATAAAAATTTGACAGTAAAAAATAAAATTGGTTAATCTATTTATTAGTGAATTAATAAATTAACCTATTTATTTAAAAGTTGGCTGAGTACCTACTGTGAGCTAAGTACTATACTATGTGCTAAAGATACAAGGATAAATAAGACAGCACTCATTTTCAAGTGGTGGCAAAATAATTAAAATAAAATTTATGTAACATAACATAAAATATAAAGAAGGCAAATATGTTTTTAAAGATGGTGATTTTAGTAGTATGTATGAATTTTAGTAGTAGTATGTATTAATACATGCATGCTGGGCAATGTTCTGAATGCTGTGAACATTTTAACTCTTTTAATCATCACAACAGTTCAGGGAAGTAGATACTATTACAATCCCATTATTAAAGAGGAGAAAACTATGAGTAAACAAATTGAGTCACCTGTCAAGATGACATGGAAAGTAAGTGGCCTCACCAGAATTCAAATCCAGAGTATATTCACTATAGCCTGTATGCTTAACACTTAAGCCTTAGAAGGTATTATGGTTCTTAGAAGGAATTAGGAAAGGGTGGTCCTCAGTATAGCTGGGTGGAAAATAGACATACCAGGTGTACCAGTTAATAATACAGATTTTTTTCAATAGATGGAGTTACACATATGTTAATATATATGTGATTTGATATGTATGCTATTTTATTGTATTGACAGCAAAGTTCAAAACTTCATATGTCAAATTTTCTGAAGGTATTAACATCATAGAAATTTTTACACTTAAAAATGAAGATTTTTATGTCAAAAAAAGAGCACTTGCAGGAAGTTTGAATTCATTACTTTATTTTGAAGAAAAGTGATGTTGAAAGTTATCGTATACTTCAGGAAGCTTATGGTGAACATGCTCCATCTCAAGATACTTGTGATTGCTGGTTAAAATACTTTAAATGTGATGATTTCGATATGAAAGACAAAGAATGTCCATGTCAACTGAAAAAGTCTGAGCAGGGCTTCAAAACGTACGAAGAAGTGGAAAATTTGGTCTCTGAATGGTTTACCTCAAAACAAGAAAAGTTCTAATGGGACAGTATCCACAAATTACCTGAAAGATGGGGGAAATGTGTAGCTAGTGATGGACATTACTTTGAATAAATCACTTTTGATTTTTCTCTTGAAATTTTGATTTTTCATTTTTTCTAATGACTAAATCCCCATAATTAACTGGTATACCTGAGGAGGAAGAAGAATTAATATGTACATTACCAACAATTACAAGCATTATTGGATGAAGATGCATGTCAAACTCAAAAACAACTTGCAGAAAGATTAAACATTGCTCAGCAATTTCTGATCGTTTGTTTATAAGCAATAGGAAAGATTTTAAAGGAAGGAAATTGGGTGCCACATCAACTGAACGAAAGACAAATGGAAAACCAAAAAGTCATCAGTAAAATGTTGCTTCAATGGCAGGAAAGTCTTTTTTGCATCGAATTGTAACTGGCAATGAAAAATGGATTTGTTCTGAGAATCCCAAATGCACAAAATCATGGGTTGATCCAGGTCAACCATCAACATAAATTGTGAGGCCAAATTGTTTCGGAAAGAAGACAATGCTCTGCGTTTGGTGGGATCAGGAAGGTGTGATATATTATGAGCTTCTAAAACCAGGTGAAACCTTTAATGCTGATCACTACAGACAGCAAATAACCAATTTGAACCACACTTTCATTGTAAAATGATCAGAATGGGCCAGAAGACACGGCAAAGTAATTTTGCTTCATGATAATGAACCATCACACACTTAAAAAATCAGTTAAAGACACATTAAAAGATCTTGCCTAGGAAGTATTAACCCACCCATTATATTCACCAGACCCTGCTCCTTCAGATTACCACTTGTTCTGATCAATGGCACACATACTTTCTGAGTAGGACTTCAAAATGTATGAAGAAGTGGAAAATTGGGCCTCTGAATGGTTTACTTCAAAACAATAAAAGTTCTAATGGGGCGGTATCCACAAATTACCTGAAAGATGGGAGAAATGTGTAGCTAGTGATGGACATTACTTTGAATAAAGCATTTTTGATGTTTCTCTTGAAATTATCGTGTTTCCTTTAATTACAAAATCCTCATTATTAACTGGCATACCTGAGAAGAAAGAATAATTAATATGTACATTACCAAAGATCAGTTTTATATATGAAGAACTGTTCTATTGGTTGGTGCTTCTGTAGTCTTTCCTAGCTACTAGTTCAGCAATCACAAATTCAAATGGATCATAATGAGGTGAAAAACTAGAGAGAGGACAGCAAGTTGGTTTGACACCCTAATCACTGTAAACATTGCTCTTATTTTATTTTTAAAACATCTTTAATGACTATTACAGCCAGTAACTGTGTCTACCAACTTACTTTTCTTCCATAATTGTTCTGATTAGGACCACTACTATGTTTTCATATAGTTAAAGTAAGAGGTGGAAAAATCCTTCATGAATAGCTCTCCTATTCTCCTTGAAGCTTCTTTGTTTGAATCCTCATTTTACTGCCAATTCAAAGCAAGAGTCCCCTGCCTTATTGTCTGATACTGTCCATCTAATTTGTTCATTTGTCAAGAGACACAGACAATAGACTAGAGAGTATTTGTTTGGGGATAATTAATTAGAAATTAGAGCACTTGTATTTTGCAATTTAGCAAAGTTACTGGAGTAGAAAGAGGATAGGCTGTGTCTGCCACTCACAGGCTATACTTATGTCTTTCTGATTTAGAAAGAGGACTTCTGAAAACTGGACTCATATCTCTGCAGCTTTAAGATCTTTTGGAGAAGAAACAAACAAAAATGGTCCTCTACAGAAAGGAATATAAAGTGAGAGATCCTTAGAGATGTGACAAAACATTTTAAACTAAACATGGGAGAATAAATAATAGGAAATTCTTCCATATCAGTGTGGTCCCAGACAGAAGTGGAAAAGGGAAGAACATTGCTTTGCCAGTTCTGCCAAAGTCAGCTTTCACGATGGCTTCTGTTATTCTCATCATTGTACCAGAACTGGTGTTTGACCAACAGCATGTGGCAGAAGTGATAGTATGTAACTTTGCTCCAGATGAAAAGAGACAATTCAGCTTCTGTCTTGAGACACTGCCCACCCACTCTGATCGGTAGTTTGGGGAAAGGCATCCTATGAGCAGCTCATGGAAAAGTCCACAGGGAAGTGATGATCTCCTCCCAGCAACCACTCTGAGTGATTTTGGAAGCAAATCCACTGGACGCATCAAACTTCAGATGACTATAGCTTCAGCTGTCACTTTGAAAGCAGTCTCATATGAGACTACCAGCTAAACCACTCCTGAAATCCTAGCCCCTAGACCTTGAGGTAACAAATGTTTATTGTTTTAAGCCAATAAGTTTGGGGTGGTTTATTATATAACAAAACATAACTAGAACAGTCCCACTATCTCTTCTTGAGATAGGACTGGTTCTGTGTTCATGGTAAGCCTTTCCATAGCTGGTGGCTTTTCTCAGTAGCAACATTCCTGCTGTCTTGGGAATAACGCTTCTCTGGGATACCTTCACACTAAGTGAGGTCTATTCCATGCAAGGGTTTGTAATAATAGATTTTGTAGGGCTTCAGCCCTCCAGGCCAAAACAGTGCCCTCCAAATACCTTAACTTTCAGAAAAGAGAAGACATAATACTTTCAGGCTTTGGGTTCCAATCTAGATTTGACTTCAGCTTCTTGCTGTTTCAAAGACATCGTAGATTCTTGGATATTCTTGACGTTTGAATCATGTGTCAAGATGTTGTTGATTCTAGTAATGGCAACATTCATCTCATATGCAGAGCAGATTGTTAAAACATGCTGAGGCTGTGGTGCTCCTTTCCATTCTGCTATTCCCAATTTTATTGTCACGTCACAAATAAATGACAACACAGAAAGGAGCACTGAGGAGGCGGCTGTAGGAGCCCTGGGGTAGAGCTAAAAGCAGCTCCCTTGATTTTATGTTTGAGCCATCTGGTGCTTACATCAGCTACCACTTGTTTTCAAATATATATTATTTGTGACTTTGTAGAGCTGAATAGCATGAGTCCCTTTGGTACAGCAAATATTGTCAATGTACAGTGATTTAAATAAAAGAAGGAGCTAGTCATTTTATGTAACTCTGTGTATAGAGAGGTTAATAGCTTCTCTGTACTGTGAATAGTAAGGTTCTAATATTTAAAAAAAAGCCTAAAACTTCAACCTCTTAGACACCAGGAAAATAGGCTAGCATGTATTGAGCGCTTTCTTTATTCCAGATTGTGCTAAACACTTCAAATGTTTTATCTAATCCAGAAAAAAAGTGAGAAAATTTTGCAGTAATGAGAAACTTTTAAATATCAAGGAATTAGCTTAAAAATATTAGTTGTTGTATTGCTATCTATATATTCCACAGAAAGCAGGTTAATTTTTTTTTGTTATTGTACCATTTGGGAAGAATAAAAATGATCCTTGATCAGCTTGAGAGGGAAAGAGACACTGCTATGCATTGGCTCTTCTACACTTTGGTATGAAAGCCCCACATACCATGATTACTCAGAATCTCATTAGTTGGACCAAGTCACATGATCTTGTCTAAAGTCTTCCTATGTGCCTGCAAGGAAAGGAAAGCCAGGTAGATCTAAGGTCTCCTAGAAGTCTTTAAAATACTTTCTTTAAGTAGGCATATGTAATATGTGAAGAAACCATTACACAGAGAGGTAAAGCAATTTTTCAAAGTCATTTATCTAATAAGTGGTGCAACTGGACATATTTAAATCTGGGTCTGTTAAAACCCAAAGCTCATGGCCTTGACCAGTAGGATTCCTGGCCTATAGCAGCTCTAACTGAGCGCATAGGTAGGATCATAATATATCTATTCTGCCTGCATAGCATTCTTTCATAGATTGTTTCAGATGTTTATTTCAGTTCCCCTAAGTGAGTGAGAGCAGGGATCATTTTGGCATTTGACCACCATTGAAAGCTCAAGTTCCTAGCATATTGTCAGGCACATAGCAAGTGTTCAGTAAATTTTGGTTGAAATTTATGGAATGGATGCTTAATTTGTGACAATGAATTATGTATTTCCGTACATACTAGCATCTGAAGAGCACACTCAGTGCTGCTTTAGGAAGAATAAGAAAGTTTCCAATCGTCATTTCCTTCCTCATCTATATTGTAAAACAGTAAAGTTGAACTATATTATAAATTCCTCACTCCTGCATGAATGTAGAAGCATCATTGGCAATCGTGTCTACAGTGTAAGGCCAAATGGTGGAGCAATCAGTTAATGTTTGAGTTATTTTGGCTGCTTCTTTCTTTGTCACATGTGTCTTATTTGGAGCTTCCAAGTTCAGTACATGTTAACTTCTTTATCTATGACCATTTTCATTCTCTTTCTCATTGCCCTATTACTTTTCCCCTCATACATTATTTTTTTCACTTTTCCTAGTGTATAAGTGGCATAACATTTTCAAGTTGAAACTGTCTGGACCTTGCTACATTATTCCTTCAGAGCTCCCTCCTCTCCTAGGTCCTGAAGTTGCTATATTATAAAAGCACAATTGCTTTAAGAGTCTATTCAGACTCTAACTCATTTGCTCCTGGAAAATCCTGAAGTTGACATTTTGCTGCTGACCCAATTTCTCTGTCTATTTGCTGTGAATATGACTTTTCTTAAATCCAGTCCTCCATGCCAGGACACTATGACCACAACTGTGGGACACTGATACTCTCACCTAAGCTTGAGACATTTGGGTAAAAATATTCTTATTTTCTTCTGTATTATACCTGGTATCCATAGTCAACCTTTCCTTTAGCTCCTGAGACCACAGCCTAACCTGTTGTCTAAGGGCTGCCCCCTATTATTCACCTACTGCTCTTTATCACTAGGCAGAGAAATTGTACCATGCTTTTCCATGGTACAGAAATAGCCTGCTTGTAGTACTTACATGACAGTGTATGAAAAACTATATAGGAAATTTTGTTCCCTTTTCAGTATCCTGAAATATACCACCTAGGAAAGCTACAAAATTAGTTCTACCTACAAATTAATTGTTTTAAGAGAATAACACAGCTCCCTGAGTATAACGTAGAACACCTACATCATGGGCATTGTCACAGAGACCAGCATTATAAAAGGAATTATTAGACTTCAGTGTTGTGCTCCACATTTTATGTCTTTAAAAATAATTTTTATGGATAATGTTTATAAGTACTTAATTAAATGATATTGTATACTCCATCAGGATTTCCAATGGAATGTCTCCTACTTTAACATAAAAGAGCAAACATGACTTCATTTTTACAATATGCAAACATACTCTTATAATGATCTTTACTTCTTAAAAAATATAATCATGGATAGTTTTTGAAAATAGATCTCATTCCATTAGAGACAATCATGAGGGGAAAACCAATCATAATTGAATTTAATTGAGGGGATTTCAATCACACTGTCTCCTATTTTTAAATAAGTAATGAGAAAGAGAAAGGTGGAAAAACATTGCCTGATATATCACATAGTTGAGTGTTTCAAAGACATTACAGGCAGCCATACCCATATGTATATATGCATAGCTATTTACAGCATATGAATATGTACACAAACAATATATTCTGTTATACTCAGTGTAATATACAAAAGAAAGACTAGAAATCAAGACCTAAGATCTTGTTCTTTTCTGCACTTATTCATGTTCAGAATCTGAGGTAAATTACTTAATGTTGTTTAGCAAGTTACAGAATAAAAAATTCAGCAAAGAACATGTATGCTAGTTTCTCCTCTCCTACATGTTACAGACATTTGATCAGGGCACTCATTTCTGCTGCCAGCAAGGCAGTTTCTCGTTTTTCTCCCTACTATTAAAAATTCTACTGAGAAAATATTTTCTAAAATAAGATTACATTTCAAATACATTGTTCCCATAGAATATGTTTCTTAGCAGCATATACCATAGTATTTTATATTTTATACTTACCTTCTTTTGGAGAGGCCAGCCTTATATCTAAATTTTACTGTATCTTTAAATAATGAGGCTATTTTAAGCATTTCAGAATGAGTAATTAATTGCCTAGCCTGGAATCTGTCTGGGTACCAAAGTATTAATGCCTGAATTAATTTTCAACTTTTAACTGTTTTCATTTACACCTATTTCCTTGGTAGTTATTTAAGGCAATTTCATCTCCCCTGTCTGTGGCTAATATGTTAATATATTTCATTTTAATGAACACCCTTTAAGTTGTAGAAGTAGGCCATACACTATCAGAATGTGTCATATGTGGAGAAATCTGACTCAAAGATAAAGCTTTCAGATAAGAGGTTTAAAGGAATTGTACAGTGGAGATATTGTTAAGACATAGTTGAGACTTAATCATCTGACAAATCCTATCTAACAAAAGAGTAATATGCAAATTGACCATACCTCTGCTATATCCACAAGCCATGCAGACCAGCTATGCCCACCAGCCAATCAGATCAACTATGCAAATTAACCCAACCAAGATGGCTACAGCCACAGAGAGAGCAGGAGGGAGACTTGGGTTGCCCCTGGAGATGGAGGAAGCCAAGCTTTCCAAAAACCCTGGCCAGCCCAGGCCTCCGCTTAAGGCAACAAAGTTTCAATTGTAGAAGATAAATAAATCCCAGATACCAGGGCCTCTGCTTGGGTCACCAGAGGGCATGGTCAGCCTGAAAAACACCACAAACACCACAGGCCCCTCACCCTGGCCACGCCACACCCCAAGGAAACACCCACTCTGATTCAGGACATACTTCAGGGCAAACCATCTGGTCCCCACCCATGCACTGGGCCTCTATCCTATCTAATAAAAGAGTAATATGCAGATTGACCATCACTCCAACACCCAACATGGCTACCTCCAAGTGGTCAAAGAGCCTGCCCCCATGTGGACACAATATGGCCACCACAAAATGGCCAGCAGGGGAAGGCAGTTGGCAGGGACCAGGACTGCAAGGGAGGGCAGTTGGGGATGATCAAGCCTGAAGGGGAGTGCAGTTAGGGGTGACCAGGCCAGCAGAGAAGGGAAGTTGGGGGTGACCAGGCCTGCAGGGGAGGGCAATTAGGAGTGACCAGGCCCATAGGGGAGGGCAGTTAAGGGCAAACAGGCTGGCAGGGGAGCAGTTAGGCATCAATCGGGCTGGAAGGGGAGTGGTTAAAGGGTGATCAAGCTGGCAGGCAGAAGCAGTTAGGGGCAATCAGGAAGGCAGGCAGGCCAGCAGTTGGGAGCCAGCAGTCCTGGATTATGAGAGGGATGTCCGACTGCCTGTTTAGATTAGGCCTAAACGGGCAGGCAGTCGGACATCCCTCGAGGGGACCCAGATTGGAAAGGGAGCAGGCTGGGCTGAGGGACACCCCTGTCTCTGCACAAATTTTGTACACTGGGCCTCTAGTATTTCTATAAGATGTTCCATCTTATTCTAGGAATTAAACACAGATGAGGATTCAATAAGTTTGTGCAGTTTTAAATTTTTGTACCTGAGACTATGGTTGTGCACATAAGGAAATCTAAAAAAAAATATGCTAATAGCTTTCAAAATAACTTATTTGACAACTCAAATAGCTTCAGCCCAAGTGTCTTTATACTATTAACATACTCCTACTATGTACATTTAATTAGGTACTAAATTCTTTTTCCTGTTTAATATATTCCTTTTATTAGTGCCAAATATCTCATCATAGAACATTCTAAAAGTAAGATTTAATAGTAAATTTGGCTTATAAAAATAACTTTTTATTGTTAATAACCAAGTCAGCATTCTAAATCAAGATTTGTTGCTTTAATGAATATTTTGAGAATTAATACAAATAATTTTGTTCTTTGGTTTTCATCTTTATGCCTTTCAGATATTTTAGATGCTTAAATAGGGAAATAAAAATGGTTTACCATTATATAAATAAGTTTACTTAACTTTTTTTTGCTAGAGTAAGGAAATACAAATGGTTTATCATTATATAAATACTAGTGGTCTGGTGCACGAAATTCATGCACATTAAAAGGGAATTAATTAGAGGAAATATATTAATATTGCTATTCACATTCCCTGGCCTGATATTGGGTGAGGAGGTAGCCTCATGTTCCCAGCCAAGCGCCAGGCTAGAAGGCAGCTTCATGTCTCAGGCCAGCACAAGTCCCTGCCTACCGATGTTGCAAGTCCCCGCACTCTCCCTTCCCCTCACTGCCTGCCTGGCACACAGCCTCCTGCTGTTCTGTCCTTATGGTGTCATGGCATGATGATCATTTGCATATTAGCCTTTTATTATGATGATGATATCTGGCCCAACTTTTTTAAAAATATATTTTATTGATTTTTTTTATAGAGAGGAAGAGAGAAAAATAAAGTTAGAAACATTGATGAGAGAGAGACATAGGTCAGCTGCCTTCTGCATGCCCCCTACTGAGGATGTGCCCACAACCAAGATACATACCCTTGACAGGAATAGAACTTGGGACCTTTCAGTCCACAGGCCAATGCTCTATCCACTGAGCCAAACCGGTTTTGATAATTACATGTGATAAATTCCTGGATATGTAATCATCCAGGTCAGGAGCCTAAATATTTGCTATATCCTGTCAAACTGTCTCCAGAAATGCTGTTCCCTATACTCCAGAACAGTTCTATCAGGTGTCTGTTTCATCACACCCTCTCCAGTACTCAATGTTGTGATTTTTTAAAAAGTTCTAGGTAGCTTTCCTTTGCAATTACTTGATTACCTTTGAAGTTAATTTTTGTCATGTATATTAGTTACTTTATTTCTTCTTTAATTCAAGGTTTATGCTTGGACATATTCTTCTTTGAGTAATCCTATTTCGTTTGAGTTCACAGGAAGTAATAGCAGCTTCCATGGAGGCAGATGGAAGGGAGAGTGGTGATGGACAAGATGTGGTTGGCAATGGCTCCTGTTTCGGGTTAGATTGGAGGTGAGGGGGTTAAGGGACTGAAATGTTAGGGTGAGGGCATGCAGTCAAAAATCACCATTAGGGAGGTTAGGCCCCTGTGGTCTGGTGGAGAGGATGAGGGTCAGCCCCGTGTTTAGTGAGAGATGCAGGAGGGGAGTCTATCTAGCCCAGAAGGCCCGTGGGTCTGGTCAGCTCCTCAGATTCAGATGCCCAGCACTTGGCGCCAGCACCAGGGCCACTGCACTGTCCAGGACCTGCAATAGCCAGACGGACCTTCAGCTTCAGCTCTGGCCGTGCTGCAGGGGCTGCAGGTCACATGGCCCCCAAGCCTGTACCTCCTCGCCTCTGAGCTGGGCCCCTGCCCCTCTTCAGGGAAACTATTAGCAGGGTGTGCCATACAACCTGATGCTGTGCAGACTGGGAGAAACTTTATGTAATATGCAAATTGTCATTACTCCATCACAGTAACAACCATCAATAGGCTGCACGGGCAGCAGGATCTGGTCCTCTGTCCCCTCACCCCACCACCACAGGCCCAGAGCCCTCATCCCTGTGTGCATATGCTCATCTGTAACAGGCACCCAGAGGCTGGGGTTCAGGCGGAGGGTTTCTATGGTGTCGGAAACCTTTCTTCCCAAGGGTCCCATGGTCTCAGTGTTGCCATATGACCGCATGGCCTCGGTGTTATGCCCCTACTTTCTGATGTCAGTTTTGTACCTTAAACACTTACATTAGCCACAAGAACAGCTTTCCTCTTCTCCCTCCCTCGACTCAGAGTTCTGTTGCATACTCTCTTTTCAAAGAGCAGTTTTTAGTTCTTGGCCATGTGGGGTGTTGTTGACTTTTCATTCTAGGTTTGCACATGGGGCATCCTGAATTCTGTGGGAATGATGAATCTGTCTGTTCTACAGCAAGCCTGTGAGCAAATAAATATGATCCCCATTTTACATCTCCTCTCAGACTGTAGTAACATTTCCCCAAATGGGACTGGATCCTCTAAACCAATTCCCATGCTCCACTACACTGAGTAAGAATGGGGACCCACGCTCACCTTTCACACGAAGAACAAATGAGGCAGCCTGGAGCTGGGCTGGGAGGCAGCCTCAGATCCCGGTGGCACAAGTCCTCACCCCCTTCTCTGCCCACTAGATCCTGCTGCGCGTGCAGCCTGTTGATGGTTGTTACTGTGATGGAGTAATAACAATTTGCATATTACCTCTTTATATATATAGATATAGATAGAAATAGAGATAAAGATATAGAGATATAGAGATATAGAGATATAGAGATATAGATATTTACTCAACTTTTGAGCCCTGACAAGTTTTATTTTTTGGAATATTGATTTTTTTCTATTATGGAAAATGTGGGAATTAATAAATGTAAATGAGGCAGGTGTCACTCAAATGCTAATTATAGATTGTGTTATTTTGCTAATTGGCTAATATTGTATGCTAATTAGGGACATTATTTTTGAAGAATTAAATACTAATATAAAAATACAACAATTGTATTACTCTCCTAATAATTCAGTTAGCAGAGATATTGGGGTTTCTCAGCCTCCTAACTCTTATTATTGCCTCACACTCCAAAACATACAACACAGGATATTAAATGTCTATTCTTGGATAGAATTTTTTTTACAGACCCCTACTCTCCTACTTTTCCTGGTAAAAAGATTTGGACAATCTAGAAGAAAATCTTGAGGCCCATTTTTATCATTTCTCTTGATTAGAAAACATATTTTGAGCATGGAGTTCCTTGAATGTTTCTTTTTTGTATTTGACCAATTATGTTACCAGAATCAAAGATGCCACCATGTAGAGCTGGCTAGAAGGTTGAAATTAGAGCAGCTCAAGTACCTAAAGGGGAAGAAGGTTCAGTACACCAAAGTCTCAGGAAACCTAGAACCTTAAGCTCAAGATCTTTCCAGTATCTCTGGTGACAGACATCAATAAGTACCCCAAGTTACTCAACAGTTTCATTTTTCCCTTCCTCCTGAAAGTGCACTCTTTCAAAGAATCATTTCCCCCCAAAATTTGGGGAGCAGTCACTTGGACTTCAATTGGAGACAAAGCCTTTTGAGTCCTAAGTTGAGAAGCTCTCCTTGGATATTGCTGCCCTGCACCTTCTTCACTCCCAAATTGCTGATATAATCTATTTTACATCATATCCAGTTTAAATAGCTAGTAATTTTCAAATACCTTTCAGCCAATGAGGATTTCTGGCCTGCTAACTCTGATTGATTGGTAGTGAACATGACTTAGTAGCAAAAAGGGTAAAGCTGATAAGTAATGCCTTCCAGGGAAGAGGAGAGAGAAGAAAATGCCCACATGCCATGTTACCTCCTCCCATTGCCAACCTTAGGGAGAGATCATTTCTTTTCTGAATCTTGGTTTATGGTAATATTGGCCATATAAAAATGGGCATTTTATAATGTTTATTACTTGCAAAAGATATATAGGTAAAGGAAACTGTTTGTGTTCTCTACCCACAAGGAAGTAGAAAATGAAAACGTTATTCTGAAAGTGACCTGGAAGTGAGAACTTGTGGAGCATTGATGACTATGCACAGAGCAAAGCACTATCCAGTCTCAGTGATCAACATTTAATATTTTGCCAAGTTCTATTCTTTTTGTAGGTAACTTTTAAAAATGAGGTAAACATAAATACATTAAAATAAAATAAATATCCTCAAGTAAGACTATATGCAGTTTATCTTTGAATGGGTGAAAGACACTTCCTGGTACTCCTTTGTTGCTCTCTATTACCCCAGGAGTTGAGAATATCTTCAAATGTCTTTCATCCTCACTGAGGTATTTGCAATATGTAGGCTTGAGAAAAAAATCCTTGAGTAATTCTTTAAAATTTTTGTTGGGTTTCTATCTAACAATGTTCTTATATATAAGCCTGTAAACTCAGTGAAAGATATTTTTTCTGGTGTTATGTTATCCACAAAAATATGCCTATATATCCTCTCATATTTGATAGTACTAGATCATAAAAGATGGTATAAAGTTCTGAACTTGACATACCTAGTTAGAGAATATTATTTAATGTACTATAAAATATCATTTACCAGACTTCTTCTCTTGAAATGAAAATAAAATAGTTTTTTATATGAATTCTGATAGCCCAGATTCATCAAACCTTAATGCACAATAGCAGTCTCTATATTGCATCGAAATCTAGGAGTTCCCTGCTGGATTTTAGCCTTTGAATTATAGAACTCATATTTCCATGTAATGTGTCTGAAAAATCTTTCTGTATTAAATGTCTGAAGCAGTCTGCTCATTACCTAGTCAAGAGATTGGCCAGACAGAAAGTGGGAAGTGTTTTGTGAAGAAAGGGGTGCATACAGCTCTATTAGTTAATGGGGAAGAATTTGACTGTCTGAAGAATTAATGCAATGTGGCCATTATGTCAAATTGAATGTTATGGTTTACTTTGCAATTCCAGAAGCAATTGTTATGATAATGTATAAATTCTTGCGCACATATTATCTTGGAAATTCAAAGAAAAATCATCAATATGTAACATTTTATCATTCTATCCTTTCAGTGACAGTGTTTTAAAATAAAAATTTTCCATTTACTAACTCTACACACAAGGGAGTACATACATACAAACTCATATTCATACAACCACAATCAGGGAAAATAGAACACGAAGAAAGAGAGAGGGAGAGGTATAGTCTCAAAGTGCAAATTTGAAGGGGAGAAGATATATATATATATATATATATATATATATATATATATATTCAATTAACCTATTTATCATGTCTTTTTTATGAAGGTAGACATAAATGTTCAATTAACCTATTTATCATGTCTTTTTATATGGTGACAAATACTTCTAATAAGAAGGGTCACAGAACAACAGATGTGTAAAACAGCAACATGAAAAAATCTCAACAGATGTATAATATTTATTTTGCATTAAATAAATAGGAATATGGAGAGCACATTTTGAAAAGCATGAAGAGTCCTTAAATTAGAAAGACTATGAGTTGGGATGGTTTTAGACACTTCCTATGGATTGATTTGAAGAACTCAGGAAATACCTTTCCCACTGCATATACTCAAGTACCATGAGACTTGATAGTTTGCAGTTAAAGAATTAATTCTCTGAAGTAGATATAGTTCATCTCTCATATTTTTTTTTTTTGGAAACCACAAATGTCTTTGGGAGAGCACATTAGAAAAACAACTATCTTAAAGACTGTGCAAAATAAGGTGAAGAGATTGTAAAGAGACAGGAAACAGAGTCTTAAATCCTAAATTAGGTGAGGGCTTAGAATTACTAATGACTTTTAAGTTGGGTAAAGCCTGAAAAATTTGGTTCTGTTCCTAGATAAGACTTAGCTAGAAATGATATGGAACCAGAGGACTGTCAAGTCTAAAATGCTTTGATAGTTACATCAAGTATTTGGAAGAAATAAATCAAAATGAGAGAGAAAGCAAATATTGATAAACTATTCCCAGATTATCTAATTGTATGATTTCATTAGATTAAATTAAGTTGCTTATCACTTTAATAAAGCAAAGTGTTTATTTGACACTAGAGGCCCAATGCATGAAATCCATGCACTCCCAGTGGGGGTGGGGTGTGTGGTTCTCTCAAACCAGCCTGTACCCCCTTGCAGTCCAGGAGCCCTCAGGGGAAGTCTTTCTGACTGCTAAGCCAGCAGTCAGACATAGGTGGGAGAGGCTCTCACCACTGCTGCTATGCTTTCCACCTGTTAGCCGAGCTTCTTGTTGAGCAGTGCTCTCTCTGTGGGAGCTCCTGCATTGAGCATCTTCCCCCTCGTGGTCAGTGTACATCACAGCGACTGGTCATTCTGTTGTTTGGTCAATTTGCATATTAGCCTTTTATTATATGATAATTTTTCTTTATCTTTTTATTTTGAAACTGGGGGCCCAGTGCATGAAATTCATCCACTGGGATGGGGGGTGGGGTGTTTCCCTCAGCCAAGCCTGCACTGTCTCCAATCGGGGATCCCATAGGGATCAGGCTCTTGCAATTTGTGACTGTTGGCTTCTAACCACCTACCTGCTTGCCTGCCTGATCACCCCAACTGCCTCTGCCTACCTGCCTGATTACCCCTAACTGCCCTCCCCTGCCGGCCTAATTTTACCCCCAAGTACCCTCTCCTGTTGACCTGATCTCACCCCCAATGGCCCTCTCCTGCCAGACTGATGTTGCTCCTAACTGCCCTCCCCTGCCGGCCTGATCACCCCTAAGTGCCTCTACTTTGGCCCCCACCACCGTGGCTTTGTCTGGAAGAAAGTCGAATATCTGGAAGATGTCTGGTTGACCCAGTCTAATTAGCATATTTCCCTTTTAGTAGTATTGATAGATTAGATAGGATAGGATTGTTTAAAAGAGGCAAGGGAGTGTTTTTAAGCAGGAGGAGTGCTCTTGGCAGACAAAAAACACATAATCCCTATATCTGGACTGATAGCTAGCCCTACGTACTACACTATCAAACCAGTCATGAAAAAAACTGAACCGCTTTCTTACACCTTACACCAAACAGCTGTTGCCTTTAAAACCCCTCCTCAGCCCCCACATTAGGTTCTGCATCCAGAGTTCACCAAAATTAGATTCTGATTGGTCAGTTTCTATTCCAGTAAGCATCAAAAGCTCTGCCTCATAGATAGCCATTGGCTCCTGGCACTTCACCTGGATTTGGTTCTGATTGGTCAATTTACATGCCAGTCAGCATCAAAAGCTCTGCATCCTAGGCAGCCATTGGCTCCTGGCACTTCACCCATATTTGGTTCTGATTGGTCAGTTTCTATGCCAGTCAGTGTCTCTGGGCCTATCTCTGGGCCTGATCAAAGAGGCGGGGCTGATCAGCAGCTCTGGAGGAGATCCAGAGAGAAACAGAGGCAAGTCTGCTGGTGAAGCCAGGAGAGAAAGAGAGAGGCAACGCTGACCAAACTAGTTGCCTCGGAGGTTGGGGATCAGACTCTGCCTCTCTCTCTGCAGGCCTCCCTCTGGGCCTGATCTGCAGCCCACTCTGCAGTCAGTGCTGGGTCGCTGCACTGGCACTGACTTCTGGTGTTCTGGAGCCTTGGTCATTACAGACCCTGGCTTTTTTATTTTTTTGTTTTTATTTATTTATTTATATATATATATATATAATTTCAGACTTAAAGAGTTTCAATAGATAGAATAGAACATCCACATATACCTTTACTAAGCTTCCTCTGAGGTAAAATCTCATGAAGGTATGAGATAGTTACCAACTACAAGTTATTGATAATCAATATAATTACCAACACCAAGAAATTAATATTGCTACAATATCATTAGTTAAACTAGATTTTATTCAGACTTCCCCTGTTTTTTCCACTAATGTGATTTTTCTATTCCAGGATTCAATCCAAGAAACAATGTTGCATTTAGTTCTCATGTCTCTTTTGTTTCTTTCTAAAGATAGCCTGTGATATTTCTTTGGTGTCTTTCACTACCTTGACACTTTGAAGTGTACTGGCTGGTATTTCACAGAATGTCCTTCAATTTGAATTTCTCTAATGTTTTCTCATGATTAGATTAAAAGTATATTTTTGGGGAAAATATACCTTTTTTTTTTAAAAAAAAACTGGAGTTGATATGGAACCAGGGGAATATCTAGAGACAAAGCTATGTCCTGCCCTTCTTTTTTACCATATCAGGGTACAGTCTATCAATATATCTATTGATGGTGATGTTAACCTTAATTGTTTGGTTACAATAGTAGTTTCTATTAAGTTTTTTCCACTGTAAAGTTACTATATTTTTCATACACTGTTTATTAGCAGTGAGTCACTAAGTCCAGTCCATACCAAAGGAGAAATTAAATTCCACCTCTAGAGAGTCAAGTATCAAAGAAATTGTGGATATATGTTAATTCCTCACAAATGAATAGATATTTATAGGATGATACTTGGAGAATATGTAAATATTCTATTTCTATTTAAAACTTTTCCACTTATTTTAATCTATATCTGCTCTTACCTGCAGCATTTATTGGTATTCTCCTGGTGTTTTTCTATTTCCTGAATTCCTACATTTATTTTTTATTTATTTATTTATTTATTTATTTATTTATTTATTTATTTATTAATTTTTTATACATATCTCCCCATTGCCCCCCCTCCCTCCCAGGCATACCCCAACCCCCCAGTGTCTATGTTCATTGGTTATGATTATATGCATAGATACAAGTCCTTTGATTGATCTCTTATCTACCTCACCTAACTTTAATCTTCCTGCTGTAATTTCACAGTCTGTTTGAAGCTTTACTGTCTCTGTATCTATCCTTTTGGTCATCAGTTTATAATGTTCTTTATTATCCCCCAATGAGTGCGATCATGTGATGCTTCTCCTTCATTGACTGGCTTATTTCGTTAAGCATAAGGCTCTCCAGTTCCAACCAGGTTGCTGCAAATGGTAAGAATTCCTTCTTTTTAATGGCAGCATAGAATTCCATTGTGTAGATGTACCACAGTTTTCTGATCCACTCATCTGCTGACGGGCACCTAGGCTGTTTCCAAATTGTGGCTATTGAACAGTATGGAGTTTCCTCAAAAAACTAAAAATGGATCTCCCATTTGACCCTGTAATACCACTCTTAGGAATTTATCCTAAGAAATTACAAACACCAATCAGAAAGGATTTATGCACCCCTATGTTCATAGCAGCACAATTTACAATAGCTACATTTATTAATTAGAATTCTTCAGTAAGAAAGGATTACTTTACCTGCTGTTATTACATAATTTATTTCTATCAGTATGGATGCATAGATATTTATTTTATTCTTTGGGTTATAGTCCATACTATGAATATTTATTTTTCAGCTTAAATTGTTTCAGTTTTGGCATTTTGTACTCTTTTTGGTAGTTCCTATGTCCTTTTGATATTCTTCACAACCTTTTTATTTATTTATTTATTTATTTATTTATTTATTTATTATTATTATTATTTGTACTCACTTATCTATGGGCATTGCAAAATTTTCTAAGCCTGTCTTGTATTTTCCCTGCCCATTTTTAGAGTCAACCATTTCTCGAAGGGCACCTGGTCATCTGGTTCCTATTATTGGAGAATGATGGTATTAGAAACCAAAATCTAGGTGTGAGATGTGCTCATCATTACTGGGGTATCAGTGCTTCTAGGCTTCTCAGCAAGTTGTATTAGAGAATGTATCTATGCATATTTACTCATGTAAGCACACATATCTAATTTACATATCTATCTATCTGTATCCATACTGAAATCAACAGGAGTTCATGTTGATATTTTCAATCCTAATCAAGTGCCACATAGTTAATTATAGCATTTTGTCTTTGCTTATTTGTAATTTTTTTTCTTGGACAATTGAAATGCTGACTCTCATGATCTATAACATATTTACTTATTTGCTCATCCTAGTATATATGCAACATTGATCTCAAAATTGTTAACCATAATTCTATGAGAAATAAGTGTACTAACTGGAGTACAGTTTATTTTTATATTTAGCCTTGCAGTATCAAATCAAAAAATAATTTTACTAACTTCCTTAGATCTGCTCTATTCTTTCACATTAATTTCAGTGTGGTTATGGTAATTTATTTGTTACTCAAATTCATTTGTCACAGTCTGTATTCCATCTTGGGTTTCTCCGATATCCTGTTTAATTTTTTAAATTTACATAAAATAAAGTTCATTTTTCATGATGTATATTTCCATGGATTTTGACAAAGGCATAGAGTCTTGTATTTACTACCATAGTATCATGCAAAATACATTCATCATCCCCAATGTTCCCATCATTTCCAAAGTTTTCTGAAATAATAAAATAAAATAAACAACAATAGCAACCTTTTTCAGTTTTAAGTAAAATTTTTAAAATTGCTTTGTGATGTGCCTCCTAGGTTGGACTGTGATTGTCTCTGGACAGATTCCACTATTTGCAGGGAACCTAATACTCCATAAAACACCATTACATGTACACATCTATCCACACTAATATCTCTTAAATAAAATATAATTCTGGTCAAAACAATATTCAGGGATTATAAATGCTGTGTATATTTCATGATCTTTAAAAACTCTCAAGATCTCAGCTTGTTCAACCTAATATTTTATCCTCTCACTTTTTCATACTTTATTCTGCCCAGTGCTCTCAAAGCATTGTCTAAAGATCAGCAGCCTCTCCTTCACTTCAAGTCCCATGTCCATGGTTATCACTTGCATAGATATTGCCCTGGTCACAAAGAGGCTGTAGTGATGATGATAGTAAAGAAAATGGTGAAGATGATAGCTATGTCATTTATAAAGAACTTTTATATGCACTTTTATTTAAAAAAACCTTTTTTAGAGTGATTCTTACAGATATTAAGTAAACCTATCATTACAATATCCACTTAAAGATGAAGAAATGGAGTCTTAGAGATTATCTCCAGGCTAAAAAGATAATAAATAGCAGATCTAGGACTTAAATTGGATCTTCTTTTTCAAATTTCTTACACTTCTCATTATCTGTGTTGAATCTCTTCAGTGCTACCACAGTGGGAGAAGGGGGAGAAGTAATAAAGTCAATTTTCATTACATATTATCTTAATACTAGGGGCCTGGTGCACAAAATTTGTGCTCTGTGCCTGCCCCCGCTCACAGAGTGGGAACCCTCAGGGGATGTCCTACTGACAGCTCCCCACAGGGAGTGGGCTTAAGAGCAGCCTGGCCTCCCTCTGCAGGATGCATCCAGGCTGATGAGGGGAAGGCGCCAGCCACATCTCCCCACTGCTGCAGCCACTGCCAGCTACTGCAGCCACCAAGGTGTTTTCATCAAGATGGACTCCAGTCCCTTCACCACAAAAAAATGACAACTTTCTTTAGGCATTTTCAATATGTCTCTTTCATAGGATATGACCTTTCTTTCTTTCCTTCCTTTCTTCTTTCCTTCCTTCCTTCTTTCTTCCTTCCTTCCTTCCTTCCTTCCTTCCTTCCTTCCTTCCTTCCTTCCTTCCTTCTTTCCTAACCTGAGGACATGTTTTCATTGATCTTTAGAGAGTGTGGAAGAGAGAGGGAGAGACAGAGAGAAACATCCATGTGAGAGGGACACTTTGGTTGCCTCCGGCATGAGCCCTGACCTGGGCCTTGACCAGGGAGGAGACTGTAACCTAGGTACATGCCCTTGATCAGAATAGAACCTGGAACCTGCAGTTAGCAGGCCGAGGCTCTGTCCACTAAGCCAAATGACTAGGACAGTATATGACATTTCTTAGCCCCTCCAGCTGTAGACCTTTGTTTTTTCTTCCAGGAGTATGGTGGAAAAACCTTAGATCACCTTCTTAGATTCTTATTACCCAAGTTATCAAGAACACTGCAAGTGGCAATGTACAGGGAGCTTAGGCAATGAGCTATCAGAAAAGGTGTTTACGCTTGAACTACTTTGGCTCAGTGGATAGAGTGTTGCCCTGCAGACTGAAGGGTCTGAGGTTTGATTCATGTTAAGGGCATGTACCTTGGTTGGGGGCACTTCCCCAGTGGGGAGTTTGCAGGAGGCAGCTGATAGATGTTTCTTTCTCATTGATGTTTCCAACTATCTATCCCTCTTCCCTCTTCTCTGTAACAAATCAATAAAATATATTAAAAAAGGGAAAAGAAAAGAAAAGAAAAGGTGTTTCCTTTGCAGCTCATAGGCAGAGGACCCCCTGCGTTGTGTGTGCCGGGATGGGGGTGTGAACCCAGTCTGCCTCTTGGCACCGGTGCACACACAAATGGCTGCAGTATGGGAACATCTGCCATGTTGCCATGGCAATGAGATAGATGTTCTCACCCCACCCCCAGCCGCTCGGCACCTGCACTTGTAGGCTTGGAGTGGCCAGGGGCATTCTGGGATCCTGGCTGCTCAGGGCCTATGTGCAGGCCTACAGGCTAGGAGCAGTCTGGATCCCAAGGATGTTCGCTGGACCCAGGCTGCTCAGCACCCTGTGTATGCAAATTAATCAGCCATCTTTGTTGGGTTAATTTGCATACTCACTCCTGATTGGCTGGTGGGTGTCATGGAGGTATGATCAATTTGCATCTTTCTCTTTTATTAGTGTAGATATATTAAGTATTGTATAATTTTCCATCATATATATTCTACAATTTACTGTCATTCTTTTATTCTGTAAGGTAAATATGACCAGATGAGGACGCCAGGGTTCTGAGAGGCAGAACCATTTGCCGAAGTCATCCATCAGATTTAACATCAAATTATTTGAGCAAAGACTGCATTTTCTTTCCACCAGAGCACATTGGAATTTTGGTAAGGTGCTTTGAATTACCCTTATCTCTGAGACCCAATGATTTGTGTCTCATGAAGGAGAATATTTTGGATCTCTTGAAGGACTAGTCAAGACTCTAATAGGCACTAAATGAGACAGGATTTGAGGCTGTATGAATGAATGAGTTTTATATCCATTCTTTTTTCTGATGTAGAAAAAATTCTCCTGACTTTTGCCTCCTAGCCTTCTGAAAGCTGCCATTAAGGGAAAAATTCTCAAGAGCCTTAAAAAAGTAATGTAGCTTTTGCTAGCTAGCTACAACTGGTTTTGAATCAGGTTTCACTATACCCTAGCTATATGGAGTTGGACAAGTTATTTAATATCTTTGAGATTAAACTTTATGTTCTGTAAAATTGGGAAACTATGTCATAATATTGCAGTGACAACTAAGTAATATGCTGCATATAAAGTCCTTAGCATATCCTGTCAATGATCATGAGGGCAGGTATTAGGGTAGGCAATTCTCAATCTCTCTGAGCTATTTAAACAACCCCACTTTCCTTTTAGCCAATAAAGAGATTGAGAGAACAAAGAGCAATGGTTCTATTTATTTTGATTCAGCATTTAGATTCCAAATGCTCCCATAGCCAGTGTGATTATATGTCTTGGTTTGCCTAAGACAATCCATATATATAAAAAGCCAGACACAGTTACAACCAAAACAACCAGATGGATTACCAAATAGGCTGCATGTTGTGACCAGGCAAGCATGGAGTTAGTGGGCGGTGACCAAATGACTGAACAGCAGGGTGCATGGGATGACCAGGCTGGCAGGGGAATTAGTGAGGGATGACCAAACAATGAACAGCAGGTTGCAGGGGGAACCAGGCCGGCAAGGGAGCAGTTGGGGGCGACCAGGCTGAGGGGGTAGTTGGGAGTTACCAGGCTGGCAGGGGGAAAGTTAGGGGTGACAAGGCTGGTGGGGGGGGCAGTTGAGGGCAACCAGACTGGCAGGGGGCAGCAAGGGGTGACCAGGTTATGGGGGTGGGGCAGTGAGGGGAGATCAGGCCAGCAGGCAGAGGTGCTTAGGGGTGATCTTACTGGCAGGGGGTGAAGTTAGGGGTGATCAGGCAGGCAGGCAGGTGAGTGGTTAAGGATTGTGAGGAGTCCTGGATTGGAGAGGGTGCAGGCTGGACTTAGAGAAACCCCCTTTTCCCTCCTGTCCACTAAGTTTGTGCACCAGGTCTCTAGTCCTTCTATAATTTTTAATAGAGTCCTGTTTTACTCTATTAGCTTATTATCCAAATTTTCCAATTTAGATAGTAAGCTATGAGGTCACACTACTTAAAATATTTTTGTGGGTTTTTAAAAAATTCTGCATTAGCTAGTTTCATTGTCTTTTATTCCTTAAAGATAAATAAAAAAGACTTACTGAACTGGATAAAATTAGTTGCTCACTTGAATTTATAAAATACTAAGTCAAGCTAAATTTGAATTGATAATCCTAAACATTTTGTAGAATGAAAATTAAGCTGCTGTTGAAATAGTCATATGAAATAGAAGTGCTTAGGGTCCCAAGTTTTCAATATAATTGTTCCTCCACGAACTTTGGCCTCCAAATAGCTAAAGGCAAGCATAAACCATGAATGCACAGACCTTCGGAATCCTGTGTGGCCAATCATGTTGAGGTCTAGAGTTTTCAGAGTTGAACAGATGGCTTAGGTGTCATTTTAGTATCTGCTCTACTTACATCAAAAAAGAGAAAAAAGTTCTTTCTTTCATGAATATGCATAAATATAGCATTCATGAATCATTGAGATGTAGAAGACTGTTAAGTTGCACTTTTGCTAGAGTTTAAAAAACACATATGATTAACCATACTTTGACTGAGTAATTACATATCCTTATTTAGAAGACACTATTTTAAATCCATCCCACTGCTGGTTTTGGGGTTGAAGCAAAATGCAGGCACAAAAGTACACTAATGATGAATTATTAAAGGTGTTATTATTCCCCCATGGTTAAAAGCTTTCAGGTGTCAATGGAAGTTCTAAAGGTTTGATTCCATTAGCATGAATAAATCACATAGATTATTTAGAAAATAATAATTAAACATTTTTAAATATGTATTTTTATTGATTTTAGAGAGGAAGGGAGAGGGTGAGAAAGATAGAAACATCAATGATGAGAATCATTGATCGGCTGCCCCCTGCACACCCCATATTGGGGATAGACAACGCAACCCCTGCATGTGCCCTAACCAGGAATCGACCTTCTTGATTCCTGGGTGATGCTCAACTGCTGAGTCATAGCAGCCGGTAGGAAAACAATAATGTTAAAAGATGATGATGAGAGAGTAAAAAGAGTATACTTTCTCAGTGGAAGTTATTCTGCATTGTTGCCTTTTTTGTTGTTATCTTCCCTACCATTTGAAAGCATAAATTTTCCCCAGAACCCAGAGACATAGTGTTTCCTTCTTTAAAATACTGCATATAAATTTTCAATTTTACCTTGGTATTTTTTCTTGTTTTAGAACAAGGTTAACAAATTTATTGCTGTGCTTACCATTATTCTCATCATACACCAGCAAATAATAATTTGTATTTATATCATATTTTAGTCTACAGTTGAGGGGCTTAAATTTCCTTCTCCTTAAATCATTAATACAGGTCTTCTTTTGCTAGCTCATGCTGTGGTAACAGGCTAAAATTTCAGTGACTCCAACAGAAAAAAATATTTCTTGCCCAAGTTAGTTGACAGTAGCTCCTTCTCCATGTGTCTTCCTTCCAGGGCCAGGTTCAAAGCATATCTCTTACCTGGTTCATGCCCTTCTTATGTAGAGAAAAAGTCCAAGACAGAACTACCAATAGTTCTGGTGGCTTCTGTTCAGACATGGTGTAAACTGATATGGAGGGAAAGGAGGTCTTACACATCACTTAGAAGTGTAAAGATTTATAATCTTCTTAGAAGGAAGAAAGGGAGTATTTGTGACATACAGTAGAATATCTCGGAGACATATCCTTTCTAGTTGTTTGTTTTTTAGAGAGTTATTGCACCATGCCATATATTGGAATAGAAAGAGACAGAACTAGCTTCTATTCACATGCAGTGAGAGATTTCAGGTTTCCTGCTGACTCTGGGAGATACTTAATCTCCTGGAAAGACATATCTATGGCTTTTGATTGGAAACCATTGATAAATGGCCAGTGCATGAACCTAAGATATGGCTGATTTTTCCCCTCACTGTTTTTATGCTGCTTTGCACCTGGACTCCATGAGCTAGTTCAGAGAAAGCCCACAGAGCACTTTTTTTTTTGGAGAATAATGTTTTAAATGCCCACATAATTTTAATTACAGATCGTGCTTAAATGGATAATTTAAAATATGTTCCAGTCATATAGAGGGAGAGTAAATGATAATCTCTTATTTACAGAAATAAGTAGAAAGACAAGTAAATGGTTGCTAGGTCTATTGCTATCACTTGAAGAAATAAAAGACTATCAAAAATGGTAACACCATGAACCTGGAGGAATGTAGGTGCAAGTTTTATTTATTTTTGTGTTACATTTTCTTAACAGTGGTAAATCTGAAACAAGCAAAAGATAGACTTTTACTGGGAATGCTGCCTTTTCAGTGTAAAGGAGGTTGGCGACTTTAATCAATAATTTTTAGCTATTGAGAACTGGCAGTAGTGGTTTCAAAAGAGAAAGAATCACAGTGTTGAATGAAAGTTTGGGGACTTGTCTCAGCAGGTTGACATAAAATGACTTAAAATGATTCACTGTTGGTGTCCTTTGTCCTCACTATAGGTGATAGATGACTTTGATACAGACCAGGATCAGAAAACAAAACAAAACAAAAAAACTAAGTTTCCAACCTATCATTTCAAAGTAAAGATGAACTTATGTTCAAATGGGGAAAGATGAAGGACAAAAACATTACATTTATTAAATACCTGCTCCCTTGCTACTCAAGGCTTTGGTATTACACAGGAGCTTGTAACAAATACAGAATCTTAGTCCCCAGCTCAGACCTGCTGTATCAGAATCTGCATCTTAACAAGATTCCCAGGCAGTTTGCATTAACTTTACAGTTTGAGAAGCACATCTCTAGAATGACCAACTCCTCATGAGGGAATGTGTGTATATCATCTTACAGAATCATCACCACATGGTCATAGCCTTTCTTTCCAAGGGTAAGAATAAGAGAACTTGTATCAGGTCTTATAAAATTGGCAAGATCACATACATGGTAACCAGTGAATCCATTAGTTGTTTTCTTTCTTCTTTTTTTTACTCTGCTACCTCCTCTTACTTTTATTTTTTATTCTTTTGCTCTGAATACGTAAAAAAAAAATTAAAAGCTCTGCTTCTTTAACATCTCCATTTTTTATACAATTCAAAACCCAATGCCCTCTCTACTCATATTTGCTCTCTTATCTCCCTCCCCTCCCTTAGAGCTGACAAGTAAGTACAAAGCTACACTGTAGGCATTAAAAACAAACAAACCTCCAAAAATCAAAATTATCATTTGTAGTTCAAAGAAATAAGAAAAAGATTTATCAATATCTGTGCTTTATCACTTATGAATACCAATGGTTTTCATAAAATTTCCATGGCAATAAGTACCATGTGGCTATGATTGACTACTTATGTTCCACAAAGGTAAAACTGGAATTAAAAGATCATATAATTATTGACTCAGAGCTAAAAAGGGTGTTAGAGATCATCTTATCTCATGTCCCGAAGCCTTAGATTACTCAAAGTTCATGTCTTTAAGTGCTTGGTGTTCATCTATTTCTACTACAAATCACAATACCTTTAAAGAAGACACATCAGTTAGAAATCATTCCAGAAGCAAACACATTGTGCATGGTATTTTCAAACAAATAATCAGTCCTGAGAATCTCTCCTCACACCAGCCAATGACCCATTTGTTGAGAGGGAACCAGGTAGAATGAAGCAGTACTAAAGGAAACCTTCTCTGATGTCTTCTGGGAGGAGGCCATCCTTCTACTGCTGGGAGGTTTTCTATGAATTCTACCCAGAAACAGGGCTGAATTAGATTCCCACTGAGATCTTACTTGACTTAATCCTTGGCTTGGGATTACTAGAGAATTAAGTCATATTCAAAAGAAAATACAAGGAAAAAAGTAAGCAGCTGGAGTTGTGCTTATGCATGCTTTCATGTATATAGACACAATGGTGTAAGCTTGACCAGGACGTCTATGATTCATGTCATTTCTTGTACACACACTTTATCTCAGTTCTTAATGGTTTTCAGTAATAAGCTATTTGCTTAGCAGGGAAAATAAGTGTCTCTTCCTATGATTGCCAACATTGTCCTGGTCTCTACGCAGAGCATATTTCCTCTTTAAAAACTCAGGCCTGCTAAGTAGGACAGAGCAACAAGTACTGGCATGCAGACAGGAACACGCAGAGTGCCAGCTGACTGATAGTCTCTTTCCAAGGTACACAGAGATGCAGAGAAAAAAATAGCACATACACTTAACAGAAGAAAAGGAAGATAGACTAAATATAATGAATTAAGGGGAAGTCATGGATATTGAAAAAGAGAGAATACTTCCTGGGGTCAGTGAGGGAGGCTAAAAAAGACATTCTTAGAAACAGGGTAGAAATGTCCTCTCTAACAAACTTACAAAATTCTTTAAGATTTCCTATATTTGTTTTTTCTGCATATTTTCATAATACTTTCCTGCTGATCTATGCCCACAGTTAAGTCAAATCATAAAAAAAGAAATGCTATGATTTTAACACAATGTCTAGCACACAGGTAAAAAGCCATTGAAGACAGATATGGGAGTTATATTGCTACTAGCCCAAAAATATCAAGGATTGTCAGCAATCACCAGAAGCTAGAAGGAAGGCATAGAGCACATTCTATTCTAAAGAGAACCAACCCTAGCAACATTTTGATTTTGGACTTCTGGCCTCCAGAACTATGAGAGAATAAATTTCTGTTGTTTTAAGCCAACTAATGTGTGGTAATTTGTTATGACAGCCCTAGAAAATTAATACAGAGATCTAAATGAACATATTTTGAATATACCTTTAGCTTTCAATGTATTTAGACTTTTACTATTATATTGTCATTAGAAAAATGTGCCAATAAGGAAGAACAAAATATTTTATACTATTTTCTGTATTTTTAAAGATAGGAAACCAAGACAGAGAAGGTGACAACTAGTAATACAACTTTTAGGCAACTGTATTAAGAGCATTCATTTAACATCATTTTTCATCAGATAACTTGCTTTGGTGGTATTTGTGCATCTTTTCATTTATTCTTAGAAACAATACTCCCTGTGAGATGGGTATTATATTTTCTAGATTAAGTAACAATGTGAGTAAATAACAGAGTTGGATTTGAACCCAGGTCTCTTTAGTCCAACTAAGCCCATGGTTTCAAACAGGGGTCAGAAAACTTTGTAAAGAACCAGATAGCAAATACTTTTGGCTGGCAGGCTAACTGACCTTTTTAGCTACTCTCCACTCTGGTCTTAGTATCTACAGATAATGCATAAGCAAGTAGGCAAGGCTGTGTGTCCACAACATTTTATTTATTGACTTTGAAATTTGAATTTCATGTGATTTTTCACTTGCCATGATTTATTATTTTGTTGATTTCTCCAATGATTTACATGGGCAAAAATAATGTTTAGTTCATGGGCCATACAAAAATAGGTGGCTGAATTTTTTCTGTGGGCAATAGTTGCAGACCTTTGTTTAACTATAACAAGTCAAAGGGGACAGCCATGAAAAATCATCGGAAGTAAAACTATAAATATACTCTAATAGAATACAATAATTTTACTTCATTTAATTTGCAAACAAATACTAGTATTTCATTTGAAATGTTTTTTTTTGTTTGTTTTTGTTTTGTGTTTTTTTTTTGCAGCAGAAGTGTCCCCTCTTCTCCCTACCAATTTTGGAGTCAAGTTCAACTGGCCAGTGAGGTCTTCTGTGAAAGAAAAGTGAATAAAGGTTTGGATAGAAGCATAAAGTAGTGTGGCAGAGGCCAGAATGAGGAAGGATTGGCTCATATTGAAGAGGAACAGGAAAATATTACACTAAATCCTGTGTTACCTGGGCCCTAATCCAGAGGGAGTTATCAAAGGATGGACATGCAGGATAGAGAGAAAGTGGTTTTAAAAATCTCAGGTGATGCCGAGACTGGTTTGGCTCAGTGGATAGAGCGTCGGCCTGCAGACTGAAAGGTCCCAGGTTCGATTCCGGTCGGGGGCATGTACCTTGGTTGCGGGCACATCTCCAGTGTGGGGCGTACAGGAGGCGGCTGATCGATGTCTCTCGAGTCAAAATGTTTCTGACTTTCTATCCCTCTCCCTTCCTCTCTGTAAAAAATCAATAAAATATATTTTAAAAAAATGTCAGGTGAGTGGACTGTGGGGAGAAAACAGTAAAAGAGAATTTTACAGGGACAAGGAACCAATCTGGAACTGCCTTCTTGCCTTCCTGCCTTCAAAATACATCCAATCCAGACATATACTAGTTGATCCTTAGCTTTGCCTGCAAGAAGAAATTTCAAAATTGTTTTTTTCTAAAACTTATCAGTTGATTGCACTCATGACTGATCCTAGATGAGCAAGAAGATGTCTCTGTCCTTCTTGACTCCTTTCACCCATGTGGATACCACATCACCATACTGACAGGCCATCTGGTAAGATCATAGGAGGCCATGGCCTGAGACTCCTACATCTGATGTTATGGGAGCCAGAATGCCTGAGCTGAAAAAATGAGTGATGCCTCTTATTAATATTCTAAATCTGTGGGTTCACCCTCATTGTTCTCTCTCTTTTTAATCACATTTAAAATTTTAAATGTAAGATAACTAATAGCACTCAAAACCTTTTTAATTGATACTGACTCAGAAGTAGAATATACTAGTACAGTGAAGTATAGAATTAAAAGATTAAGCATTAAGAGTCTAGAAGAAGTTTTCTGATTCCCTCAGGACAATTAGACAATAAACAGAGAAAAGAAAGTTATCATTTTTTTTTAGAGAAATGCAGACCCACAAAATTATATTATTTGCTTTTTATTGTATTTTCTTTCTTTTATCCCTATTTCCATTATATTTCAAAACTATTTACTTGAGATAATATGTATTAAATAATGCAGAGTTTGGTGCAGTTTCAAAAGAGCATTTTTTTTATAGAGACACTGCTATGAATACAGTAGCTGAATATTAGAAAAATGACTTGGGGGAAGATTGTGCTAAAAATACTATTTTCCAGCAAAAAGGCATACATGATTTAGAATTGATAAGCATTTACTATAACCTATACTTTCATCATCTGTATTTTTTAAATAGTTAATTATTTTTCTAGAAATGATAGTTCACATGCAGTTCTTTCTGCTTTCTTGATACTTAGAATATAATGCAGGTAAATTGTGCAATTGTTCTACTATTGCTTGATTTCCACATAATAAAGACATATGAAAATTTAGAGTTTTCTGTGTTATTTATTCTAGATTTCACATTGTAATTGATTTGTCATTGTTCAGCTCAAAATAAAGTATATCAGTATATGCAATGTATAAGTTCAAAGATTCATAAAATGGTAACATTTCCATTCTACTCATTCAATTACACTGTGTATCAAGAGAAAAGGCACTTTTGTTCATTGTCAGTTAGATTGTTGATTTCCTTGCCTATTTTAGGGAAGTCATTCTTTTTAAAACCTGTTTTGAAGTGGGCAGATTAGAGGACTTTTCAAGCTTCCTTGACAGGGAATATGCATTCTATACCTGAGCTCTAAGAACAATCTTGCAAACTGTCCTCTTGCCACTGATTCTATTATTTCTCCCATCCCCGCCTCCTCTGAGAGATAGTCTAGAGATGTAGGGAGAAAATCCAGAAATCCAGGAGCAGGGCTAGGTTTCCAGGAGACCCCAAGGAACGTAAAAATTACGTGCCAGATGAGCAAACCCAGAAATAAGTAATTTAATTATTAGCCACTCAGATATTTATTGTAATTTCTATGTGATAAGTTCTCTGGTGGAAATTGTTTTTTTAATAGTAAATAGAAAAACATATTAGTGGGGATGTGATGAACACCCTCCCAAAATTATAAAAATATGTTCATATATATTTACATATAGTTTGCATTATATTGTATATCCTATATGTCTATATGTGTATATGTGTGTATATATGTGTATATATAGCATACAAAGTAAAAATATATATATTTCATAGGTGTATAAATATGTATATATGAGTATATGTGTACATACAAACTTTTTGTGGGCAAGGATCTTTTATTATCTATTGTTAGGAGTAATGAATGAATTTCAGAATATTAAGTCACTTAACATAAGATAGAAATTAAGGAATATATTAATAATCTGGGGTGAAAGGAGGGGTTGAGAAGAAGAAAAGGAGAAAGAGAGAAAGTGAGCCAGCACACATCTGTTGTGCCATCTTTGGTCCAGATGGCAGATAGGTAAACATGATACTAAACATACCAACATCCAAATTACAACTGAACTATACAACAACCATTATTCAAACTGCATGAAATCTAGCTGAACAGAATTCCTTAACTAAGGATATAAAGAGGAAGCCACACATTGTCCAGGTAGCTCAGGTGGTTAGAATGTTCTCCCAATATACCAAGGTTGAAGGTTCAATCTCTGGTTCAGGGCACATGCAAGAATCAACCAATGAATAAGTGGAACAAATTGATGTTTTTCTCTCTCCTACTCCCTTCTCTCTCACTCTCTTTTTGAAATCAATCAATCAATCAATCAATCAATCAATCAATCATCAATCAATCAATCAATCAAAAGAAGCTATATTAAGACTGGTATGTGGGGCAGAGATGCAGAAATGACTGGTCCTACACTCATGTGTGATAAAAATCAGGAGGGATATCTCCGCTGCAGAGGTAACCCCTGAGAAGCCAGGTACCCCAGCCCTATACCAAACCCTTCCCTGGGTTCAGTGCCAGGAATAAAAGTCCCCATAACTTCTGGCTGTAAAAACCTATGGGGAGCATAGTGAGTGAAACAAAAGCTCCTGAAGTCCCAGGGAGTTCCTTTTAAAGGGCCAGTATACAGATATAGATTCTCTTGCTCTAAATCCCAACACTGAGACAACAGCCAGAAAGACACCAGGGAGACATGGAGCTGATTTTTTTGGCATCAGGGTGAGAGCTGGATGGGGTATCTTTCTCCGAGGCAGAGACCATTGTTTCTTTGATGACCCATTTTCCCACAGAGCCAGGTGATGGCTCTAAGTCTCCATCAACCTTGGCTAATACTGACTGCCAGACATAATTTGTTGTCCCACCGAAGCCCTTTCCAGTGATTTTTACATATAAATGGTCTGTCTTGGCTCATGTTTCAGACTTTCCTATAATCTCTCAAACAAGCAAAATCTGGCTTCTATCTACCCCAGATCTCTGGTTAAGTGACCTAAGGCCTAGAGTTAGCAGCAGCCAGCTTTGGTTCACAGCTTGACTTCTATTGGGCACCTCCAAGCCCAGCAGAAATAGCAGCCATCTGCCAATCTCTTTGTAGCTGATAGCAGGTTTTCTTGAACAGTTGACCCTAGCTTACACCTCCTAGAAATCTTCAGAGCCAGTGCACTAATGGAAAGCTTAAGACTATACTGAAACACTACCCATTCACTTTCATGAGTGACACATTAAAGAGTAAACTCAGTAAGTACTGAGCCCCACTGAAGTGAATTTTTCTCTGTGGGGTTGACCCCTGCACAATAGGTTCTTCCTGATGATCACAGCCAGTTCTCATAGTCAATTGGCACTGAGCTCAGGTCACTTGGGAAGCTGCACCACTGGGCCCTATAGGGCACCTATTATATAAGACTATTCTACCAAGACCATGAGACATAGCAGTTCTACTTAATATACAGAAACAAACATCGGCAGTTGTCAAAATGAAGAGACAAAGAAACATGTCTCAAATGAAATAACAGAACAAAATTGTAATAAAAGAACTAAATAATACAGAGACATGAAATCTACCAGATGCAGAGTTTAAAACACTGGTTATAAGGATGCTCATTGGTCCTAAAAGAAGAATAGAGGAACTTAGTTAATGAGAACTTCAACAAAGAGATAGGAAACATAAAAATGGAGATGGAAATAGAAAAAACAAAAAAGAACCAGTGGAAATGAAGGAAACACTAACTGAAATGAAGAATGATTCACAGGGAATCACCAGTATAGTAGAAAAGCAGAGGATCAGATCAGTGATTTTGAAGATAAGGAAGGAGAAAACACCCAATCAGAATAGAAAAAAGAATACAAAAAATGAGGATAGTATAAGGAGCCTCTGGGACAATTTCAACCATATCAATATTCTCAGCATAGAGTTGCTGAGAGGAGAAGAGAGGAGAGAGGGCAAGAAATTGAAACCTATTTGAAATAAAAACATTAAACTTTCCTAACCTGGGTGAAAGAATGAAAACATACAAGTCCAGGAAGCACAGAGGGTCCCAAACAAGATGAACCCAGAGGCTCATGCCAAGACATATCATAATTAAATGCCAAAGGTTAAAGTCACAGAGAAAACCTTAAAAGAAACAAGAGAAAAGCATTTAGGTAGCTCCCATAACACTATCAGCTGATATTTCAAAAGAAGCATTTTAGGCCAGAAGGGTTTGACACAAAATATTCAAAGTATGAAAAGTGAGGCCCTACAACCAAGATCACTCACTTTATCAAGCAAAACTATCATTTAGAATGAAAAAAATGATAAAGGTCTTCCCATAGAAGAAAAAAACTAAAGGAGTTTACCACCACCACCAAATCAGTATTATAAGAAATGTTGAGTCTCTTTTAAAAGAAGAACAGAAAAAAATGATAAAAATACAAATAACAAAATGGCAATAAGTATTTACCTATCAATAATTACTTTAAATGCAAGTGGATTAAATGATCCAATAAAAATACTTACTGTGGCTTAATGAATAACAAAACAATACCCTTACATATGTGATTTTGGTCTGCTTAATCTCATGTTGACTTAGTTTCCTGAAAACCAGGAAAAATAAGTGTTGATGCAAGATAAAAGATTTTTAAGTACTTAGTGTAATGTGGGCAATATTATTTACTGTTGTTTTTCAATCTTTTGTCACACACAGGAGTTTTCCAGGAAAAGCCCATATTTTAAAAAGATTCTGGGAGGGAATAGCTTAGTAATTTTTATGTCTTTTATAGCAAGAATCTGTTTTTAATTTGTTATTATTATTGGCTTGGAATGAATATCTATTTATATATATGTGTGTGTGTGTGTGTGTGTGTGTGTGTGTGTGTGTATAGCTATGTGCCACTTATGGTCCTTTATTTGACAAGTGGCACATAATTACATTTGTACTCCCATGCCACTGACACTCTCACAGAGCTTTATATGTGTCCTCCCTGCTAATACTATATAGTTCCTTGGGGGTCTGAATACATACAAGTTTTTTTTTAATCAAAAAAATCATCATATTCCCCAAAAGAAAACTAGTTTAAGTGTTTGTAAGCTTTAACCAAATTGAAAGGCTAGATAATTAATAAAATATTTTGTTTGCGGCTAATACTTAGTCTAAAGCTTTTGTAATTATTTGTTGTTGTGTTTGTGTGATTTTTGTTGGTTGGATGGTATGTTTTATATTCATGGAAAAAGACCGTTTACTGATATATATCTTTGATACTAAGTATGTAGCTCATTGTGAAATTAGACTGATCATTGTAAAGAAGTAAAAAGTTTCCAGAAAACTAACCAATACATTAATGAGTAAAGAGCTCATATACCATGTGAGAAAATTTATATTAGAAAGTGAAACACATTTTAGTAAAAAGTAGTATTTTATTATTACTCCCTTCTTAGTCATGAATATTATTTTGGGACAGACATATCTAAAGATTTATGAAAATCAAGATGCAGAAGCCACACATGTTCAGTTGTGGCTCACAAAGCATGTTTAGCAGAGATGTCCTTACATTATTTAATCAACATGGGACTTTTCCCTGGAGCACAAAAAACATCTGTTGTTAATCATAATCTGAGTCAGCATCCTGAATTTACCATTTTTACAAATAAATAATAGTTTTCTATATGATTGACCAAGTTGATTTTGCCATGACCTACGTCAAACAAAATAATTGGGGAAAATGTGCAAAACTAATAGTAACAAGAATAATAAAAACCTTTAAAATCTGAAATATGAGATGATTATACAGAAAGCAGATATCTTCCACATACATTTTTTGGAACATGCATTTTTCAAGAATTAGTGGTATAAAACTGGCACAAACAACTATGCCTTGTTTACATCACAATTAATTTTCATACAATATCCAGTAAAAGCATGGAGTAAGACAGACAAAATTTTGTACTGTGAATTTATACCTTGTTAAGGCTATATTTTTGAACTTTAATTTTCCAAATTTGAGGACCAGTCTTTCTCTCTTATATTAGAACACTGATGATTTCTACGTTTAAGTACACTTTATTTAGCTCAGTTCCAAGTTATTCATTAGACTTTAAAACTCTAACAGGCCATCAAAGCCTTTTGACCTCTCTAATCTCCTTCATTCCTTATTCTTAATCACAACTACTGAAAGTGCCCATTAGGCTAGCAAACATATAAGTGTTTTAACCCACTTGAGGTTGGAGTCATTGTTATGGAAACAACTCTAGGTAATAAATGCCTGACTGCACATATCATTGTGCTAGACACTAATAAATGAATAGAGATGGCACCTTGCCTTCTGGTTTGTTATATCCTCAAAGGAACCCCTAGAGGAGTAATCAATGAACAGTTGAAATAGGATGGCCATTTTACATTGGTTTGCTAATATCTTTTATTAAAAAGTATTTTATGATTTCCGAGAGGAAGGGAGAGGGAGAGAGAGATAGAAACATCAATGATAAGAAAGAATCATTTATTGGCTGCCTCCTGCACACCCCTTACAGGGGATTGAGCCCACAGCCTAGATATGTGCCCTTGACCAGAATCCAACCTGGGACCCTTTATTCCATAGGCCAACATTTTATCCGCTGAGCCAAACAAGCTAGGGTACTAATATCATCTTTAAAGCAATTTTTAATTCCTGAGAGATGATTGGCAAAGGAAGTGTCCCTAGAGGATCCTGGGGCTAAAGGAAATCTCCAGAGATTTCTTCTCTATACTAATAAAAGGATAATATGCTAATTAGACTGGACATCTTCCGGAAGTCCTTCCTGACAAAGCCTGGGACTTGGTTGACCTGCAAACCTTCCTCAGCACTTTGCTCAGGTCAGCTCCACCCCCAGTGGGAACCCCCACACCCCCGAGGGAATGGCCAGCCTGCAAACCATGGCAGTCCGTCTCCCAGGCTGGCCCCACCCCTTAGTAGGGACCCTCACCTTATGAGGGGTGTGGCCGGCCTGCAAACTGCCAACAGATCCTGCCCCAATAGCTCTTCCCCTCAGTGCGCTCTCCCCACCCCAATCCAGGTCCCCCTTCGGGGTAGGCCAACCAGTCCCCACCGGTGAACCAGGCCTCTATCTTATATAATAAAAGGGTAATGTGCAAATCTACCCAAATGGCAGAATGACCAGAACGACTGGTGGACCAGTCACTGTGAGGTTCTCTGACTACCTCTTGGTCCCTTTCCACAGCCAACAAGCTCTGATCATCTGATGGCCACTTGCTGCGAGGGTGGGACTGGCAAGCAGGTGGGAACAGCCAACCTCTGGGTCCCTTTCACTGGCTATCAAGCCCAATCACCTGCTGACAAACAGGGACCTGGGGGTGGGTGGCAGTGGGGGAAGATGGCCCTGATCACAGGCCAGGCCTAGGGAACATACCCGTGAATGAATTTCATATGCCAGGCCTCTAGTAGTGAATAATAACTCCTTTGCTGGAGGCCTCTCATTCTCATATTTGAAGTCACATGGTGTAACTGCCTCTGGTTTAAGAACACTGGATTTGTTTAATATGGGTATGAATTGTTGTGTGCTAAGAATATAAATAGTTTGATCAAGTTTATATTATTAAACACATGTATAAGAAATAAAATATAAGTTTACCTTCATATGCCACTGAAGATAAACCAAGCTTTATCTAGAAATAAACAATGGTCTCTATTAAAAATGAGATTCAGATAGCTTATGATTGAATGGATAGAACCACTGTATGGAGGGAAAGGAGCTTGGACATTGGGGTATTCACACTCCACATCTTCTTGATAACAATTCAAAAGGTTAAAATATTTCTTTAAGGCCTCTGTAGCTATCTGTTCACCAGCCAATGACATCCAGAGCTGTGAGATGTATTGTGTGAACCAGCAAATTTGCCAGACCAATCTGTGTTTTTTTTTTTCCAACCCTGTGTCCCTTGAACTATGTATGCTCCATTGTCTCTCCTGGGTAGAGGAGTAAACATTACAGAAAAGAGCAAAATATCCACTTAAGGGCCTAAGTCTACTTCCCATTTTTGTTGTTTGTATTTGACCAATCTCTGGGTAAAATGCTTAGCTACAATAAAGATTAGAGGGACTTATCTAGGTTATTTAAATTTTCAAAACTAAACTCATTTATTTAATCCCACTCCATTTCCAAAAACAAGGGAAACAAATTTCACAGACGTGGAGTGACTGCTCAAAGACCAAGGAAGTGGCTAAACTAGAAAAAGAAGCAACCTTTCATGAGTCCCTGGTCAGATTTCTGATTTAGGCTTTAAGAGCTCATTCTGTTGGAACAGCAATGGGCCCAACTGAAAAACAAACTACGTTTTCTAGCCTTCCTTACGAATAGAGTGGTTATATGACACAATGCAGGCAAATTGGAAAAGTTCCTAAAAAGAGCAGATTCAGCCAGCGATGGCCCTTCCTTCTTCTTACTTGGGACATGGTTGTGATGTTGGAGTGCAATCTGCTATCTTGTGCAAATGAGACAATAAGAACAAGCTAAGAGATTCTGAAGGAATAGATTTCATGATCCTTGTTAACACTGTGGTGCCAACATGATGGACTAGTTTTCCTATCTCTAGACTTATAAATAGTGCACAAGGAAAACAAACCCACAGATTTTTAAGACAATATTTATCAGACATTATTATTAATAAAATTAATCTCTAGCTGATATATGTAAAGATATAGAGTATAAACATATATGTGTTATATAAGGACATATTCATTAAAGTCTTTGAGTCTTACTTTTAATACTAGGAATGGATGTTACTTTAAATTGGAACTCTGCCTACAATTGTATAATTTACAGTCATATCCAATTGCATAATTAATTCTACCCTTGAGGCTGTGTTTATAAGGAGAATCTGGTGATGAGACTTCTGATCTGGGCTCTGCCACTGACTCTCAGGAGTATGTTGGAGAAGCTATTGGGCAGCAGTCTTCCCACCTCAAATATTAAGCTTAGATAAGATGACATTTTTAGGACTCGTATAGCTTTTACACCTGAGATTTAACAACTAGATATTTTTCATTCCCCTTATCTCTATCAATTTGTGATTCCACTTTTAGTATATTTTGGACTAAACAGAATTTTGTGAACTGGGAAAGTTTCTTTTGCTTTGGGGATTTAAACATACTGCTTCATCTCCCTGAAGTCCTCAGCTTCTCCTTTTTGCCTGGCTAATGTTCAGTCGTTCTTAAGGTCTCAGACTAGATATCAGATTCTTTAGAAAGCCATGTCTGATTCTTGATTGTTACATTTGTCTGATAACACATCTACATTTTTCACAGATTATACATTTCTTGAGGACTGGTGCTATAGCGGCATTATTGCGATTGCATTTCTAACCACTGATATAATCCTAGCACAGAACACATAGTTAGCAATGAAAAGATGAATAAAAGGGTGTGTCTGTAGAGAAAATATATTCAAATTTTTAAATACGGGGTTAATAAACCAATAATTTCCAGTGGAACATGGCTTATGTATGTGTAGAGGTAGTTTGGCTAGAGTAGATATACATATTTACTTATGTATGTATGTGTTGTGGTATGTATAAAATTAAAGACTTTTCATAATATTAAATCTTAGATACATTTTCTAAATACATACAGGTCCTTAGTATATTAGTCATGGAAATTAATAGAAATATTACACAATATTTGATGTGGTTTGGACAGTAATTGTGTAATTCATAATCATGGCCTTCAAAGGCAACTTTCCTAAAAGTATTTCAAGGAAAATAAAAAGCTCATTTTAATTTTTTTTATTTGAGTGATTTTTTTAAAATTTTTTATGGAAAATTCAAATAATCAGTTGAATAAATAAGCAATGAGATGACTGTCTGGTCTTGGATTCAATGCTTTTGGATGAACCTGCAGAATTGAAATGATGGAAATGAGTTTGCCCTATGAAAGTTAAATGATGGAAGCAACAGATTGGAACAGATATATGCAAAATTACCTCTTAAAGACAAAAGAAGATTATACATCAAATAGAACTTGACAGAAACCTTATTGACTATATTAACACCTCTAAACAAAGAGTATGTTACTCTTAAGGGGATAAAACAGATATCTAGGGTCTGGTCACTGCATGCACAGATAAAGGAAAGTGATAAAGGCCAATCTGGAAAGAAGAGAAATTCAGAAATAGATGTGATGTGTGCACCACACAGAGAAGAGAGTCATCATTACTGAACTTTATGCATTTTTTGTCCATTAGTAAAACTGCCATTTTTTTGAAGAATGAAGCAATGCTGATTTTACATTGATGCCATTAAATATTTGATTTATTTATCTCTCCTTATTCTGATTCCAAGCTACCAAGCAACCTGCTGTTTATGATTTGGTGTCCATATGGGTTCAGCTACAGAGAGTGAGTGATCGATCCTACAGACTTCAAGTATTTTCTGTTTTCACCCAGTGATTTCTGATGATGAATTAATAAAATGACTTTCGGTTATGACATGGCTTCTCATGTAGCTTCATTTTAGAAACAGAGTGAATTGATCATGGTAATATGAGTATTATAATTTGCCACTCTCTTATTATCTACACTAAGAAAAGAGAAATATGCAAATTGACCATACCTCCATGATGCTCACCAGCCAATTAAGAGTGAGTATGAAAATTAACCCAACAAAGATGGCAGATTAATTTGCATATGCAGATGTAGAACAAAGACTGAAGACCTGAAGACTGAAGACTGAGGACTGAAGACTGAAGATCACTGAAGAGGATTGGCTTCGCCATGCGGTTGGAGCAGAGAAGCCAAGCCTTGTTGCAGCCAGAGCAAAGGCCTGGATCCTGGGTGTGAGAGGAAAACTGGTGCCAGCAGCCAGAGGAAGGAAGGCCTATTGCATGAATCTTCATGCAATGGACTTCTAGTAATTAATAAAACAGTATTTTGAGGTCTACTCAGATATACGTGGTGTTCTCATATATTTTTAGTTAGTATCAGTCTCCATAGTTTTCTAAGTCCTAGCCTGTGGTTTATAAAGACTCTCTGAGCCTTTGAAATACAGTTCCAGGATCTAGAATATGGTAACTGAAATAAGCCATTCTCAGACCTAATCAGACTTACCTCAGAGCCTTATTATCTAATGAAGTGTGGTCCTTAGCATCCATGGGAAGGTGAAGAAATTTAGGATCTCAGCCCCTATTGCAGAGTTATTGAATCAGTCTGCATTTACCAAGACCCTCAGTATATTAATGTGCCTAGTACAATTTGGGAAGAGCTCCTTTAGAGTATTGATATAGATGCCTTTTTCCTTTCTTAGCATAGTTTTCCAAAATAAAGTGTTAGGAGATCTAATTTTTATCTAAGTTCTATAATTAACTACCTATGCCAAAGAATTGTATTTTCCTCTTCTCTATGAAATGAATTTTTCATGTATGAAATGAGAGATGAGAAGAGAAAGATGGAGTGATGTGAGTTTATAGATGCTTAGTTTCTTAAGGGCAGGGAATATGTATTAATATTTTTTTTGTTATTGTTCTAGTAAGTTCAGCATATTTTTTGAATGTTGGAAAAATCAATAAATATATGCCCTATTTTAGCTCAAGGGATTGAGAATCTTTTATAAAATCATATTCTTATTTTCCTTATTCATTATACTTGAGAAAGAAATAGAAAGATATTGGTCAAGTTTGCAGCTATGTAAATTGATCAAATAAAGAGAGCTAATGATGACTATAATAATAAAAGGCATGATGGCTATCTATAATAATAAAAGGTATAATATGCCAGTTAGACTGGACAGCTGAATGACCTTCCCAATTGTGATTCTGGATGAAGCCATAGTGGCAGAGGCTGAGGCAGAGGCGGTTAGGGGCAATCAGGCATCCAGGTTAGGGGTTAGGGGTTATGGGCAATCAAGCAGGCAGGCAGATGAGCAGACAGGGGCATTAGGCAGGCATGCAGAGTGGTTAGGGAAATCAGGCAGGCAGGCAGGCAGTTAGGGATAATCAGGCAGGCAGGTGAGTGGTTAGGGGAGATCATACAGGTAAGCGAGTAGTTAGGGGTGATTAGAGAGGCAGAAGGGTCAGGGGCGATCAGTCAGGCAAGCAGGCCAGTGGTAAGGAGCCAGCAGTCCCAGATTGTGAGAGGGATATCTGACAGGATCGGGCCTAAATTGGTAGTTGGACATCCCCCAAGGAATCCCATATTGTGAGAGGGTGCAGACTAGGCTGAGGGACACCCTGCCTCCGTGCACAAATTTTGTGCACCAGGCCTCTAGTGGATAATAACACTGTATTAATTGCTGGGAATTTGCTAAGAGAGTAGATTTCAGATGCTCTCACGACACACACAAATTGTAACTATGTGAGGAGATATGATAATTAGTTTGACTGTAGTAATCACTTCACTATATTCATGTGTACAAAATCGTGTATACATTAAATATATATATATATATATTAATAATTTTAAAATGCTACTGTTTTACTTGAAAAAATGAAGTGTAAGTGGTGTACAGATTTTGGGAAGCATTTCTAAAAGAAATTGGTGAAATATTCTCCTTCTCTTTGTTCTTCCTGCAGCCTGAAGTGTAGATATGATGCTTTGAACTAGAGTGCATACCTTAGCCCATTGAAGGAACTGGAGAACAGATGCTGCAAAGTGGAACAAAGTCATTAGAGGAGGCCATGTCATTTATCTTATGAGACCATGGACTCTCTGTTGCTTTCACATGAGAGAAATATAGTTGTATTTTGTTTAAGTCATTATTTTGGGTTCATCATTCACAACTATTTTCACCCCTAACAGTGATGCTTCACAAACATTATCTAGAAAGTTATTCACAGATTTAAAAATTTTGTGTTAGTCCTTTACAAGTCTCACAAGATTTTAATATTAATGAATAAAAAATGATAAATTAGTTTACAGAAGACTTTTTCTCTACTGGTGGAGTCTATAAGCATTTTAGTTCCATAGATTTTTAATGGTAAAGTACAATGTAGATAAAATGATTTCCTTTTGTTTCTATACATTTGTTTGGACATTTAGTTTCAAAGTTCATTTTAAATAAGAAAAATGTTAAAATTCTATAGCTTTAAAGAAACATTTATAGAGAAGCCTATGACATGGCTGAAATTATCAACAATGTTTGGGGTAACGAGCTCCTATCTGATGGTATTTTAGGATGGATTATAACAATTATAAACTATACACATAATAATGGTCATAAAGAACTGAAATCAATATCAGGCAATTTTTAATCTAGTTTTAAACACACACACACACACACACACACATATACTTAAATAAATCATCTCTAAACATTATAAGAGTTCAATTTATTGTTTTCTATTTATGTGGAAATCAGCCTAGTTTTTAGTCTGAAATTGTCCTGTATAAACTTGTCACTTTGTTGCATTTTCCTATATAAATAACAGTAACAATAGCATAACATCGTATTTTTCAAAACAGTTAACAATTAGGCTACCTCACATTTTACTCAACTATTATATAATAACTAGAGGAATGGGGCACAGAATTCATACACAAGGGGATGGGGGTGTTCCTCAGCCCAGACTGCACCCTCTCCAATATGGGATTCCTTGAGGGATGTCCGACTGCACATTTAGGCCCTATCTCAGTAGGATCAGGCCTAACCGGGCAGTTGGACATCCTCTCACAATCCAGGACTGCTGGCTCCCAATTGCTTGCCTGCTGCCTTCCTGATTGCTCTTAACTGCTTCTGCCTGCCAGCCTGATCACCCCCTAACCACTCCCCTGCCAGTCTGATTGATGTCTAACTGCTCCCCTGCCAGCCGGGTCCCCCCAAACTGCTCTCCTCTGCAGGCCTAGGTCTCCCCCAATTTCCCTTTTCTGCAGGCCTGATTACCCCCAACACCCTTTCTCTGTGGGCCTGGTCACCCCTAACTGCCCTTCCCTGTAGGCTTGATTGCCCCCAACTACCCTGCCTTGCAGGCCTGTTGCCCACAACTGCCCTCCTTTGCAGGTCTGGCTTCTGTCAATTGCTCTCCCCTGCTGGCCATCTTGTGGTGGCCATGTTGTGTCCACATGGGGGCAGGATCTTTGACCACATGGGGGCAGTCATCTTGTGTGTCGGAGTGATGGTCAATCTGCAAATTATTCTTTTATTACATAGGATAGAGGCCTGGTACATGGTTGGGGGTCAGCTAGTTTGCCCTGAAGGATGTCCCAGATCAGGGTGGGGGTTCCATTGGGATGTGGGGCAGCCTGGGCGAGGGGCTTGTGGTGGTTTGCAGGCTGGCCACACTCCTCCTCCCCCCAGTGACCCAAATGGAGGCCCTGGTGTCTGGGATTTATTTATCTTATACAATTGAAACTTCGTAGCCTGGAGCAGATTCAAGCCTCCTGCTCCCTCTGTGACAGCAGCCATTTCTGTTGGGATTTATTTATCTTCTATAATTGAAACTTTGTAGCCATGAGTGGAGGACTGGGCCCTCTGGAGTGTGTGGAAAGCTTGGCTTCCTCCATGTTCATGGAAATCCAAGTCTTCCTCTTGTTCTTTCTTAACCTTGGTTGGGGTTAATTTGCATACTTGCTCCTGATTGGCTGGTGGGCATGGCTTGTGGCATAGCAGAGTTATGGTCAATTTGCATATTACTCTTTTATTAGATAGGACGCAATCCTTTGTATTTAAAGAGAATGATTCTGAATCACCATGAGCAGAACACTTGCTAGGAGCTATGGTTTTGTTTATTTGTTTGCTTTTTAGTATCAACACTCTTTCTGAACTCCTAAAGCCCTGCTTATCTTATCTAGACAGAGCACTGCCTTTTCTCATTTGGTAGTTGAGACTAGAAATAAAGTCTGATCTCACAACCAGCCGTATTCAATAGTGGGGTTGAAGTTGTGCTAAAAAAAAAATCTTAGCTCTCTCATCTGAGGAAAGTACATATATGCCAGATATTTAACTGGAAAGAAGAGACTGTAACTAAATTGGTAAAACTACCTTTATGATATATTTTCTAATACATAGAAATAATTTTCAAGGGTAGCTCTCAGCTGTTATTGTGACATTACTAATCACATGATTCTCAAATCAGAAAACAATGTAGGGAAGTTTTCCATGGGTTCATTCAGGGGCAAGAAAATTTAATTTTATTATATATACTACATAGAGATAACAATTTTGCTCCTAAGTATTTTTGGACAGCTTCTTGCCACATACTGTGTAATTGGAAGAAAAAATAGATTAGACCAAACTATTATAATGTTCATTACTGAATAGTTTAACAATATACTAGAATTACAAATTAGGGAAGGAGGGTAAAGTTTAAAAGGGTTAAAATTTCATTAAATAGTTTAGTAGTAATTATTTTATTATTTGATCAGCACAATGGTCAACAGAGTAAACTAAGTATTCTTCCTTTGAGTAAAAATTGTCACAAGCATTTATGGTTTTCTAGAAACATATAAGGAAGTAATACATGGGTATATGTATCTGAGGAGGGCCAAAAGTAACAGAATAATTAAGGCTCATATGAAAAGTAGTCTTTATCTTAATAACTGAGCTTGTTTTACATGATACAACTTAAGAACTAAAGTATTACATAAATTCCAGGATTGATTATTTGTCTCTTTTGTAACTAACATTTAAACAACTATCAGTAGTATGTAAAAATAGTTTTTGGCTGATGACAGTTTTAGAACATGCTAAAGAAGGTATCATTTGTTTACAAGGCCTTTCATGAACCAGCATCTCCCTTCCTCCCCATCCTCTCATCTTTCCACATTTCCTTCGGTTGTTGTTTGTGCTCCAGCCATATGGGATTTTTTATTCATTCATAATCTCTCTCTCTCTCTCTCTCTCTCTCTCTCTCTCTCTCTCTCTCTCTCTCTCTCTCTCTCTCTCTTCTTCTTCTTCTTCTTCTTCCTTCCTTCCTTCCCTCCCTCCCATTCCTTCTCTTTCTCCCTCCCCCAGCCTCTAAAAAGTGACCACATTTTGTGATAACTAGTTGTGCTCCCAACCTCCCCTTCCAACATAGCAGTCTTCAGAAGGTTAGGAATCAAATATTATTAGCTTGCCTTTATATTTCCAAACAAAGCACAGAACTAAGCACTTAGATGGTTGATACACTTAATGAATGAGTGAATACATACTGAGGTTTCACAATGATGACCTATGCCTCAAGGTATGCAGCCTATAAAATATGGTTTTCTTATTTTAAACCAAAAAATGTGAAAATTAAATAATTTAAACATTTTTGGGGTGTGATATAAAATACACATACTGATCCCACCTATATAAAAAGCAATTTTTTTCTTTTCCTCTTTCTTTTTTATCTTTAATGTTGAGAGTATTAAAACAATTTAATGTGTATTCCTCTGATGTTGGACAGATTAGAGGAGAGATAACATTGGATCTGAAATAGATTGTGATGCTAATATAAGACTTTGAACACTTGTAATGGCTAGATGGTATGTTTGTCTTTCTGTTTTCATAGGATTAAAACATTATCAGAAAGCATACTTAGAGGCTTTACAACTTTAATTTTAAATGTTGCTTAAAAATTCACATGGAGTGGGAATAAAGCAAAGTGGTAGAGTCCATTTTAAGAGGCTGAAGTTTTGTGTTGCAGCAAATGTCAACAAGGAATGTTTTCTGCATGTGTGGGCACTTAGGTATGCATGAGTTTATTATGAAGACAGAATGAAATCCCAGTTGTATTGGGGCTATTATATGAGTTTGAAGAGACTGAATCAAATCATCTCTACCTTACAGTAAAGTTCAAGAGACTATAGCTATAACAAAGGTGATGATGCTACAGAGGAGAAAAAGAAAAGACAACTAATGAATCCCTAGAAGGTGCCAGGTGCTTTAACTATATCCTGTTTAATATAAGCTATTTCCACTTCTATGTGAGCAAAGTAGAAAGAGATGTAATAATTCAAAACTCTCTTATAATTATATAATCTTATAATTAATCTTAATTATAAATATATAAAATAGGTACATAGGGATAGTAAGGTCTGTGTGAAAATAAAAGTATTTTTGTGAGAAGGGTAGAGACAATACAATAAATATGCAATACAAGGAATAAACATAAAAAAATAGATATTGGAAAAAATAGATACAGGGGCAAAAGAACATTGAACAGACTGTCAAACTACAATGGGAAGGCAGGATAGGTTGGGGGGTGGGGTTCTAAGAGGAAAACCGAAGGACTTGTATGCATGTATATAAGCATAACCAATGGATACAAGACACTGGGGAGGCAGGAGGTGAGGGCATGTACTGGGGGGTATGGGAGGCTGAGGAGAGGTCAATGAGGGGAAAAAAAAGGAGACATATGTACTACTATTTGTAATACTTTAAACAATAAAAAAATTAAAAAAAACAGATATTTATCATGAAAGCCTGCTATGCCCTAGAAAAGTGTTTTTAAGGTTATTTTGTGCCAATCTTAATAAAATATTTTGGAAAAGAAGATAGGGAGGTGTTGTCAAAGAATGCAATATTATAGAGACTATAAAAGGTTATTTTGCTTCCATTACAGAAAACATATTCTTTTTTCAAATTCTGCAACTATAAAATTCAATATATTTCTGACATTTTCTATATCTAGTAGCACAATATTACATTGTCTTATTTCCCCATCATTAATTTTCATTTGCCCTAAATTTTAGTACGTGTATTGAAGGATTAGAACTCTGATTTTCAAAGTCTAGAGAGATTCTTTGGGAGAAACAATGTTTTCCCAAATCCAAACAAACATAAAAATAAGCAAAATATCCTTTGGGCAGTCAATTCTGTGACTAAGAGGAATATTTTTAAAAGTAAGCCTGATTTTTCCTGGGGAACATATGAGACAATCTTCCTGCAAATTTCAAGCACAACCAAGTTGCTTTCCAAATTGGCCATTTGCACTCCAGGGCTAAAGCTGAAACAGTGCACGGAACTGCCTGAGTAATTCAATTGCAGCAGAATCAATGCAAGTGTGAACACTGCCCTGGTCAAAGGTTGGCCCTTGGGCTGCAACTTAAATCATTTTGGGGTAAGCTAAGTTTGATTACATTTTCAGTGATGAAACTTTCAGAAGCAATGTTGAGCTTGCCTATTCAGAAACTGTTGAGTTCTATACAAAATTCACACTCCTGGTTAGAGAATCATCTACCTATCTGTTTTGGTAATGATTAAGTCCTGGAGTTGAGGAAAAATGAGAGAAAAAAAGAAAAAAAAGAGGACATAATTCAGAAAGCAGAACATAAATAGCAGACAAGAGCCTGTCTCTAATAGTATGTGAGTCATTGATATTTTTTTGTCTTTTGAAAATATATATACTGATGACAAGAATAAGAGGGGCAAAGGAATCAGGGAGTATGCTAACAAGGAAAAGAAATGTAAATAACAGATGGTAGATGATTATAATAGTATTATGTGTCAGTCTAAGGATATGTTGGCATATAAGACCTATGTTTTCAGGAGCTACTGGCAGGAGGGATATTGGGGAAATACAGGTGGTTCTGAAGTATGAAGCAAAAAGGGTGTGACAAAAGATGTCAAACATGGACTCCAACAGGCAATATGCTAGCTTGAGAGAAATAAACCCTTTCAATTTATCTTTTACCAGCAGAGCCAAGACTGCAGGGTTGTGCAACCAGAGCTTATGCAAGTCTTCTTAAAATGTATTTACTCAGTTAAATAGTTTGATTATAGATATTATCTACATTTGGGTAAGCATATCATTATACCATAAACCACAGGGTTCCCAAGATGTTATGATTTATTTTTGGAAAAAATATAAATTTCCCTACAGGTTCGACTACTAGTTCTTAAAACATAATCTATCATCCCGACAGGTTTAGAAAAGTATGTTGTTATATCTTGAGTCATAAAGTACTTTAGAAACCCAGTGATTCCTTATAATTGGACAGAGTAGTACTCTAATGGTTCTTTGACAAGAAAGATGATCATCTTCACTAATTAGGCTGCTCCACATGTGCATTAATTGGATTGATTAAAAAATTAAAGAAAGTAAACAGAAGAGCATGTGACTGTCTAGTAATACATTTAAGAACTGAGTAGCCTAAGTTACCTCTTTTCCTTAAAACTGCTGGGAGAGAAAACTTATAAAAAGGGACAGAATTAGAAATATCCAAACTGCTAAACATGTCTGGCCATGCCATAGGTGAAATAATATTTCTATGTAAGTGCATCTTGCTTGATTTATTCAAATCTTACTTAAGATCTAGTATATTTTGTGGATATCTAATTTACATCTCTGAAGAGAAATCTCCAATGAATTATATTTATAAGTAAGGAAATCAAGTCCATGCTGAATGGACACATTCAATAAAGATATGGCAGTTTTAGTCCCTTCCCCAGAAACTTTATGGCTACTAAAAGGAATTTACAGCATTTTAGAAAAAGCATGGTCCACTGAAATATCATTGCTTCCACAATTAATTCTTTCTTTTTTTCTTAAATCTGAAACATCAACACAGAAAAAAAAAGCCTATTTCATTATTTTTTATTTTGGTGACGTTCTCTATTAATTATGCTTGACATTGCCCAAGGAGAAATGGGAAGTTTTATAATAATGCCATTTAGTATTTTGTAATAATCAGTATATTCACACATATACTTGAATTTTAAAATAGGGGCCACATTTCCATTTTTTAGAAAAAGAATCACAGCACAGAAGTGGAGGTAGGAGAGTAGCTCAGACCTTATCATCTGATTAAACTATTAGATCAAACTTCAAATCTAGTCACAGCTGCAGAGAAAGCAGTGCATGATGGGTAAATATTCTTTAAGAGACTTCTTAGAAATAATGGGAGGGAATCTCTCACAGGGCCTCTAATATGCTCTGTCAGAGTAAAGGCTAGGAAAGGCACTATTAAAGTAGAAGATGGTAATTTTTATTGTTGTTGTTTTTGGCTAGAACTATTAGCATATTTTTATTTTTTCAAAATAATAGCACAACTCTCATTTTATAGGGTCATGTTTGGGCCTAGTTTGTTATAAGGTTGGAGCTTTGTGAAATAAAACAGCAAGCAAAAGGTCTATTTTAGTGACTTTTCATAGGTTTTTGGACAACAAAATTGAAACTGTGAACATGAAGGAAATTTCCCTGAAGAATAAAAATCTTTGCAGAGATGACATGATTAGGCCAGCGGTGCTATTGAGCTAAACTTCATGGAAACTCACCATAGAGCAAAATACATGAAAATACGATTCTTTCTGTCAATAAAAAATAATTTTGAGTTCAACAACAAAAATGTACAGGAGGGAAAATATTGGCAGCATTTCTACTTTGCTATGGAGTAAATATAATTGTTTTGAATAACAATCAATAAATACTATTTTTAAGCATATATGGATTTCTTAGAAACTTAAAGCATTAGAACTGAAAGAGAACTTGGAGAGCAGTTATTCTCATGTCCTCATTTTATAGAAGAGGAAACTGAGGCTAGAGAGTTAAGTATCTCTACAAGTAAAGGGAAGAACTTAAATAGTCGGACTATTAAGCTAGGGATCCCAATACATTTTTATGGTTAAATTTGAAACTCCTTTTGCTTTTTCTATATCTTTTTAGTACCTAATTCCCACACGGCTGCTACATTTCGAAGCTGATCAATGACACTGGCAAATACAAAAGCTCCCCTCTCTCCTTGGCATTTACTGACCCTTTGTAAGCTATGGGGACATATGTATAGTCTTAGTACCTTGAGGATATAGCTGTCAAATTGCCTCTTAACCTGAGAAAAACACATTAGTAGAGTAATTAATCTTGTACAACCTTCTCCATCAACCTGACTACTTTTTTCATCATTGCAAGGGAATGCTTATGTGCATGGCTGATTTAATGAATTCTAGTAGAAAAGACAATATCATGGTGATATACATAAGTACATTAATAAATGAATGAAGGAACCAGTATTGTTCTGGGATGCTCAGTGAGATAAAGTTACATAGTCATTGAGGTATGTAGATCATTTGGTTTACCCTTCAATGTTTGGATTATACATAACAGAGAGGAAAGAAAAGAAAACTAACATTTAATGAGTACTTCCTTTGAAGTAGGCACTATAGCTTGGCCACCTTATATATCCGATCTCATTTAATCTTCACAAAAATACTATAAAATAAGTTTTTCCCCTCTTATTTTATGGGTGAGATGACTGAAACTTAAAGATTGGGATTGAGAGAACTGCCAACATCTTGCAATGTGGGATTGTGATTTCAAATCAGATGTTTGATTGCAAAGGTTTTGGTGGTCAGCTGTACAGTGGAAAGAACACTGGAAGTAGAAAAATCTAAGTTACATTCTAGCCCTAGGTCTGTTGTGACAATGTATACCTTTTTTGGTGAATCAGAACTCAAAGAGAAATCTAGACCATGAATTTTAAAACCTAACTTTCTGGCCCTGACCAGTTTGGCTTAGTGCATAGAGCATTGGACTGTGGAGTGAAGGGTCCCAGGTTCCATTCTGGTCAAGGGCATGTACCTGGGTTGCAGGCACATCCCAAGTAAGAGGTGTGCAGTAGGCAGCTGATTGATATTTCTCTCTCATCAATGTTTCTAACTCTATCTCTCTCCCTTCCTCTCTGTAAAAAATCAATAAAATACATTAAAAAAAACCCCTAACTTTCTTGAATACTATAACTTTTTATAGGCTCTAGGATCACTGTATCATTTGATACAGAAGGAAAAAGAGGTGATATTCCAAGTTTACTGCCAAATCAACCAAATTAATCTCAATTTTATATTTATTTTATAAAATATTTACATAAAATTTTATTTGGAGAACGAAAGAAATTCATTGGTTTAAAAAATATTGACTAGGTAATATCTGAGACTTACTCCAGCTATAAAGTTAAGACAATTGATGTGCGTAACTAAATCTCTGTAAGTATTTGTATTTGGTTTTCACTGGTGGCAATTTGGCGAGCTGGGACAGCATAGGTTCCAACATTTATTCTGTTTCAAGCTGTTGGGTTACTCCCGAATGGCACCAAAAGACCATTTTGTGTTTGGCTTCTCAAGAACACAGTTCTAGGTTTAAGGTTGGAATGGAAATAAAATCCTCTATTTTTTTTTTTTACTCATATTCCATTTCAGCAAATTTGCTTGCATCCAATAATCAGTCTGTATTTCTGTTTAGTAGAGTGAAATTCCATTGGCAGATTTAGATATATTGAAATCTACCTACAACAGCAAACCTGATTTTTGTCAAATATTTTTTACTGAGACAACCACAAAAGACTTCACATTAACATAAAGCTGTGAGGATAAGACAAGTTGCCTCACACAGTATGCTGTCTTCAACAATCATCAAGTCTAAATTTATTACTGCCTCTTTCAACCAAAACCCCATCTCTTTTTAGTTGCAAGATGAGAGATCAATTTCAATCTAAAACATGAATCATTCAGATTTGTGGTATCACCTTTCACATGGAATCAAGTTTCATTATAATAGTAAAAAATAACAGAGAGTCATACAATTGCTAACTGGCATGTGGGACATTTGCAGCAAGCAGAGAGATGAAATATTATTTACAAGGGCACAGCTGGTTCCATATTCAACAAATCAGTCAAGAAATAACATTTGCCTGCATCAGTCAGATCTAAACAGGGGAAAACTGTTATGCTATCCATATTCTCACTTTCTCCAATAGCCTCTTCCATTTTTCTTTCAGATACAAGCTACTGAGATATATGTCAAAGAGGGAGGTGTTCATCAAATTAGAAATATTTTCTAACATGTGAGGAGATTTTCTAGAAAGTTATATAGCACTGATTATATAAAGCATTTAAAATTGGAACTTCATTATTGTCTCCACAGGGTTGCCAAGACAAGAAAAAGATAGTTTGAGTAGATCCTTTGGATATTTTGTATGTAATATTTCTTAGGCAAATGTTTTACTATATGAATAAATGTGTGTGTGTGTGTGTGTGTGTGTGTGTGTGTGTGTGTGTGTGTGTATGTGCATTAGAATTTTTCTTCCAGCAAAATATTTGCCACCACACTTTTGGGAACACATTAATTGGGGTGGGGTGGCATCCACATATTGTATTAACATTATTGTTATCTATTTTGAACTGTAAACACTCTGCTAATATTAAAGCTTGAATTTTCCCAAATATTTTCTTATATTAGGTTTCAGAAGGTTGTATTAAACTGAAGTTATGCACATTTTAAGCACTTGTTTTATGTAGCTAAGATCTCCTCCTTTTTAGTTAATTCTTTTTCCTTTTTCCTTTAGATTTTGGATCTTTTAATACATGTTCTATAAAAATCTGTTCTTTTGTGAAACTGGGAAATGAAGCATATATCAAAAGTCTTACTCATACTAGTAGATGTCACTTTTATTGGTTATGAAATTACTGATCAAAAGATGGTGTACATTTGATTAACTGGACCCATAGATGGCAGGATGGGACCATGAAGTTCACATTCTTTAAGAAGACTTAGAGAAATCATCTCTTTCAGTTGCTCAGGTTCAGAAAACAAAAAACACAGTTGAAAATAATAATAACATACCAAATAATTATGAACCCCAATTTTTACTTAACAAAATATTGTCTATGAACAATCGGCACACTGTCATCCATTATTAATTTCATTAAAGCACTTATTTCCCTAGGCTGATCTACAGATGATTTATAGTGACTCAGAATATTTTCAATCTCTCTCTCTCTCTCTCTCTCTCTCTCTCTCTCTCTCTCTCTCTCTTACACACTCTCTCACACACACATACTTGCACGTGCATGTGCACACACACACATGCACACACACAAATATTTTTTAAATGCAGACATATTTCATAAATTTCTTGATAGACAATCTAAAAGATGAGGGCTCCATTGCATACTAGCTTTGCTATAGATTTTTTCATGATACAGTTTGTTTTCCCCTTACTTGCTAAAGTATATACTCTACCTGAAATAGTTATATAAATGAAATTACTAACTTCTGTACTTGGAACTATAATCCCTCTTATAATTACAGTCTAAGGCCTGCGGGCCATGAAAGGCAAAGGCATTGAATCATATTAAATCAAAGCCTTTCTTATTTATCTGAGACCAAAGAAGCATGTGAGAAAAGAAGCAAACTGGAATGAGGGGGACAAAACAGCAAGAAACATGGCACGTGTAGTTCACCAAAGACTGACATTATTGCATCTTTGTAGGTTAGAGACTTATTGATAGACACACAGCAATTGGGCCTTAAGAAACCCAAATCAGACCAGCTGCTGAGGCATCAAAGCAAATCATCAGCCTGTTTTCTTCCTTTCATAGCCTAGCCCAGAGGTCAGCAAATTCATTAGTCAATGGAGCCAAATATCAACAGTACAACAACTGAAATTTCTTTTGAGAGCCCAAGTTTTTAAACTTAAACTATATAGATAGGTACATTATTATTAACTTATTAGGGTACTCCTAATTTTGTGGACGAGCCATACTTAAGGGGCCAAAGAGTCACATGTGGCTCACGAGTTGCAATTTGCCAACCACTGCCCTAGCCTGTTGAGAGAGAAACTTACTAACGTGTTTCTGCTTCCTAATCTATTTATTTAACCCAATCCATAGCAATGTGGCATCACATTCCAGTTTTCTATAGAAACTGATCTGGTGAAGATCACCAATAACTGCCAGTTGTCAGAAACAGTGGTTGATTTTCAGACTTTCTCTGACCTGATATAGCATCATCACTGCTGACCTTCCCTCCTCTTGAGCTGGCCTCATTCCATGTCTCCACAGTACTACTAATCTTCTTCTGGCATCTCCATTTACACATGCTTCTGTAGGATGCTTTTCTTTCTCTGCACACTCTTCCATGCTCCTGATGTTGATTTTGCTTGAATTTTGGGCCTTGCTCCTCTTTTCACTCAACTAAAGCTATGTAAGTTTTAAGCACTTGGTAGTTTCATAACTGAAACTACCCGTATTTTCCGGCATATAAGACGACTTTTTAACCCAGGAAAATCTCAAAAGTCGGGGGTCGTCTTATACACTGGGTGTCATCTTATAGGGTGGGTATATCCCAAACTCTGGAATAGTTGGGGGTTGTCTTATACGCCCAGTCATCTTATACAACTGAAAATACAGGTACCACTTTTATTGTGATAATTTCCTAATCATCTCCATTCTAGATTTCATATCCAGCTACCTAATGAACATCACTTCCAACTGATATGTCTAAAGCTGAACTTATTTCTCTTCTTTCAATTTCCACCTTCTCTCCAGATCTAAAAGGGCTAATTTTCCTATCGTGTTCTATTCTGGTTAATGCTATTCAAATTAACTGTTGGGAGCTACCGAGATTCCTACAATGCCTGCTATTCTCTCCAGATTTGGAAGAGTCCTACAATTCCCTTTCTAGTCTCTATTCACTCACTCCTCTCTCCTAATTATCTCTTCACTATCTCATTCCTGCTACTCTTTGTGTGCAATTATCTTCTTTTGCCTTTATTCTTATAAATCTATAGCTTTCCACATTGCTTAAAGACATCTTTCAGAAACAAAATCTTTTTATATCCCTTTTTTTCATTCTCCAAAACCAGGATAAAGTCCAAATTCCTTCTTGTCCTAATTCCACCACCTTGTCAACCTAATCTCACAACAAACTCTTCTTCCACATTTTACTCTAGTCATATGTCTTCAAATGTGTCAGATTATTTCATACTGCAATGTCAGAGCTATTCCATATGAGAGTTTACACACACACACACACACACACACACACACACACACACACACATTACCATTACAACACCCAGGCTCAACCCAATCACATCTTTAATTCAAAGGTCATCTTCCCTCTATACCTTGTCCTGAGTCATTGAGACTGGCTTGATCATTCTCTTATTGTGCTTATAATAGTTGTTGAATAAATTCTGTAGAGTTCTGCCTTTAAAAATAAGACAGTGGTGACTAAAATGGTACTTGAGGTATATCTTAGTCATAATACATGTAATGATATTACTTGCTCTAGAGGACACTGCTTTGATGACGCCCAAGACTGAATTATCAGCCTCTTCTCTACCCTACTATACTACCATTGACTATATTGCATTAATGTCCTGATTTCTTGTCCCCATTCTATCATGTGTCTAAGAACTCTTTGAGGATGGGATTCCAGTCCTATTAATGTTTTATTTTCAACATCTATCATTTAGCACAGTGTTTTGAACATTATAAGCAGTCAATATACTTATTTGAAGAATGAATGTTGCTATTGAATTAATTGTCTGAGCCTGAATAGAAGATTTGTTTGAGTTCTGTATTTACTCTTTGAATTTTTTAAATGTTTGAACTTCTATGCTGCAAATATCATATTAATCTGGAATTAGTGCCACAAAGCCTGGTTCATGTATTGAGCAAGGGATGAGGTTATACTAGTAAGCTAGTTTGGGACATTATTTCAAATTTACATGCTTTCTCTCTGCCAGCAATGGTTTTACCATCTAAACATTAAATAAAGTACTATCAGTCAATCATCAAATAAGTTCAGCCATATACATATAACTTTTTAAAATATAGTGAGTGCTCATGGTGGATATGATATAATAACAATAGGTAAGATTTATTGGTTGTTTACTTTAATACAGGACAAGTACTAAATGTGTCCAGTTTAATTTTTATTCTGGTGGGAGCTATCCTTGCCCTCACTTTATAAATGGATTAACTGAGGCTTTGACATTTCATTAACTTACTCAAAGTCACACATAACTAATGTAGTAAAACTGGCTCAAACCAAGACTTTATTGACTCTTTTTATGTGAAACATACACATTCAAACATTTATACAACAAAATGTGCTACATTCCATTTTAATGGTCTTAGTTATAGCAAAACTCTAAATTATAATTTATTGTTTTGTCTTTTTGCTGATCTAGAATATGTAGATTATTACAAATTAGGAGTAAATTATAATAGCCTCAAAATTACTCTAAATAGTTATGGATGGAGAGCTGAATCCCAGTGGCTACAACTCTATTGAAATGCTATTATCAGTCAGTTAGAATGTTTATACATATAAACCTATGCTAGGTAACCTACATTTTTATTATCCTGTTTTTGATCATATTAACTATTGAGAAATACAAATCACAAAAGCATGAAAATCTGATTATTTATGGCATATTCCAAATATCACCATATGTACAGGGGCAGACCCTGCATCTATTTCTCCTGGATAAGAAGATGGGAGAGTCAGCTTACACATTCCTTAATTATAGAAAGGGCTGATCTTCAGTAACAGGTTAAAAAATATATATATATTTAACAAGTCACAGGCTCATATTAGGTCATCTTAGACTGGCTTCTAGTCTTGGATCAGTTTAGAAATTGAAGACCCTCTCACTCACAGACCTTGTAAAGATATGACAGGAGTTCTTATCAAGGGACACATTACTTTCTCTCCAGCTAGCATTGTACAACTTTTAGGAAAGCCGCCTTTCTCCATATAGTTTGCAGATTCACAATGCTTGTGTTATATAACTTTACCACCCCAAAGATATTTAAATATCATGAAAATGTTCTTAAACATCTTTGAGTCTCATTCTTGTATGTTTTCAGTCAAGCATGGACATCATTCACCTTTCATGTACTTACATCTGATATCTAATATATCTAAACATTTTTCCTCAAAAAGAGATTTTATAAATTAATGAATAGCACTTTAAATTCTTAAAGAAAACTTGATACAAACTACAAATGTCACAATTTACCTCTTACTATACTGATGGTTTTACATTCATGGTGATGGTGAAATGTAGGAATGAAAAGCTTGGGCTCCAAAGCCAGACTGTCAGGATTTAAGTTTTTGCTTTGGCTTTATTATTTATTAACTTATTAAGCATTTGACTTTGGCCAAACTTTTAATCTCTCTTTATCTTAGTTTCTTTATCTGTAAGAGGAAAATTATAAAAATTATCTTTTTAGGTTGTATAAGAATTAAATGGGCAAGTTCATATGAAGAGATTAGAGTAGGATCTGTTCCATAGTAAGGTAACAATAAGTGCTGTGACATGATTTTATATATCTAGAGATTACAAATGCACATTCTACAGCTAAAACTCAGTTCATTAATTTATTCTTTCAATCACTTACTCAGTGATGAATTGAGATTATTCATTTAAGATTTGTTGATTACATATTAAATATTAAGTACTGTATTGATTACCTGAAAGATAAAATATTAGATATGATCCTGTTTTCTTAATAAACATAATATGGTAAAGAGATGAAAATACATAAAAATAATTACTGTACACAGGATTGCAATAAGATCTTTAGATGAAGTTGTCCAAGAGTATTATATATGAATATTTTTTAAGAATTCAAGAGTTATGTTCATAATTATAGACAATGTTGATTGCATATCATGTCTTTAATAACAAGTAAAACAAATTATGTTAGTATTTCATAGCACCTCTAAAACAGGAAGCCAGTAGCAAAGAGAGAAAGAGTGAGATCACTGAAGTCTATCCCAAAGATACCACGTTTAGAAGTCCTTTGAGCAGAGCTTCACTTGCAGATAACTGTGTTATGGTCCCCAGAGTAAAATGAACACTTAAATAAGAGTCATTGTTTCTAATTTGTTGCATTCATAAATGCTTCAATTTTAAATATCAGAATGTGACTTAGAAATTTAAATAGCAAATCTTAACATATTATTAAGTCTTAAATTTTCTTTACTTTGTCTTTCTAATTCAGTTATTCTTTCAGATTCTTGAATATTTAAGCCATTTAAAATATTAATAGCATACCAAAGAAATACCAATATTTACATTTATTTGGAATTCACAGTACTCTATAATATTTTCAGTGCTTTATATTATTCATAATTATACTAAATAAAGCATCCTCATGGAAAGAACTCAAGCAAGTATAAATGCCTATTGCATGACAAGCAATGGTTTTCTTTCAGAGTGGAGAAAATAAAATATTAAGTAATATTAAGCTGGAAAAACAAATGAAGTAATATTTGAAAAGTGTATATAGAACAAATAATTTTCAAATGACTGTTTTTTTATTAACAACAAACTGATATATTATTTAACATCAGAGGTTTTTAAATCATGGTAATTCAAAGTTTACAAATCATAAAACTTCTTATTATAGTAAATTTTAAGTAGTGGGACTATTATATATCCCATTCTCATTTCTCCAACATGGAAATGATCATGTCTGTGATTAACTAAACAATATTTGCATTTTTCAGAGACAGTTTAGGATCATAGGATGATATCATAAATATAGACATCAGATTTCAGTAAAAATATAAGAGATGAGGGTGATTCAGCTAACTACGGAACTGAAAATACAGTGAATTCTCTGTCATCTTTAACATTTTGCAAAACATTCCATTTCCAAATCAGGAATATCTAATGGTTACAACATTTTGTTGTTGATTCAGCTACTAAAAAGCACTAAAATGAATTGCAGGAATAAACATCATAGGCTGCAGACCCCTCAACTCATCCTTGCTGGTTCTTTAGTTTTCATTTCTAGCCCTTAGAAACTAAGATATATACTTTATTATAAATACAGTATCTATTTTAGTAAAAACTTAAGTTGTATTCTAAAATACACTTTTAAGTAAAAATTTTCTCCTTATAGATAAAATATTTTGTATGTCATCATTTACTTACTATTTCCTTGTGTTTATGGCATATGAAATTCTTACTATGTACTTCAATATGAGTAGTAAGAACATCAACCAAGAATAAAACCAACCCAAATTAACCCATGTTTCAAGATAATATAACACATTTTAAAAGACAAAACAAAAAACAAAGAAAACCTCACCAAACTAAATCTCTTTAGTCATAAGACATTTTCAGTGATCCTATTATATATGCATTTTTTTCCTTTTCTTATCTCTAAGACATTTTTCTAAGCACATGTAGACTTCTATAGAGATTATAATATTCTCAAGTACCCCTATTATTTTGGGGCCAAGTTACTCTGTGTAAGGAATGTGTCACATCAAGTTGAGTTCTAAAATGAACATACTCTATTATGTTTTATCTCTATTGATAGATAGAAGCCAAGAAGCCCATGGGGGCATTTTGGCAACACTGTGTTACTTACGGTTGAGAGGCAGGCTCGCATTGGTTGTGCCTAGCTTGTTGGCAGCCACACAAGTATAGTTCCCAAAGTGCTCCTGTGTCACATTGGTAACGGTGAGAATGGATCTTGTGCTAAAATTTTGAATGATAATTCCTTGTTGGCCATTGAAGAGCCTAGAAGAAAATATAAACTATAGATAAGTATCATTTCCATTTTTATTTTAGATGGGGTTGTAATGACAATTCATAGACAATTTTGACCACTGGCATTGGTATATAGCGTGATAATGTTGCCATTATATTTTCCTTTTATTAATAGATATTGGGCAAGAGAGGCTGTATGGCAGCTGTAGACAGTTCTTATGGGATTATTTGCACTATTTAACAAACAGAGCTTAGATATGCATGACCTATTTATACACTGGTTTGTATTTTAGAAAATTAAACATATCAAAACAATGGCATCTTATCTGTTTAAGTCAAGAAAGAGTAGAATAAATTAAATATAAAGAGTCCATTAAAAGCACAAACGGATGGTTTCGAAGTAAACTGGTTGGAATACCTCTAGACCATTTCAGCTGATATTACTGAATAACTCCCATAAAAGTTAAACCTACAACTGAGATAAGGTGATTCCAGGGTCAACACCATTTTACTGCTGCTATGTACAATTAGACACAAGTATAGTACTGAGGACAGTATTTAAAGTTGAGTCTCATCTCTGCCACATTTTAGGAAGATGCTTATAACAGTCCTTTATCTTTTCTGGGCCTTAATATTGATTCAGCTTTTGCAGATTCCACCTGGACTACCCATTAATCTTTCTCCAGACTACCAGCAGAGGCCCTAGCTCTCTCCCTGGCTGGTATAGCTTCATTGTTCTCACTGCTTGCTATGCCCAGAACTGTTTCACTCTTTTCCTGAATCTACACTCAATAGTCATCATCTTCTTTTATCTCTGCCATCTAGAGCCTACCCTCCTCATTTAGGTCTGATCTAGTACCATCTCTCTTTCTCTGATGCACCTTAAATGAATTTCCTCTCTTTTACTCTGCATGCTACTTACCAAATTCTTGTGGCATTTATATAGCAAAAACCAGATTCTTGAATTATTTTCTCCAGCAATTTCTATGAACAAAGGTCTTTTCAACCCAAATAAACTCAAATTCCTCACAAAGTACAGCCATGTAGACATACTTTATATTTTAATCCTACATTGCACTTAATAGTGGTATCTTAGGTCCATAATAAATAGTTCAGTCAATAGAGTCTGGATGATATCCTGACACCACAGGGATTGGTAAACTTCTTGCAGTGCCTCTTCAAGAAATTTCTCTCTCATTATGAATTCTACTGTAATGAGATACCAATCAGATAATAACTTCTCCTTAACTAGCCCCTCTGTTTATTGTAAAAAAGATGTGCTGATCACAATATGGGCTGTGTAGGCTGATGTCAGTTTTACCTCTTAATGTGTTCAAGTTTTTGCACTAAATATTTCTTTAATTTAAAAAATGCTAATAAATGGCATTCCCCTAAGAGTCTAGATTGAAATTCTTTACATTATGTTATGTGACTTGCATCTGAATTTAGTTAAAATACACTGCAGTTAAATGCAGATTAAAATAAGCAGTCATCCTTGATTACTCTGGGAATTACTTATAGTTCATGTACTAGCTGGATTTGGCTTATCTAAAACTCAAACTTTCATCTGATTAGTAAAGCTTTGAGTTGAAAAAAATATTGAAAAACTTAAAATTGAGCAATAAACCTAAAGATATCAAATTCTGACACAAGAAATTAGGGCATAACTGCCTGGCTGGTGTGGTTCAGGGGTTGAGTGTAGATTTAGGAACCCAGGGTTCACTGGTTTGATTCCCTGTCTGGACAAATGCCTGGGTTGCAGGCTCAATCCCCAGAAAGAGTTTTGCAGAAACATCAGCTGATTGATATTTCTCTCTTGATGTTTCTATCTCTCTATCTCTCTCCATGGCACTCTCTCTAAAACAAATAAAAGTATATTTTCAAATATTAGGGCATAACGTATTAAGACTATGGCAACTTTTACTCCTCTGTGTCTTATTGTAAATATATCAAAATGTATGCTAAATTCATTGATATTGGATATTTTTCTGCATGAAATTAATAACTTTGCATTTAATGAATTAGTTTATGTCATATATTTAAAAAAATCACAATGTCATTGTTTTTAAGAACATAAGCATTATAGCTCAAATCAAGTTGTTCATATTTATGCTATGGACTTATTTTTCAGAGAATTTAGCAACTCCCTAGACTACTAAACCCCATTGTGTCCTATCTATCAAACCAAGATTAATTTTGTTGTTAGATAATGGAGAAAAAGTCAGTGTCTTCACTTGGCTAGACTCTAGGGAGAAAATCTCAAGGGAATATTGAAATTCAATATTCCCTTGAGTTACTTCAAAGCATCGGGGCTTATGTTCCTTATGGCAATCTTTCTAATCTGGCTTGTAGTTCTCTGTCCTTTAATGCATCTGATGGCAAGCCACAGATGTTGCTAAATCATCCATCACATCCATGTTCTGAATGTCTAGGCCCATTTTTTACTTCTGACCAGCAGTGCACAACAGTGCTCCAACCCTTGCTGCTCACATTAGCCTGGCATGTGACTATGCCCAATAAAAAAGAAAAGGATCTTCCCTGGGTTGTTTCTTCTCTCTAGGGCAATGGTTTTCAACCTTTCTAATGCCACAACCCTTTAATACAGTTCCTCGTGTTGTGGTGACTCCCAACCATAAAATTATTTTTGTTGCTACTTCATAACTTTAACAGTAATTTTGCTACTGTTAATGAATCATAATGTAAACATCTGTGTTTTCCAATGGTCTTAGGTGACCCACAGGTTGAGAACCACTGCAATAGAGCCTAAGACCATCGGAAAACACAGATATTTACATTACAATTCATTAACAGTAGCCAAATTACAGTTATGAAGTAGCAAGGGATAAATTTTATGGTTGGGGGTCACCAGAACATGAAGAACTGTACTAAAGGGTCACGACATTAGAAAGGTTGAGAACCACTGCTCTAGAGGAAGCCACTTCTCTGAGATTACTGGAGAATTCAAAGCTTCCTTTCTTTTGTAGTTGGGAGTTTCAGAAGTGCTGCCTTCTCAAGTATCACTTCAGAACCTATCTTTGCCTGGTGGATGGCTATGACAGCCTTGGCAAAGCTAACCTTGAGGGAGAGTGACTTCTGAGATGGAATAGACTTCTTAAGAGTGTATCTCTGTGATTTTCTTGCAGGTATCATGAAGGTAATAAAGAACATTCTCAGCTATATCAATTCTGAAAATAGTCATTTAAGTGCTACAAAGATGAATTCTGTGCTGTGATTAGGGACGAGGCTGGGCAACACATGTCCTTTGAGGATTTCTGAAGGCCCTTGAGAAGGTCAAAGTTGAAGATAAGAATCAGGTATATTAACAAGTGTTTACAGTGGAGGGTATTTTAATCACAAGAGAGACCCTGTTAAGATGAACACATCTATTCTCAGTTACTGGATATAAAAATCTGAGCCACACCAGGAAGTGCTTTCAATATGGCTCTAATATAATTTTACTTCTTTGTGAAAAACAAATAATAGAAGAGTTCTTTAATTGATGGCACTTATTTTTTTCTTTAGGGAACAGACTTACTTCAATACAGTCTGAAATAAATATATTTTCTATAAAGAGAAATATTCTTTTTTACCAGTAAAGATATATAATTTTCAAATTGAATTTTATATGTTAAAGAAAATGCTTGATCAGTTTAAATCATGTATATATGAGCCTGTTCACAGATGATCCTGGCCCCATAGATTTTTTATATCCATTTCAGACTTGTTTGAAACCAGACTTCCTTGCATCAGTGATGTGAAATCTGAAATGGCAACTCAAGAAATTGCTTATAATATACCTTTCAATGAAACCAGAGAGCTAAATTCAGAATATTGCCTTATTTGGAGATATGTATCTCTTTATCCTAAACTCTAAATTCTTTCAAGTTCTAAGGGAACCATTTTTGTGTTGACTTAGATTATAGAATGAGACATTTTTTTTCTCATAGTTCCCCTCCCCCAAAAGAAAGAGAAACTAATTTTGCTGGGCTAGGGGTTAAATATGGTATTCCTTCCCTTTAGCAATAGATTGGCAGCATATGGTGCTTTCTTAGAAATGTGTGGCCATTTTTAGTTTTTTCAATTTTTACCATTCAGTGGACCTCATGGATATAAGATTCTTTTATTATTATGGTCTCCTACCATCAGTCATCAATAAGAGTTTGTTCCATACCACTATAACCTGAATGTTTGTGTCTCCCAGAATTCATTATGTTGAAAACCTAATTCCTAAAGGTGATGGTATTAGTAGGTGGGGTTTTTGAGAGGTGCTTAAAAGTCATGAAGGGGTTAGTTTTATAAAAGAAGCTTCAGAGGGATTCCCCAGCTCCTTCTGCAGAGTAAGGATACAACGGGAAGTTTGTGACCCAGAAGAGGACCTTTACTGATATGCTGACACCTTAATCACAGACTTTCGGCTTCCAGAACTGTGAGATAATTTTCTTCTGTTTTTAAGCTACCCAATCTGTGCTATTTTGTTATAGCAGCACAAATGAACTAAAACATATACTGAGGACCATTGACCTTATTCTTATACCTCTGCCTTGTGTTAATGCCTCAAATCTATGAACTGCAGGATATTAGCTTTGCCAGAAGATGCTGCCAACCTATCAGTGACACAGCTTGACCAATTAACTAGTCCTGAATTAGGATAGCCTCTTATATTTTCACTAGAGGTCTGGTGCATGAAATTCGTGCATGAGTAGGGTCCTTAGGCTTGGACAGTGATCAGGACCCATCAGGTTCTTCCTGATGTGGGCTGGGGCCTTCCTTTGTTCTGTGCCAACCCCTGGTGGTCAGTGTATGTCATAGTGAGTGATCAAACTCCCAGTCTTCTGGTCAAACTCCCCAGGGTATATTTTGCATATTAGCCTTTTATTAGTATGTATGTATATAGAAGTGTCAGGGAAGTATGGTAATAACTAGAAATACTTTTATATTTCTGACTCATGAAATGTTCAAAAACTTTACAATTATTATTTTCTCTCAGTCCATAACTATCAAAGGAGTACACAGCAACACCACAGAGAAAACTTGACCACATAGCCATTGGCACTGATTGTTGAGATTGTGAAAATAAATGGACCAACTTACACCAGACCTCATCCATTTTATTTTTATAAATTCAGCCTCACTACACATTTTGAGACTTTTATTTATTATCTGCTTTTCCATGTCAGCACTAACAATAAATATTTCTAGAGATCTAAAGTTCAGCTGCAAATAGTCACAGAAAAGCTCCATTGCTAATATAAGAAACATATATAAGAATATCAGATGACAATATTTATAATATTAAAATAACTTGGAATAGGAGTAATAGAGATTTTTGCAAATAACTGGTATGACTTTCATAAGACTTCCTTTATAAGGGAGTAAGATAATAATATATTATATTATATAACTGAATAAGATCAATTCTTATTAATTGATCTTTGGGTATTAGCATAACATAGATGAAAGACAGTTTTTAAATCATTCAATTCATTTTTTACAGAAAGAAATGTAACTTCCACCAATGGAGTATATATTTGAGGCACTCAAGAGGTGGTATGAGCTAAAGATATAATTAAACAAGGAGATTTAGAAAATCTCTAATATGCTAACCTTAATCGCAAACTAATGGGTAATGATGAGGCAGGTTAATAAAAAAAAAAAAAGGAAAATTCCCTGGCAAATGGAATGCCAGAATAGCTGAGCAATTAGTCAGTGGATAAATTACAAGACTCTATTCTACTCTCTAACCAAAGATATCTAAGAGCAGGTAGTTTAAATCACCTTAGTCAGGGTGGTAGATAATTAAAAAAACAACAACCCAGTTATAGCCAGAATAATCCAAGATAGAAATGAAACTAACCAATGTGCTCATTTTAATATATTAGCATACTAAACAATATGCCCAGAAATCTAATGAATATTCTGTTGATACCCTCCCTTGGGATCTCCCCTAAAATTCCCACCTATAGAGAATAGACAAAACTCTCAGGACAAAAGATCCCAGCAAGTGCTCTTTGACCATGTTGCTGCTCCCCTTTCCTCAGGCATGTAATTTGCTTCTTCTATCCTAAGTTCTGAGAGTCTTTATGAGACTTGCACCCAGAAGAGCAGTGGGCAATGGCAGCTTCTCCTGGGCTTATTTCCTGATCTTGGCTCCAGGGGCCCTTCCTTTGCCACACAGTACCAATCTGTAATAAACTTACTCTCACTTTCACCTGGATTCATGTCCTGAATTTTTTCCTGCAGGAATCAACAACCTGGAGGTCGTTTGTGCAGGTTCAGGGCCAGCCCTCAGCACTGAAGCAGTCCAGTGATAATGGTAGGGCTCTGATATGGTCTTAATGGAAATGAAATGTAATTTGATCACCAAACGATGATTGAGTACCTCCTGTCCTTGAGACACTGGTTTAGAAACCAAGGGAAGGAAGAGATGTGACATAGTTATTATCTAAGGGACCTTAGATACACATGAAAATCTGAAGATGAGATTGAGATGTCATATAGATCTTTGCACAATACACTTCATAATGCCTCTCTCAATGACAGAATTCTTGCTTACGTATATTTTTGGCTCTAAATCATAGTTGTACTTCAAGTCATCTCATTGTGAGTATGAATGCTTTTTATTTGTGGAACATGTTCGCTGTTCTTAACACATTTATGACTGAGGTAATCTAACAAATATTTTTATTTTTAGCATTGCACAAAAAAAGGTTGATGTTAAAAGTATGGGGAATCCATACAGTGGTCATCATAATCTTAAGAGAAATTGCTTCATGAGACAAAGATTTTTTAAATGAAACTCTGTAACATGAAAATCATTTTGGAAGGAAATAAAGAGAGGTTTCCTTTAAATGTCATAAGGATTGTAATTGAAAGTCAACATATTTGGCTTCTTGAGCTAAGGTAAGTAATCTGTGTTTTTGCCTCCCTGAAAAAGTTTATATAGTTACAAAAAGAAATTGTCAGCCTGTTTGAAATTGAATTGCCATGACCTAGAGCAAAGAATATCTTTACATGATATTCCTACAATATCATTTAATTTTTGATATTTCACAACAGTGTATTGTACAACTATCCCAAACAAACATACAAATTAATTCTTTGAATGTTTAGCAGCAATGTAAAAAGAGGACATGAAAGGATTTAATTTCTTTCAGAAGGAATTGAGGCACTGGGAAGGCACTTGAGCATTCTATACTGGCCCTCTTTCCCCTTTTACCAAACCCTCTTCTCACAACCCAATGGCCCTCAGTTGTAGCCTGAGCTCTCTATTCACGCTGAGGTTGAAGCCTCGAGGTGGCTGGTACAATGGATCTGTCTCTCGCCAAATGGCGTGAGCTAGACCCTCCATGGAGAAGAAACCTGAATTCCCCGAGATAAGTGATCAGTGCCGGGGCCACCAGCAGGCGAGGGGATCCCCAAGGCAGGTTGCTGGGCGTGGAGGCCATGGGGGCATAGGCTACCATAGCGACAGAACTGAACCTCACAACACCCTGCGTGGCCCCGGAGGATGACTGTTTAGCCAGAGATAGGTAAGATTCCTCAAGGAAGGAACAACCTAAGACAGGCACAGTCGCAGAGGGGCCATCAGGAGAGAACTTGGGGATCAACAGAGGTGGGGCACAGACCCTCACCCCCCTCCAACCTTGCGTGGGTCTGAACCTTCATCCTTTTTGAGGGAGGTCTCCTGCCCTCATGGATACCTCGCTTCCCACACTAAGCACAGATCGGGACCCAGGTAACAGACAGAGACATGGCCCAGCTCAGATCAGGTCCCAGGTAACAGACAGAAACATGCCGACAGCAGCTGCTCTAAATCTAAATTCAGCCTAGCACTAGGAATGCTCAGTGCCTACTCATGCAAATAAACCTTTCCACTAATATATACAGGGTAATCTAAGATTGTTGGTAGAGTATTAAATTTGACGTAAAAGAGTTACCAAGCTTTCAGATTAATTTAAATTGGCGAACTGAAACAAGCGAACACCCAAGAAAATTTAAGTGTACTAGACAAAAAACTGTTTCTAAAGTATTAATTAAAATTTCTATTGATAGTTCATCTCATGGTAAAATTGCTTAATATGTAATGAACATAAAACAGGCATATTTGTGTGCAAAAAATTAAAATTTACAGTTATCTAGATTGCATTACAAATTTTTACCGAATTCGCCATTAATCAAAAAAAAAGGGGGCGGGGGAGTACGATAATATCATGTAAGGAAAAATATCTGTTAAGTAAATTATATCTAGAAAATTTTCACTTTAGAAAATTAATTTCCATTTATAATACTAACAGCATGACACCTATGAAAAACACACATGGTGTCAAAATAAGCCAAAGGAAAAGCGGGTAGGCAAAAATAAAAAGGACCCCAAGTCAATTTTATAGAAAAGATTCCTTCATTAACTCTGGGTCGAGAATATGTTTATATACTTTCAGAAAACAACTCCAAGACCAACTGGACTCCTGCATCAGAGAGGACAGGTCTGCGCCAACCACGAAGGCAAGAGAAGAAACAATCCAGAGATGGAAGATGCTGACTATGCCTTGCCATGTGAGCAGTTAGCAACTGTACATCGCTACAGGATGCCTAGGATCAAACCAAAGAGGGTCGAACCAGCATTGCCACCATTGTCCACTATCTAGATAACATTGATGACATGTACACATAAGGAACTGTTTGACATTGAAACTGGGACTCAAAGCTATTGGACATTGAAAAATAAATACAATAAAAATAAATAAAATATGGAAAGTTGACATTCAGAAAACAATGTTTGTCAACTAATGTATGTCAACTACTCTTCATATCAAGCCTACGAGGTATTATTAGACCATTTTACAGATGAAAGATAAGAAGTTTAGAAAGATTAAGTTAATTTATCTTGCACCCAACTGATAAGTGATAAAACCAAAATTCAGATCCAGGTCTTTTTACTACTATTGATGTTCTCCCCAAGTAGCTATTGATATTCAAATCACTAAGTGGGAACAAGAATATTGCTTTTATGTTTGGAAAAGTCAGAAATCATCTTGGTTCAAGGAAATCAGCTCAAACCAGAAAATAAAACAAATGGAGCTAAAATCAAGTGTTATGTAGCATCTGAAATACACAAATACCAAGTTCAATCCATGGGGTAAATCTAATGGGGTAGAAAGTAAAAAAGAAATGTAGGTTCAATTTAGGAAGCTATTTGGAGGTTTCCTTGGACGCTTAACTATTATTTTTGGACTAGTTATGTGCATCAGTGCAGCCTCTAATAGAGGCTGTCTTCAGCCTCCAAAAGAGTCTGCCTCTCCAGGCTACTTTGAGAAACAAGAAATGAGCTGCTGCCTTCCTCTCGTCTCAGATTATATCCCCAACACACAAACCTTCAGTATCAATTGATGTTTGTTTTCTCCCCCTAGATTCACTAGTTATTTGGGTAATAATCTCACCCTATAGTATATATGCGACATATAATTAAAATGGCAGAAAAATACAACCTAGACAAGTAACAAGAATGCAATGTTTTTAAGTAATTCCAAAATTGTTTCCAAAGTTCAAGTGCTAGTGATGCTACAGAATTATTGTCAAGTCATCATCATAACAAATACTTCTCTTGGTGATACCACTTCAATTATAAGTTTTATATATTGGTATGATTTTTGATTGCTGTCAATATTCCCCTAGAATGCAACCCTACTAGGGCAATATTCCTGGTTGATATTGTTATTCACTGTATTCCAAGCATGCAGCATATTGCCAGGTACTTAGTAGGTACACAGTGAGTAATTGCTATATGCTTCACTGAATCACTATTTTCACATTTTAATAATTTTTAGTTTTTTCTCACCTGTAAAATTGGAAAAAAAATTAAAGGCAATAAAAATGTGTTGATGTAAGAATGTTTTTTTAAATATATAAAATGTAATACCTATGCGTCTGTGTGTGTGTGTGTGTAAAGTGAAATAGGCACTAGATATATGATAGGTGTTATTATTGTTTAATGATAGGGTCTGTTTCTTAGACAGAACAGATACATTTCCTCTCAGATGGCAGCAAAATATTAAATATTGAGAGCACAGGAAATTATTTTTAAAGAAAAGATGTAGGAGGGTGATTGAAAAGATCATGGTATCATGATTTTTAGATGTGCCACACTCTATCAGCTACATGAGCATTATCAACGTCATATAGGATTTTCACAGATGTGCAGTGTAGATTTTTAAAAAAGTTAAAAGGAGAAGTAAGAAACTAGAGAGAAATTAAAATTTTTGTGAACATGCTGCTATAGTAACCTATTGGTTTATCATGTTGCTTGGTATTCAAGGCTCAAAAACAATATGGTATCAGTTTTTCCTAGAAACAGACTGAAGAATATCATGCATCACTGTCTTAGCCCCAAGGGTTATCTATCTTTAGTTGCACATTTGAATACATTAATACTATTATAATATATTAGGATGCTTAATGATTTAGACTTTATTAAGCTATTTAAAATGTTTTATTTACTTTATAAATTTTAATGAATTTAATAATTTTAGATTAGAGACCTTTGAGCTGTTTTACTTGTGACAGTTTGAGGAAGATATTGCCTTTTAACCCTACATCAAATAAAGTCTACAGTGCAGGTGTCAATCCTCTCCTGACTGCAGTGAATCTTGTATCCCTGACAACCTGGCCTCTGACTAGATCTCTCCCCTATGCTTGAACTGCTTTGCTAACATCAATGTGTCCATGATTTTAATGTCAAATTTCATCCTATAATATACCAACACAAGCATTTTACAGAGACCACATTTACAAAATAGAAATCCTGGAAAGTCGGACTTGAGCAATAGAAACAATCTTCCTTTCTGTAATTATTTATTAGGTTTACAGCATCAGACAATCTAAGGGTGACAGGATGTATTTGTACTAATATCTTCTTATTAGTTTGAAAGTGTATTAAAATAAGAATGGCTATACTTTATTATTATTACAAGGCTACACAACTCATTCTTACAAAAGATTGTATTCCAAAACACCATGGCAGTGAAAAGTGGTGAACAGGGCAGAATCCTCACTCTTAGGTAGGTAATAGTGTAAAAAAAGTGATGGACAAGTAAAAAAAAAAAAGGTGAGTATGGTTTAATAAGTGCTTTATAGTGATAAGTTCATGGGAGTACTCATGGAGAGCTTCCTCCAATAGATAAAAAGGTTCAGGGTAGTTTTCTCAGAGAAGGTGACATCTCAATTGAGACTTAAGGACCAGTGGGATAAAGCAAGCCAAAGGTAACCAGGCAAGACTGTGTACGTGGAAGTGTTTCATAAGAGGTCAACATATAGAAAGGCTTGAAAGACAAAGACCATGACACAGTTTTGGAAATAAAATATTTCAGATTGCCAGGACCGGTTTGGCTCAGTGGATAGAGCATCTGCCTGCAGACTGAAAGGTCCCAGGTTTGATTCCGGTCAAGGGCATGTATCTTGGTTGCAGACACATCTCCAGTAGGGGCATGCAGGAGGCAGCTGATCGATGTCTCTCTCTCATGGGTGTTTCTAGCTCTCTATCCCTCTCCCTTCCTCTTTGTAAAAAAAAAATCAATAAAATATAAAAAAAATATTTCAGATGGCTATAATCCTATTGTGAGAGGGTAGGAAGGCAAGATTCACAGCCAGAGAGGTAAACAGAGGATAAAGCATGAAGGTCTATCATACCATACTGTGGTATTAGGGACCTTATGCTAGAACCACTGAAAGGATTCAAATATAAGTTCAGACATTTATCTTAAAATTTAACTATAAATGTAAGGACATGAACACATTCAAAGGGAATGTGAGGTTGTGTATGCAGTATTGTATAGATCAAGAGCAGAATGGACTTCTTGGACATCTTTAACAATTTGGACTCATTGTCAGCATGAAAGTTATATCAAGTGTTATGTCAAGACTGAGGTTAATGGGATGTAATGGGTACACCTTTCAGAGGGGTCCTGAATGGCCAAAATCACAAGTCTGGATGCCTGAATAAGGACTCCATCTGCACACCAATATGAGCAGGACCTCCATCCCTGGTGGACTATAAAATCTCAGAGCTCCATCCACCCAATGTTCTAGTTTGGCTGTACCATGGATCATACTCAGAGTCCTGCCAGACTTTCACTCCAGGGGATGTGTGCCACCACTGTAGACACCTGGCTTAAAAGTGACAACTGCCTATCCACCTTTGAGGGTGGCCAATGAAGGGACTCTGTGTCAGAGGCTTGCTGCTTACTTCTATCAGCTAAGCCCCCTCTCTCTGTGTCACATGCATGTGACTCTATTGGCTTATTGGAACTTCTATCTTAATAAACATAGCATTATGGAAAGATACAAACATCTGTGTGTAAGTCCTTTCAGGAATGCTCCTTTACTCAGGAGAAATATTAACATCTTGGTGTCAGTGTGTCCCAAACCAAACTCAGCCCAATCCTGCCCAAATCACTTTTCCTGTGTTCCCAGCCTCAGATAATGGCTTCACCATTCACTTTGTTATTGAGCTAGAAAACATAGGATAGCTTCAGATTGTCATTTTGTTGTATCTAATCAATTACTAAAATATACAAATACCACCTTTCCTCTCTTGCAGTTTTTTTTTTATTTTTTATTTTTAACTGCACAACAAATATCCCAGCTTCAATCAATTACATTTTTTTTCTTCCATTTCTTCCAATTGCTCCAAGAAACATTTGCGAGACAGGGAGTGGGCCATTTTCCTACCCGTGCAAAGCTCTTCAATGCCTTCCTAATGCCTTTGGAATAAAATTCAAATGTCTTATTATGACATTTAAGACCTTCCAATTCTTGCCCTGAGTGACTTTCTAACCTTACCTTTTATTACTCCTAATTTCATATCCTGTATCACAGGCACACAAAATACTCTTCACATCATGGCATGTGACATTGCCACTGTTGTTTTCTTGTCTGTGATTATTTTTACAATGTATGTAAAGGCTGTTCATCCTTCAGTGTCCAGCACAGAATTTACCTTTGCCTAAAGCATGTGTTAATGTTCTGACTTGAGTTGAATGGACTCTTATCAGACTCAATTTAGAGTTCCCTTAGATTTTCTGACTTAGTACCTAATCCACTGTGATGAATTTTTAAAAATATTTTATTGATTTTTTCAGAGAGGAAGGGAGAGGGATAGAGAGTTAGAAACATCAATGAGAGTAAGACATCTATCAGCTGCCTCCTACACGCCCCACACTGGAGATGTGCCTGCAACCAAGGTACATACCCTTGACCAGAATCAAACCTTGGACCCTTCAGTCCACAGGCCGATGCTCTATCCACTGAGCCAAACCGGTTTCAGTGACTGTGATGAATTTTATGACAAATCATAGACTCTAGTCATTGGACAGAAGCTGGAAATGGTCCACTTTCAATGTTGGTTGATTAGACCCAAGTTTTAAATATAATGATGTGTATTTGTGTCTTGCATGGACACGTGCCCTCCAGTTCTCAGTAGTTGAAATGCTCCCACTTGTTTCACATATTTTTCTTCATCTTCCCAACCTCAGATGATAAAGTCATCATAGAGGTGATGGAGTTGTGCTTATAAGAGTTTGATTATTGAAAGAAGTGAAATATCAACAGAATGGACTTAATAAAATAACAAATAAACAGTAAAATAATAGAAATATAACATTATAAATTTAAGTTCCTTCAATACAGGAACTTATTTCCTTTAAAAATCTTCAAATTACCTCACAGATAGTGCCCAATACATGTTGCTGAATGAAGTAAAATCTGAGTTCAGCAAGGAAAATAATTTTTTTCTTTTTTTTAAATTAAGGGATGATGAAACACATATTGTCACAATTTCACAACTTGGTTTTGTGACTAGAGGTCTACTGAAAGTCAAACAGCTATTAGAGAAGATGATGGTTTTTGTTTTGTTTTTAATATATTTTTATTGATTTTACAGAGGAAGAGAGAGAGAGAGAGAGAGAGAGAGAGAGAGAGAGAGAGAGAGAGAAAGAGAAACATAAATAATGAGAAAGAATCATTGATTGGACGTCTCCCACATGTCCCCCACTGGGGTTTGAGCCTGCTACCCGGGCATGTGCCCTGACTGAGAATCGAATTTCAAATCGTGACCTCCTTGTTCATTGGTCAATACTCAAACACTGAGCCACGCTGGCTGGATAAGGAAAATCATTTTAACATAGGTTCATAATGAAGCTATTTCTGGTAGCATTCTAAATCTAAACATGTGACTGCTCACTCTTGTGAGATTAAAGAATGAGAGAAAGAGAGAGGGGGAAGAGATGTATTTATAGTCTCTTTTGAGTAATCAAGGTTGTGGTGTGAAATCTAGATGAGGCATAGTCTGGCCCAAGAGTCAGGAAATTAAGTTTGTCTTGTTTTCTGCTATTTTAAAAATCACTTTATTTAGGTGTACAGAGCTATATATATTTATGCAGGGTTTGGAAAAAGTAGGTTTACAGTTTTTCATATGGAAATAATATACTAATTAAGAAATAATAATATAAGAATAAACTGTGTTCATGTAGTCAAAACTGTAAACCTACTTTTGCCCCACCCTGTATTGTACAGATGATGAATACAAACCTGCATATATATTGAGGATATGTATACACCTGTGAATCACCACGAAGGCCATAAACATATTCATCATCTTCCAAGTTTCCTTGAAATTTTACTCCTTATCCAGCACTTCCCTTCAACAAGTCATTTAACCTTTATGAGATACAGTTGCCCCTCAGGTGTAATTTAGTTAAAATGGTGCAAGGAATGGGTAAGATTACTAGTATATATATATATATATATATATATGTAGTAAAATTGCAAAGTCAGCATGTAGGGTAAAGACTGCATGTCATTAAAATTGTCCTTGAAAATTCTTTGAACTTCCTCACTTTAAACTACCATACTTTAAAAGGATCTCATGAAGAGAGGGCAAGGACTCCAAGGTGGGTACAAAGTAACATTTTGGAGTGTGGGAAGAAAACAACATAAAGTCCATTTAAGAATGTCCATTGGCATCTCATCTTTTAAATATTATCTGTTGTATTTCATTTAATGTATGCGATATACCAGTTCAGAAATTATGTGCATAATTTGTAAATAAGTATGTATATATTGGTAGTTTTTGCTAAGGTTTAAATTATACTCATCAGGATATAGGTCCCAAAAATGTTCTTGTATAGACTGTTGTTGGTATATCACTATCCATGGTTGAGCTCCAGATGAAATAGTAGTTTTAGAACTATGTTATATTAAATACATGTCTTTGACATGAGACTATTGTTTAGATTAGAGAGATACACTGTCAGAGACGTATGGAAATGAAGACCAATTGAAGGAACAGCAAAGTATATCCCATTGTATGTCTTTCTGAAACTCAAATATGTACAAGTCTGCATATTTGAATTGTTATTATTATATGTTTATGTTGTTCTTTTTTCTATCTCTCTCCTGCAACACTCCAAGTTTGAAGAGTCGACTCTATGTAAATGACATGTAAAAATGTGCACATTTTGCAAAACTACCATATATAAAAATGCTTTGAATATCACAATATATTATACAAATGTAATATATTCTACCTTTGACATAAATAAATTATATAAAAAACAGCATAGAAAGGGGATAATTGAAGATACAAAGAACTATTTTAACTCATTTTTTGCTTTCCTTGAAAATAAAAGAAGGGAAGAAACCCCCTTCACTTATATTCCTTTATTAAAGTGAATATTACTCAGATAAAATTTATGGCCTGTCTAGATGATAAGGTTGTATATATCTAGAATAGAAAAAAGGAGAGGAAAGGTCACTTTACTTCATTATGATTTCTCAAGTTCATCTCACCTCTGTAGAACCAAGAATGAAAAATCATCATTCTCTAAAGTAAAAACCTAACCTGACTGAAAAAGGTCAGTTAACCTCTGTAAAGCAGTGGTTCTCAACCTGTGGGTCGCGACCCCGACGGGGATAGATGGACCAAAACACAGGGGTCGCCTAAAGCCATCGGAAAATACATAATGCATATCAGGTATTTACATTCCGAATCATAACTGTTGCAAAATTACAGTTTTGAAGTAGCCACCAAAATTATTTTTTGGTCTGGGGTCACCGCAACATGAGGAACTGTATTGCAGGGTCATGGCATTAGAAAGGTTGAGAACCACTGGAAAGGAACAAGGCATACTCTATCTACATGGTTGATTTGGGGCATTTTCCTATCCATTCAATGATATTTGCATATGTTTGTAAATATCTGTACATGCATGTTTTAGGCATGTAGATACCTAATCCAAAGCAAAATAGTAATGCTTATCACATTTCCTCTATAGCAGTGGTATAAACCAAACAATTAACAGGAATCTGAAATGAGAGATATGCTGACATAATATTGGCTATAAAATGACTTAAAATGCATAGATTAAATTTAAATTTATTGCTTAAAATTTCAAAATATTATAGGTACTCATCATCAAATACAAAATATTCAATTTCTTAAGTACACATTTGTTTATAACTGATCTATAAATAATTTTTAATGTTTTATTATATACAAGAGGCCCAGTGCATGAAATTCATACCTGGTGTCCTTCAGCCCAGCTTACTCCCTCTCCAATCTGGGACCCCTTGAGGGATGTCTGATGGCCCATTTAGGCTCGATCCTACCTGGATGGGGCTTAAATGGGCAGTTGGACATCCCTCTCACAATCCAGGACTGCTGAATCCCAACTGCTCACCTGCTTGCCTTCTTTTTTTTTATATTTTATTGATTTTTTACGGAGAGGAAGGGAGAGAGATAGAAAGTCAGAAACATCGATGAGAGAGAGACATTGATCAGCCGCCTCCTGCATGCCCCACAGTGGAGATATGCCCGCAACCAAGGTATGTGCCTCTGACCGGAATTGAACCTGGGACCTTTCAGTCTGCAGGCTGACACTCTATCTACTGAGCCAAACTGGTCTTGGCCCTGCCTGCCTTCTTGATTGCCCCTAACCACTTATTCCTGCCAGCCTGATCACCTCCTAACCACTCTCCTGCCAGCCTGATTGATGCCTAACTGCTCCCCTGCCTGCCTGTTTGCCCCTAACTGCTCTCCCGTGTAGGCTTGATCACCCCCAAATGTCCTCCCTTGCAGGCCTGGTCCCTGCCAACTGCCCAGCCCTGCTGGCCATTTTGTGGTGGCCATCTTATGTCCACATGGGGGAAGTCATCTTGTGTGTTGGAGTGATAGTCAATCTGCATATTACTATTTTATTAGATATGATAGAGGCCAAGTGCACTGGTGGGGGCCAGATGGTTTGTCCTGAAGGGTGTCCCAAATCAGGGAGGGGATTCCCTTGGGGTGTGGGGTGGCCTGGGTGAGGGGCTTGTGGTGGTTTGCAGGCTGGCCACACCCTCTGGCAACCCAAACAGAGGCCCTGGTATCTGGGATTTATTTATCTTCTACAATTGAAACTTTGTAGTGTAAAGTGGAGCCAAGCCTTCTGCTTGCACAGCCATTGAAACTTTGTTGCCTTCAGTGGAGGCCGGGGTGGGCCAGGCTTTACGGAAAGCTTGGCTTCCTCCATCTCCAGGGGCAACTCCTGCTCTCTCTGTGGCTGTAGCCATCTTTGTTGGGTTAATTTGCATACTTGCTCTGATTGGCTGGTGGGCATGGCTTGTGAGTATAGTGGAGGTACAGTTAATTTGCATATTTCTCTTTTATTAGATAGGATTTGTTTTTCATTCATGGAGCTAATCTATATATACCTCATTTGTAACTTTGTATATCTATCTTAAATTCTGATAGAGGATTAAGAAAGATACCCAGTCATTATTAAAGAATTCCCCAAATCATTGCTACTATTAGTTATATGCCTGAATGCAGGCAAAGTGAATAATATATATATTTTAAAAAATGCCTAGAGCAGTTAAATGTCATTAGAAACCAGTGGGCTTGTCTTTCTAGGACTCAGACCGGAATTTGAGAATAGCAAAAACAAGAAAGGAAATTTAAACAAGCAAGCAAATAGCAAAATTCCAATCTAAGACAAAGAGTAATGACATTTTCTCAAAGTAATGTAAATCGCATTTTTTTGAAAAATATTAGTCTATTAAAATTTATGTATATAGTCTTAATCATAAATGAGTGTACAGCTCTTTTATAAGTTAAATTATTATTTTTTATTGTCTATAGTTTTACATGTCTCTTTTTCCCCCAATTGACACCCCCTCCACCAGCCATTGCCACCCAGGCAAGCCCCCACCACTCCAGTGTCTGTTTCCATTGGTTATGCTAATATGCATGCATACAAGTCCTTGGTTGCTCTCTAACAACCCTCCCCCCCTCCACCGACACACACACCACCCTTGCCATTTGTCTTGGAATCTATTTTTGTTCATCAGTTTATGTTGATCATTACATCCCACATATGAGTGAAATCATGTGATATGTATATCTTTCTCTGACTGGTTTTTTTCATTTAGCATAGTGTTCTCCAGTTTCATCCATGCTGTTGCAAATGGTAAGAGTTCCTTCTTTTTTATAGCAGAAATGAGTTTAGTTTTTGCCCATTGAGTATGATGTTGGCTGTAGGTTTGTCCTATAAGATTTTTATTATGTTGAGGAATGAGTTCTCCATTCCTACTTTGCTGAAAGGTTTTATCAAGAAAGGGTGTGGCATTTTGTCAAATACTTTTTTTGCATTGATTGATATGATTATGTAATTTTTGTCTTTCAGTTTGTTTATGTGATGTATTGCATTTATTGATTTACAGATATTGTACCATCTTTGCATCCCTGGAATAAATCTCACTTGGTCATGGTGTATGATCTTCCTAAATTAATGCTGAATCCAATTTGCTAGAATTTTGTTGAGGATTTTATTATCTATGTTCATCAAGGATATTGGCCAGTAGTTCTCTTTTTTCTGTGTGGTGTCTTTATTGGTTTTGGAATTAGGGTAATGATGGCTTCATAGGAAGAGCTTAAAAGTGTGCCTTCCTCTTGAATTTTTTGAAATAGTCTGAGGATGATAGATTTTAGTTCTTGTTGAATTCTTGGTAGAACTCCCCTATAAAGCCATCCGGACCAAGACTTTTGTTTGCTAGATGATTTTTTGATCACTGCTTCAATTTCTTTGGTAGTTGTCGGTGTGTTAAGGTTTTTTTTATTCTTCCTTACTGAGTTTTGGAAGATTGTATTTTTCTAAGAGTATGTCTATTTTTCTAGGTTCTCCATTTTGTTGGAATAGTTTTTCATAGTATTTTTTCATAATCTTTTGTATTTCTGTGGAATCAGTTGTTATTTCATCTTTTTCATTTCTGATTTTGTTTATTTGTGTCTTCTCTCTTTGCTTCTTTGTAAGTCTGGTTAAAGGTTCATCAATTTTCTTTATCCTTTCAAAGAGCCAGCTCTTGGTTTTGTTGATGTTGTGTGTGTGTGTGTGTGCATGTGTTTGTATCTATGTCATTTATTTCCACTCTGATCTTTATTATTTCCTTCCTTGTGCTTATGCTGGGCTTTTCTAACTCTTTTAGTTACAAGATTACATAATTTATTACCATTTTTTCTTTTTCTTTTCTTTTTTTTTTTTTAGGTAGGACTACAGAGCTATGAACTTCCATATCAGGACTGCTTTCATTATGTCCCATAGATTTTGGATTGTTGTGTTTTCAGTGTCATTTGTTGCCAGAATGCTTTTTATTTCTTCTTTGATCTCTTTGGTATCCCAATCATTGTTTAATAGCATGCAATTTAGCCTACTGGAGTTTGATTTGTTTTCATTATTTTTGTTGTAGTTGAATTCTAATTTTATGCCATAGTGGTCTGAGAAGATGCTTGATATGATTTCTATCTTCTTGAATTTGAAGATACATTGACTGTCTAATATGCTGTCTATCTTTGAAAATAACCTGTGTGCACTTGAGAAGAAAGTATATTCTGTGGCTTTGGGGTGAAATGTTCTGAAGATGTCAATTAATTCCATCTGATCTAGTGAATTATTTAGGATTTATGTTTCTTTGCTGTTTTTTGTTTAGAGGATTTATCTAGTAGTGTTAGTGGGGTATTAAAGTCCCCTACTATGACTATTGCTGTCGATTTCTCCCTTGATATCTTTCAGAATTTTTTTTTAATGTATTTAGGTGCTCCTGTATTGGATGCATATATGTTTACCAGGATTATATCTTCTTGTTGAATTGCTCCCTTTAGTATTGTGAAGTGGTCTTCACTTTGAGGTCTAACTTTGAATATATACATGAGGTAGAAGATAAAAATAGAAAACTATTATATTTTTAAATATTTTGAATATAATACTGACTCTACTAAGTCAGCTCAGTTATGTCACTTAGCACCCTCCCCTACTGTCTTTATTATCTCCTTCCTTCTGTTCACTCTGAACTTTTATTGTTGTTCTCTTTCTAATTCTTTGAGTAGTAGTGTTACATGATTTACTACCAGTTGACTGAATGTACAGCTTTTAAGCCATAGATTAACTTAATTTCTTGTCATCAAAAATAAGATTTGTTTAATAGTATTTGCATGGTCTAAAGTGTCTTTTCACTGCATATATAAGGAGTATATTTCTTCTCATCAATCTTCTCTATTATTAGGAAAAAAACACTTAATTTGTGTCTCTCTATATAATTGAACACACAATTATGATTTTCCCAATATTTAAATGTATTTGAAGTGAAATTAAGTCTAATTGAACTGTCCCTGCCAGGTATGCTGAGAGAAATTACAGTGTTAAAAAACATGACCATGGATAGGTAAACACCTACACTGCAGCCTCGCACAACAATTTCAAAACTACAACTAAAAGACAGAACGTACATCCAGAACCACAGGAAAGCTGGCTGAGTGGAAGTTCTACAACTACAAGGAAAGAGAGGGGCTCATGGAGACCCAGAGGAGCTGCAAAAAGCTGAGGTACGGAGACGGAGACACGCGCAAGGAGAGAGTGGGTGTCGGAGTACCTGGCTGGCTTTCTCTGGCGGGAGGGAAACAGAGACTCTCAAAGGCATTGAACCCCTTATCCTACGACACTAAACCCCAGATCCAGCCGAAACTCATACGGGAGGAGTTTGGACTGTGAAAAGGGAGTAGTGCATGGAAATTTAGGGGAGTCGCAAAAGATCAAAGGCCTGGTGGCGCGCACGGTACTGCGCGCAGGACAGACTGCTGATTGTGCCGCTGGCTTTCGTGAGTGGGCAGGAGACAGACCCTCCCAACTATGCCACTTCTGAGTCCACTAAGCCCTTGTTTCGGGCGAAACCCTGGAAACCTAGACTCGTGTGGTCCTGGTGTGCAGGGGAGCTGGAAAGGCAGGGGTTAGAGGCACTGCGGGTGCACACACAAGGACTGCTCCAGTGATTACCCAGTCATGTGAGACTCAGAGGCCGTGGAGGGCAGGGCCAACTGGAAGGCAAGGCGGTCCCTTAAACCCTGAGACTCCACCCCTCCCAAGCTCAACAGAGGCTTCTGCGGCTTTGCAGTCTGGTATCATAAGGCTGAATTCAACACAGAAGTTTCCCCAGCATAGTGAAAATGCCGAGACAAGGGAAGGGATTACAAACAAAAGAAATGGAGAAAAAAAAAACGACTGGATATAGAGTTCAAAACCACACTTATAAGGTTTTTCAAGAATATGCTAGAAGAGTTGGATAAATTTAGTGAGACCCAAGAAGAGATGAAAAAGGACCAACTAGAGATGGAAAAGGTCCAACTAAAGATGAAAAAAGACCAACTAGAAATTAAACATACACTGACTGAAATAAAAACTATTATACAGAGTCCTAACAGCAGACTAGAGAAAGGCAAGGATCAAGTCAAAAATTTGAAATATAAAGAAGCAGAAAACATTCAACTGGAAAAGCAAGAAGAGAAAAGAATCCAAAAATGTGAACATAATGTAAGGAGCCTCTGGGACAGCTTCAAGCATACCAACATCAGAATTGTGGGGGTGCCAGAAGAAGAGAGAGAGCAAGATACTGAAAACCTATTTAGAGAAATAATGACTGAAAACTTCCCACATCTGGTAAAAGAAATAGACTTACAAGTCCAGGAAGCACACAGAACCCCAAATAAAAGGAATCCAAAGAGGACCACACCAAGACACATCATAATTAAAATACCAAGAGCAAAAGACAAAGAGAGAATATTAAAAGCAGCAAGAGAAAAACAGTTCATTACCTACAAGGGAGCACCCATACGACTGTCAGCTGATTTCTCAACAGAAACGATGCAGGCCAGATGGGAGTGGCAAGAAATATTCAACATGATGAACAGCAAGAACCTACAACCAAGAATAATCTATCCAGCAAAGCTATCATTCAGAATTGAAGGGCAGATAAAGAGCTTCACAGAGAAGAAAAAGGTAAAGGAGTTCATCAACTCCAAACCAGTATTATATGAAATGCTGAAAGGTACTCTTTTAGAAGAGGAAGAAGAAAAAGGTAAAAGACAAAAAATTATGAACAACAAATACATATCTATCAACAAGTGAATCTAAAAATTAAGTGAATTAAAAATTTGATCAACAGAATAAACTGGTGAATATAATAGAATCAGGAGCACAGAAAGGGAGTCGACTGATAATTCTCAGGAGGACAAAAAACATAAAGCATCAAACAGACTGTGAAATTACAGCAGAAAGATTAAAGTTAGGTGAGGTAGATAAGTGATCAATCAAAGGACTTGTATGCATGCATATAAGCATAACCAATGATCACAGACACTGGGGGCTCGGGGTATGCCTGGGAGGGAGGGGGGACAATGGGGAGATATGTATAAAAATTAATGAAAATTAAAAAAAATGACCATTTTATAGCAAGGGATGATATTTTCATAACAACTATTAAAACTTGAGTCATTCTCAATACTTATCTAAACAATGCAATAAATCTGATTGAGATAATAAATGAGCACTATTTTAAGCTGCTAAATTTGGGGTTAACTAGTTACTTGTCAATAGAAACCTAATAATGACAATATACATAGGGAAAAATAATGTGGGCTAAGAGTTTGACAAATCCCTATACAATAAAGAGGTGATATGTAAATTGACCCTCACACTCTGGCACAAGATGGCCACCGCCATGTGGTCAAAGATGGCCACCACGAGATGGCCAGCAGGGGAGGATAGTTGTGGGTGATCAGGACAGCAGAGGAGGGCAGTTAGGGGCGACCAGCCTGGCAGGGGAGGGCAGTTGTGGGGGACCAGGCTGGCAGGAAAGAGCAATTGGGGGCAACCAGGCCAGCAAGGGAGGGCAGTTGGGGGGAACCAGTCCTGCAGGGGAAGACAGTTGGGGGAAATAGGGCCAGCAGGGAGGAGGTAAGTGTTAATCAGGCTGACAGGGGAGTGCCTATGCGGTGATCAGACTAGCAGGCAGGTGAGCAGTTGTGAGCCAGCAATCCTGGATTGTGAGAGGGATGTCCAACTGCAGGTTTAGAACCAATCCCTGAGGGGCCCCAGATTGGAGAGGGTGCAGGCTGGGTTGAGGGATACCGCAACCCCTAGTGCATGAATTTCATGCACCAGTTCTCTAGTTTAAAATGTATCTTGATGACAACTTAAAGTAGATAGACTCCAAAGGGTTATAACTTAGTTTTACCTTCAATAAATTGAAAATAATAAATTGTACATCATAGAGAGTTGAGGACTAAAAAAGTTAAAAGTATTTAAAAGGCCTAGAAAATGATTTGTCCTCAGTAAGCATTTGCTTTTTTAAAAAAAATATATATATATTTTTTAAATATATTTTATTGATTTTTTACAGAGAAAGGGAGAGGAATGGAGAGTTAGAAACATTGCTGAGAGAGAAACATTGATCAGCTGCCTCCTCCACCACAACCAAGGTACATGCCTTTGACAGGAATCGAATCCGGGACCTATCAGTCCACAGGCCAATGCTCTATCCACTGAGTCAAACCTGTTTGGGATGCTTTTTTAATGTTCTTTAAATTGTGCTAAATTTGACAAGACTTGCTTTTAAAGGTTATCAAGTGGATTATTTCCAATACATAGAGATGGATTTCATAGGATGCAGAATGTTATACAGAGAAAACACTAGGGATAGTCAGGTACTGTCTCTGTTTTTGTTTGTGATTATTTGTTTATATTTATTTTATTGAAGATCTGACTTTGAACATTTAAGAAAGGTGAATTTTTATAAACATCTCCTTAAATAGAAGTAAAGAAAGTGTATAAATTATTTCTGAATATAGTTATAAGCCCCAAGTATAAAAGTCCTCCAGGAAATAGCACTTCTCCAGATGTTGCAGAAACACTCCTTGTCTCTGACAGGGTCTCTGAGAGCTTTTTGCTCTAGTCAGACACCTGGAGGTCAAGAAAACAACTGAGAAACATGCTGTATCTGTTTCTTTTCTGTGTGCCTACTTTGATTCCATTATTTTTGTGTCTTTGACTAAATAAATTGGGAAATTATAACTGGGCATTTTTATGTGACATATTTCCTTTTGCTAATTCATAATGGATTTGCGTTGCCTTTACGTCTGGCTTTTAACGTTGACAGTTCAATTGATTTTTGATAGACTCTAAGGGGCCATAACTTAAACTAAGTGCCATAGTCTAAGGGTTAAATTCATAGACTCCGCATAAAAAAAACTGCAAGACTTTTTGGGTTCAAATCCAAGCTCTGTCACCAACTGTATCAACGTGTGCAAATTACTCTGAAAAAAACTCTGTGCTTTTATTTCTCCCAAGCAAGATGAAGAAAATAATGATATCTATCTTATAGGTTTGTTATAAAAATAAGTTGGTTCATATTTATTAAAAATTCAGAACACTACTTGTCAAATAGCAGTTGCTTGTATGTTTTTCATTTTGATGAGGTAAATATTTGTGTGGTCTAGGCTCTGAAATGTAGATCCAATTAGAGAGTATAACAATAACTGCTCAGCAACAAGCATATTTCTTTCTCCTATTTCCTGCAGATATTTAAATGTGCTTTACTATAATATTGAGATGAATTTGTATATTCTTATTATGTTTGAGAATTTGAATATTTTCTCAACTCTAACCTTAACAGAGATAAACATATACTTTTCTCTGAAATGAAAATATGTTTGCTATTTACAGATGTCTTTGATTTCACAGATCCTAGACTTTCTCTAGGTGTACAAGTGTGTTAGGGAGCGACATTGATTGGGGGATATTAATCTATCTTTTATAGAAGTGGTTTTAAACTTCTTTGGTAATCCAACAAAAGCTATAGTCCATCTCCTCAGTAGGAAAAAAATAACTGAAGTTATGACTATGAGCATCAATTGGCATTTTGCTATAATTGCTAAAGGCACTAAGTGTTATTACAGCCATTTTTTTTTAAGGTGCTGTATTTAGAAAAGGGAGAGAGAGAGAACAAAAAACACCCTAAAAACACATAAACAATAAAAAAAATTCAGGAAATAATTTTACAAAATATTGGAAGCAAAGTGGACATGAACAAATTAACACATTTGTACTACTGGGAATAATTGTTTGTTAGCTTTTAAGAAAGGAATGACACAAGATCAAAAGGGACTTTGAAAGGTATGTAATATAATTTGTCATTATTTAAACCGTTCTTTAAAATTTTTAATTAATTAATTATTTTTTTGTGGAGTCAGGGATGGGGTCGAGGGTGGGGTTAGGGGAGGACTGCAGGGATGTTCCATGAAAGGGAGGTTTCTGAGCAGGTAGAATTAAGATTCTATTCATCCACCCGATATCTACCAGAGAAGTATTACTTTCATAGGTATTAGTTTTGGGGCTTCCAAATAAGACTGCATTTGAACAAAGGAGTTCATAACTTTCAAAGTGTTAAGAACCACTTTTCTAGATGATTGTCCATAAAGATAATCACAAATTGAAGTTATCTCACCCTGGCTGGTTGCTCAGTGGTCAGAGCATTCATCTGAAAACCCAAGGGTTGAGAGTTCTATGCCTGGTCAAAGGCATATACCTCAGTTGCAGGTTCCTCATCTCTGGTAGAGGGTGCAAGTGGAGGCAACCAACCGACATGGCTCTCTCATGTTGATATTTCTCTCTATCTCTCTCTCCCCTCCTCCTCTCTCCCTCCCACTTTCTCTAGAAATAAATGAAAAACTATCCTCTCATGAGGATTAAGAAAAAAGAAACAAATATGCTAAAGAAAACAAACAAACAAAAAAACAAATTGAAGACATCTCAACTGGGGTAACCATAATCTGAGAAGGTTGTATTAGAGAATATATAATCTTATAGGATGCAACAAGAGTGACCCCAGAGAGGTTTGATTTATTCTAAGTAAATAAAATCACAGGGTTTCCATGAAGTCACAGAAAGGTAAATTTAAAATTAGTAAAAGCATTAATTAATTAGTTAAAAGAATTAAAAAGCAAATATCACAAATGGTAGAAGAGATTCTATACAAAATAGCTTCACATTTTTTTTTTTAGGTAAAACTACAGTCATTGCTGAACCTAAGATTTTCTTTTTCATTTTTAAAAAATATATTTTAATGATTTTTTTTTTACAGAGAGGGATGGAAAACTAGAAACACCGATGAGAGAGAAACATCGATCAGTTGCCTCCTGCACAACCCACACTGGGGATGTGCCCACAACCAAGGTACATGCCCTTGACTGGAATCGAACTTGGGACCTTTCAGAGTGCAGCCCGACACTCTATACACTGAACCAAACCGGTTTCGGCCCTAAGATTTTCTTGATTACATATCTCCCTAGTTTTAGAGGGAGATTATATATATATAATAGCTACTACCCTACTACCTCTCTCTCTACATCCCATCTTCCCGTTAATCCACAGGGGTCCCACTCTTCTTTGATAGCTAAGACTAGCTAAAGAGGTTTGAATGAGCTACTGGTTCAAAATAAAGGGAAAGTAGTGGAGTCCTGACCTCTCTTGTTCAAACGCTCTTGTCAAGGCCTTCTGAGGTTTCTTAAGGGGACAATCATACAGAGCTGAAGTTAGAGGAGCCTTAAAATCACATTGGATAGTCCTTTATTTCCTCTACAGCCCCTTTAGTGACAAAATATCTAAAACACAGTGAGCTATAAAACAGTATTAGAATGTCTTGAGGGAGAGCAAGGCAGGTGAGGGTTGAGTCTTATCAAGGAAGCTAGGCAGAGACAGAGGCTCCCATATCTTTCGGAGTGCTCTCATGGAGTCTGTGCCCAAGTCCTTTAAGTGCTGGTTTATTTCCCAATTAAATGTGGTTGCCAGCAAGAGCAATGATGTGCTAGTTCAGAAGGGAGAAGCACAGATAAAACAATCAGCAATGAGGGATTTGCAGGCATTTCTGAGATCATATAAACCAAAGTGGACATTTCTTCAGGATGCTATTAGCTACTCTTCTTTCCCATGTGGGACCCCCTTTCAGTTTGCTTGCCTGGGAAGAGGCTGTTGAGAATCATTCAAGCCAGTTAAAGAAATTGCTTAAAGTAAGTATCTGAAACACAAACACATTAGCTCAAAGTGCTTGGAACACAGTAACAATCGCCAAGTCCTTACTTCTTTTCTCCTTTGTACCATTCGAAGGCCGGAGGCGGCACACCTGCACCTTCACATCTTATCAATCCACTGCGTCCAGGGGCCACGGTACCGGATTTAATTTCCTGGATTGTAGGAGCAACTGGAAAAGAAACACACCCAAATAAACTGGTGGGTAAGTACAAATAATCTTCAGCAGAAATATAACACACATATATTTCCATTCCTTCTATATCCAAAGCAATCTTACGCCTGATAGGCGAATGCATCACATTTTCAGGGTGTTATGCTTCTACTGCAAGCCTTTCAGCTTCATTTTTCAAGTTGGACAATAGACGAATGTTCTCAGAGAGTGTAGAGTAAATGCGATATATTTTGGCATTGCTTCCTATTGGGAAATGGCATTGGTGAGAGACACACTTCATCTACACTCCAGTCAAACTATATTCCAATTATAGCTCTCAGATATTGAGTGATCACTCGAAGCTAGTCACCGGACTAGGTTGATTTTTGTTCATGATTTCCTTACAGCAATACTTTAAAGTAGATGGTATTATTCCTTTTTACAAATGTAAAAATTGAAACTCAAAGAGGGTAAATAATTTGTCTAAGGTCACACAGCTGCTTAGCTGGAGAATTTGGACTTGAAGTCAGGCATGTTGATTCAGAACCTAAGCTCTTTCAATATTCTGTGCTTTTCCCTGTCTGTTCCCCGTGCATTATCTTTTCAAAATGTGGTTTCTTCTACCTGGAATGTTGTTCTTCCTCATTTCCACAGATTCAAGCGCTAACATAGGTGTCACCATTCCCGAACTCTTTTCTATTGCCCTGGCTCCAGTTTTCCCATCTCTAAGTAGTGTATATAAATTTCTCATACCAAACTATTTCTATCTTGTATTGCATTTATTTATGAGTAGCTCAGGATTCCCTGTTAGTTTCCTGAAGGCAGGGTAATTATGTGATCAATTTGCCATATTCAGATATCAGAGCCCAATGCTTGGCACAAAATGATTCTTGAAAAAGTTTTATGGTAGAATAGTTATTCCTTTATTTATCAAATAGTTATTGAGCCATCAGTAACTGTCAGATATTTCCCAAGGCACAAAGTAATTAAACTTCCTGACATGATGAAGCATATACTAGAGGAATGGAGAAACAGAGTATAAGCAATAAGTATAATAAATAACTAATTTAAATGGCATGTTAGAATCTGGTAAAATATATGATAAAACATACAGCAAGGTATGGATTGCAATTTTATGTAGAGTAATTTGATTAGGATTCATTGAGAAGGTAATATTTAAGCAACACACATAGTCTTCCAGGAAAAGGGAGCAGTTTGCAATAACTGATTTTTTTGAAAAAAAAATCAATGTGGTTGAAGCAAAGAGAGAGAGAGAGTGCAGGAGATGGAATGTGATGGGAGATTTTGTGTCAACTGGACTGGGTCACAGAAGGTTGGATATTTGCTAAACGTTATTTCTTGGTGTATCCATGAAATATTAGCATTTGAACCAGTGGACTCAGTAAAGCATATTGCCCTCTCCAATGTGTGTTTGCATCATATAATCCACCAAGGGACTAAAGAAAAGAAAAGTCACAGGGAGAACTCACCTCTTTTCTGCCTAACTGCTGAGCTAAGGCAGCCTCTGAGTAGTTATTATACCATTGGTTCCCTTAGGTTTCAGACTTTCAGACCAACACTGTATTATACCATTGGCTTTTCTGGGTCTTCAGCTTATAGACTTTCTCAGCCTGTATAATCACTGAGTCAATTCCTTATAATATAATCTCTTTATCTACCTACCTACCTACCTATCTATCTATCTATTTATCTATCTATTTATCTATCTATCCACACACACACAAACTGGCCAGATTATTATGATCTCTGAACGCATAGTAATCTGGCCACTCAGTGTGTGTGTGTGTGTGTGTGTGTGTGTGTGTGTGTGTGCATTAATTCATGTATCAGTGGGGTCTGGCCAGCTTGGCCAGGGGGAGGGGACATGGGCAGTTGGCCAGCCTGCCTGCTGGTCGAACTCCTGGTTGAGGTGACAATTTGCATATTAGCCTTTTATTATATAGGATATACACTGAGTGGCCAGATTATTATGTGTTCAGAGATTTTATATATATAATATATATATATATATATATATATATATATATATATATATATATATAAAGCCCAGTACATGAATTCATGCATGGGTGGGGTCCCTTGGCCTGGTTGGTGATTGAGGCTATCAGGGGCTGGCTTAGGGGGAGGGACCCCAGGAGGTTGGCTGGCTGTAGGGGGTGACCTGCTCCCAATTGGGATGAGAGGTCTGATTGTGGGTGGGCCCGTCCAGGGGGAGGATCCATGGGTGGTTGGAGGTGGCCTGTTGGGTCCAGATCGGGCCAGTTGGCCGCTTCAGTGCTTGTCATAGCTACCTGTTATTCTGGTCATTCTGTTGTTCGGTCACTAGGCTTTTTATGTGTGTGTGTGTGTTTGCATATACAGTTGACCTTGAACAACACAATTTTGAACTGCATGGGTCTACTTATATGCAGATTTTCTCCAATAAATTCATCAGATCATTGTTTGGAAATTTCCTTAGTACTCTGAGGCAAACGTATCAATTACACTAGGCTAGCATAAGATAATCATATTGCTGCTTCTTCATTACCAATGCATGAATGCCTACATATAAATACCAATTTCTTTTTCACATTATCTTTTCATTTTTGATGTCTAGGAAGCTCTTTATTTCATCTTCAATTTTAAATGATAGCCTTTCTGGGTAATCTTGGTTGTAGCTCCTTGCTTTTCTTCACTTTGAATATTTCATGTCAATTACTTCAGGCTGAAATGTTTCTATTGGGAAATCAGCTGATAGGCTCATGAGAGCTCCCTTGCAAGTAACTGTCTTTCTCTTAAGATTCTCTCTTTATCTTTAACCTTTCACATTTTAATTATGATGTTTCTTAGTGTGAGTCTCGTTGGGTTCATCTTGATTGAGACTCTGCTTCCTGGACTTGTGCGTCTATTTTCTTCACTAAGTTAGGAAAGTTTTAGCCATTATTTCATCATACAGGTTCTCAATCATTAGATCTCTCTCTTCTCGTTCTGGTAGCCTTATATGTAGATATTGCTATGCTTGATGGTGTCCCAGAGGTCCCTTAGACTTTCATTTTTTAACATTATTTTGTTGGTGGTGGTCTGTGTTGTTGTTTTCTGTTATCTTGTCCTCTAAATTGCTGATTTGATTCTCTGCTTCTAACATGCTGTTGATTCTTTCTAGTGTAGTCTTCATTCCAGATACTGTGTCATTTATAACTGTTTCTTTTTTATTGTTTCTATGTTCTTTGGATCTATGGTAAAAGTATGTTTAGTTTTCTAAAACAAAAATCTGTCAAACTGTCTTCCAAAGTGGTTGTACAATTATGAATTACTACCAGCAATGTATGAAAGTTCCTATTGCTCCAAATTTTTGCCATCAGTTGAAATTGTCAGATTTTAGTTATTCTAATAGGTGTGTAGTGGTATCTCATTTTTAAAATTTGCATTTCACTGATGACATATAATGTGGAGTGACTTTCCAATGCTTATTTGCCATCTTTGTATCTTTGGTGAGGTCTATTAAGGTCTTTGGGCCATTTTTTAAATTGTGTTGTTTATATTCTTATTGTTGAGTTGTAAGTGTTCTTTGTATATTTTAGATAACGGTCTTTTATCAACTATGCCTTTTATAAATATATTCTCCTAGTCTGTGGCTTGTTTTTTAATGTTATTGATAGTGTTTAACACTGAATGAAATTTCTCATTTTAATAAAATCTATCTTATCAATCATTTCTTCCACAGATCATTCTTCTTGATATTATATCTAAAAGTCATCACCAATCCCAAGGTCATTTAGATTTTCTCTTATATTATCTTCTTGAAGTTTTATATGAATGTCTTTTTAAATATTTTCTTTCCATCAATATTTAAAACATATAATATATTTTAAATAACATTATGAGATAAAGTCCAATATAATAAGAAGCTTGAGGATGGAAATATTAATTCATTCAGATGAATAACTTGAATAAATGTGTACTTTGGATATATTTTAGATTTCTTTAGAAAGCAATAAAAAGGTACAGAGATAATGACTCTTCAATATGTGGTGAATATGAAATGTGTAAACACTCTTACAATAGGACATTGCCTTTTCTTTAAAAAAATGCCCTTGCAACTCCATCATTTTCTGTTAAGGGTGATACTTCACTTTGAAATTATAGACCTCTACATATCTGTGGTATTTTTATACTTAATAGTAAAAGTTTAACTTATAATTCTGGAAAAAATCAAATAAATATTTTTATTGAAGTGCTTGGCAATAATGCTAAAAAAATAATGAACATATTTACACAGAAAGTCTCACCCATAAGAAAATGTGAGATCATATGCATGCCAGTACACACATTTTATATACGTATATATATATATAAATATATACTACATATACAGGGATCCCAAAAATGTATACACACTTTAACAGCTGATAGTTCAATTTTGAAATATATTCTAATTTTATAAACACTACCTTTATAATTTATGCAAAGTGTCTATATATATTTTTGAAGGATACTATATATATATATATATATATATGCACAAATACAAACACACAAACAATCATATCAGTAATTATTTTAATAATGGTTTCTATGCTAAGCAAAGATTCATGTTCCCCTATAAAAGGATATAAAATATACAAAATACTTCTATAAATAAAAACCCACCTATTTGTCTATGACAATGTTTTGCTTGTGAGAGGTATAGATCAGATTGTATTTTCACTCTTGTCCTCACAAACTTCCATCTCTTTTTTTCCCAGTCACACTAAGGGACCGTAATCTTTTTTTTTTTTAACATACTGTATTTTATTGATTTTTTACAGAGAGGAAGGGAGAGGGACAGAAAGTCAGAAACATCAATGAGAGAGAGACATCGATCAGCCGCCTCCTGTAGGCCCCACACTGGAGATATTCCCACAAGCAAGGTACATGCCCCCAACCGGACTCGAACCTGGGACCCTTCAGTCCACAGGCCGACACTCTATCCACTGAGCCAAACTGGTCTCGGCAGGACCATAATCTTTTATGATATTCAATTGTTATTGAAGATGAAATAACCATATGCAATAGGAGACGCATCACAAGCTTCTATTGATAACCTGGTTAGATCAATTAGTCTCTTGTTTGTAAAGGGGGCTGTGACTCATTACAAACTAAACCGTGAAATCTGGAACACTGCCTGAAAACCCAGGCATAATGAACTGAAATAAAAATCTAATTTGTCATTAAAATGCTTTTATGCCATGCAGCGTGCATATGGCTCAGCACTAGGTATTTCACCATACAAGTTAAAAGAACATGATCCTCCTGCTGGTGATGAACACCAAAAATGTCATATGGAAGTGTATAAAAGATGAATCAAAAATTAACATTGAGCATAATAAAAAAGTCCCTAGAGTATTTTGTGTGTGTGTGTGTGTTACATAATTAAAGAGTTATAAGCTATGAAAGAAGTTCACATAGATTTCATTTTGAGGCTAAAATATAAAGAGGAGAATCTCACACAGATTTCATTTTGAGGTTAAAATTCTTAACTTGAACTTGAAGGCTCTACTGATTATTCTTAGGAATATCATATTATTCTACCTCTTGAAAATGACTGCTTAAGAGGAAGAAGATTAATACACTTATTTGCTTTTAATACCTTCATCAATTCAACAAATATGTTTATTATGGATCACATTGATAAAAATATACTACTAGTCTCATAGGAATATTATTTTTGAGGTTTAGGAATGTGGGGGTTATTTTTTGGGGGTGTACATACATGTGCAAACAGTAAATATATTTTTAAAATTATATAAATAGTAAGAGATTGATATAGAACTGAAATGAAAACTAAGCAAGGTAAAAGAACAAACCCTTACTGTTAAGGCATTGAGCAGAGCATTGAATGATGTGAGAAAAGGAATCAAGTGCTTATCTGTAGGAAATTATTAAAGTAAGAGGAAACAGAGAAGTCAAAGGCCTGAGTTGAGAGCAAGCTTAAGATAGAAACATGCTTAACAGATTGAAGGAGGTACAAGATGGTCTTTGAATTTTATTCTAAGGAGACGAAGTTTTAGATATTTATAGTAGAGGAGTGACATGGTTTAATGAACATTTTATAACGATTCTTTAGCTGCTATATGAAACAAAGTCTGCAGAGAGACTGATGAGGAAACAGAGTAGCTAGAAGGCTGTTTTTTTAATGATGAGAACGTCATTGGCCAATCCACAGGAAATATGGGAATTGAGATAATTTTAATTAATTAGATCATTGGTCACATTGGATCTAAATCAACTCATTTTAGTTAACTGGCAGTAGCAGGACATTTAGAGTCAAATTTCCAAGTTTACATCATTCTGAGCCCTATTGCTTTGCATACATAAAAAGAGTTCTGTGGCCACAGAAATATCTAATTATACCCAGTAAGTTTCTTTCCTAGAGCGTATCTTAGAAACTATGATGTATGAGTTTCTTATCAATGGAACTTTTTCTAAACATATGAGACCGCAACATTGCAAAAGTTTCAAATTTGAGTTTTTGTGGGTCTCTATTTCTTGGGACATATTCTGAGTATACTGGACAGTTGGACTAGTAGATGTCTAAGGTCTATTCTACATGCCATGTTACATGATCCATGACTTTTCAGGTAAAAATTCATCAGTAACTCAACAGGCTCATGAGCTATAATGTATTCATGAATTTTATGTGAGAAGACCTAAATTATTTGCATTATCAAGGTATTTACTTGCCAGAAATATAGACCTCACAACACTTATGACTAATTAATTCTACAACTGGAGCTATAATATATATATTTATTATATATATAAAAGCCTAAGCCACTGGACAACTGAACGACCTGTCGACTGGTCACTATGATACACACTGACCACCAGGGGGAAGACACTCAATGCGAGAGCTGCCCCCTGGTGGTCAGTGCACTCCCATAGCAGTTGTGCCGCTCAGCTGACTGATGAGTTCAAGGCTGGTGCGCGCAGTTTCGGAGGCAGTGGTGGCAAGCGCAGCAGAGCCAGGATGAAGGGGAGTGGTGCCTGGAGTAGGGGTTCCTCCCTGGCCACCTGCCACTTGGTGCACTACTATTTCCCTTGGGGGATAGTGGACTGCTGGTTTTAGCTGGATCCCCACATGGCCTGCAGGGATCAGGCTGAAACCGTCAATCTTACATTCCCTCAAGGGGTTCCGGATTGTGAGAGGGCACAGGCCAGGCACAAACCCATGCACCAGACCTCTAGTAGTGAATTATAAGCATGCTTGAGTAAGTCATACAAAGCACTCATTTCCCACTAAAATGTTCCATGTTCTAAGAAATCAAATTGGGCTCTTTCTAGAAGAGACAATCAAATAATACAACCTGAGTGATTGCTCCTAGAGCCTATTTCTTTTACCACCACACTCCATTGCTCTGTGGATTCTGGCCATAGACCAGCAATGCAAGCTGTTTTTATAAGGAATGAGAGTGCAAATGTGTGCATCTACATGTATTTGGGTTTCTGGAACTATTTTTCTTTCCATGGAGATAGTTTTTTGTTCTTCTAAGATTTAATGTCTTTCTATTACATTAAAGTAGCAATGAAGACCACTCAAATTGATGAGTACAAATGGCATTCTTTGGAATAAACTGATTCACCTATATTGCTGAAATTTAGAGAGACTGCCTTTATGTTAGATTATATATGATTGTAAGCTGAAGCAATTGAACACTAAAACAAATTAATTTCAGAAGAATGTTATTATATAGATGTGGGGAAGAGCAAAGAACAGATGTTGGGAAAAGCCAGGAGTGAAAGGGTAGAGAAGGAATATTTAACTCCTGTGATTAGATGCTTATAAAAGAACATTCTTCCCTTTTCATTTACTCAGTGGGATTATTTCCTTTCACTATTTAGCCAGTAATTTTGGGATGAAGATAACTAAAGGTTTTTCACCCCAAACTCCAGGCTCTGCAGGTGCAAGCAACAGAACCTTAGCACTTGGCACCCAAAAACCCTAATTGAGATTCATTTTTGTTGTTGTTGTTGTTTTTGTTTTTTTCAGTTACATGACACCAGTCACAAAGACCTTCTTTCTCTCTTGCCATCCTCAATGCAAGCATTGTTTTATACAGTCTTATTATTTAAAAAAAAATTAAGAAAGAATGAGCCTTGAGCCACCTCCCCACCCCGCCGTGGGCTCCGCGACGTCACCAGAGGTTCAGTCTTACCAGCCTCTCAGGAATCAGCCTGACACGTTCCCTGGGCAACCCTCTTCAGGGAAACCAGGCAACACCCGACAGATAAGGAGCCCTCAGAGTCAAGCAAAGACAGAATTACGCTCACTGATTCCAATGCATCTTTGCTCTGCCAGGCAGTGGGGCCTTGGCCTCTGGTCTTTCCTGGACCATTCCAGAGAGGACAACTGGTGTCCGAGAAGTGAGGAAGCAGGATGCCCCAGGGGTGGACTGCCCCATAAAATTCTGGGCCAACGAGGAGAACCAGAGCATGGCGGTGGACTGCCTGCTGCCCACGGGGATCTATCTGAACTTCCCGTGTCCCGCAATGCCCACCTCAGCACCATCAAGAAGGTGCTGTGGCACCGAGCCCAATATGTGCCGCTCTTCCACAGGCTCAGTGACCCCGAGGCCTAGTGTCCACCTGCGTCAACCAGACGGCGGAGCAGCAGGAGCTGAGGGATGAGCAGCGGCGTCTGTACGACATTCAGCCATTCCTGCTTGTCCTGTGCCTGGTGGTCTGTGAGGGCGGCAGGGTCAAGAAGCTCATCAATCAACTCACAGATCAGCCTTCTCATTGGCAAAATCCTGCACGAGTTTAGGAGTTTGATTCTTTGCGGGACCCAGAGGTGAATGCCTTTCGAGCCAAGATGCACCAGTTCTGGAGGAGGTACCACCGTTCGGCAGCAGCAGCCAGGCTGGGAGGCCTGGCTGCAGCACAGCTACCCCCTGCAGCTGAAGCCTTGGGGCACCAGCACCCTGAGGGTCTCCAACCCGGCCCTCCTGGTCAACCTCAAGTTTGAGGGCAGTGATGAGAGCTTCACCTTCCAGGTGTCCACCAAGCACGTGCCCCTGGGCTGATGGCCTGCGCCCTGTGGAAGAAGGCCACGGTGTTCCCACCGCCCCTGGAGGAGGAGCCCAAGGCCTACCCACTGCAGGAGAATGGGAAGCAGGAGTACCTGTATGGCAGCTACCCACTCTGCCAGTTCCAGTACATCTGCAGCTGCCTGCACAGCAGGCTGACCCCCTGTCTGACCATGGTCCACTCCTCTTCCATCCTTGCCATGCGGGGGACAAGAAGAGCAACCCTTCTCCCCAGGTCTAAAAATTGCGCACCAAGCCACTCCCCATTCCAGGAGGAAGCCCTCGTCCTTGTCCCTGTGGGCCCTGGAGCAGCCCTTCTGCATGGAGCTGATCCAGGGCAGCAAAGCAGATGAAGCTGGTGGTGCAGGGCAGGCTCTTCCATGGCAATGAGACACTGTGCTAGACGGTGTCCAGCTCAGAGGTGAGCGTGTGCTCTGAGCCCGCGTGGAAGCAGCACCTGGAGTTCGCATCAACGTCTGCGACCTGCGCTCTGCTTCGTGCTGTATGCTGTTATAGAGAAGGCCAAGAATGCTCGCTTTACCAAGAAGAAGTCCAAGAAGGTGGACTGCCGCATCCCCTGGGCTAACCTCACCCTGTTCGACTAAAAGGACCAGCTCAAGACTGACGAAGGCTGTCTCTACATGTGGCTTTCCATCCCAGGCGAGAAAGGGGAGCTGCTGAACCTCACAGGAACCGTGTGCAGTAACCCCAACACCGAGAGTGCTGCCGCCCTGGTCATCTGTCTCCTGAGGTGGATCCTAGAGCTGGGGCACCACAGAGGAGAAGCAGCTGCAGCTCTGGGAAATCCTAGAGTGGCGCGGGTCCTGGGAGCTGTACCAGCATGAGAAGGACCTGGTGTGGAAGGTGCGCCACGAGGTGTAAGAGCGCTTCCCCAAGGCGCTGGCCTGGCTGCTGCTGGTCACCGAGTGGAACAAGGAGAAGGATGTAGCCCAGATGGTCTACGTGCTGTGCTCCTGGCCAGAGCTGCCCATCCTGAGTGCCCTGCACCTGCTGGACTCTAGCTTCCCCAACTGCCATGTGGGCTTCTTCTCCATCAAGTCCCTGAAGAAGCTGATGGAGAATGAGCTGTTCCAGTACCTGCTGCAGCTGGTGCAAGTGCTTAAGTATGAGTCCTACCTGGACTGCGAGTTGATGAAGTTCCTGCTGGACCGGGCACCGGCCAACCGCAACATCGGCCACTTCCTCTTCTGGCACCTTTGCTTCGAGATGCAAGTACCCTCAGTGGCCCTACTCTTTGGCCTCATCATGGAGGCTTACTGCAGGGGCAGCACCCACCATATGAAGGTCCTGATGAAGTGGGAGACGGGGGGGGGGAGGGGTGCTGAGCAAGCTGAAGGCCCTGAATGACTATGTCAAAGTGAACTCCCAGAAGAGCCCCAAGCCGTAGACCAAGGAGCTGATGCACCTATGCATGCTCCAGGAGACCTACCTGGAGGCCCTGTTCCACCTGCAGTCCTCGCTGGACCCCAGGATCTTGCGGCAGAAGTCTGCCTGGAGCAGTGCATTTTCATGGAGTCCAAGGTGAAGCTGTGCAGAAACCGGTTTGGCTCAGTGGATAGAGTGTCGGCCTGCAGACTGGAAGGTTCCAGGTTTGATTCCCACCAAGGGCATGTACCTTGGTTGTAGGCACATCTCCAGTAGGGGGTGTGTAGGAGGCAGCTGATCAATGTTTCTGTCTCATCAATGTTTCTAGCTCTATATCCCTCTCCCTTCATCTCAGTGGAAAATCAATAAGATATATTAAAAAAAAATGAAGCTGCCGTGGGTCATGTACAGCAATGAGGAGGCAGGTGGCGACAGCAGCGTGGGCATCGTCTTTCAGAAAGGGGACGACCTCTGCCAGGACATGCTGATGCTGCAGATGATCCAGCTCCTGGACATCCTGTGGAAGCAGGAGGGGCTGGACCTGAGGATGACCCCCTCTGGCTGCCTCTCCACTGGGGACCACATGGGCCTCATTGAGGTGGTGCTTCACTTGGACACCATCGCCAACATCCAGCTAAACAAGAGCAACATGGTAGCCATGGCCGCTTTCAACAAGGATGACTTGCTCAGCTGGCTCAAGTTCAAGAACCTTGGAGAGGCCCTGACCATTGTGGAGTTCACTCTCTCCTGAGCTGGCTACTGTGTGGCCATGTACGTGCTGGACATAGGCAACAGGCACAGTGACAACATCATGATCCGCAAGAACGGGCAGCTGTTCCACATTGATTTTGGACACTTTCTGGGGAATTTCAAAACCAAGTTTGAAATCAACTGTGAGCAAGTCCCATTCATCCTCACCTGACTTTGTCCATGTAATTCAACAGGGGAAGACTAACAACAGTGAGTTTGAAAGATTCCTATGGCTACTGTGATAGGCCTTACAGTCCTACACCATCCTGAGGCGTCACGGGCTGCTCTTACTCTACCTCTTCGCCCTGATGCGGACAGCAGGCCTGCCAGAGCTCAGCTGCTCCAAATACATCTAGTATCTCAAGGGCTGGGGAAAACTGAGGAGGAGCCATTGAAGCACTTCCTCTGAAGTTCAACTTTGGGAAACCAAAGTGAACTGGCTGGCCCACAAAGTGTCCAAAGACAACAGGCAATAGCAGCCGCCTGGCTCGCTGACCCTATTCACCCACCAGGCCCCTGCCTGGTCCAGCACCATGGGCTACCCAGGACCTGTGAGCCTGCCCTTTGGTGGGAATGAACCCCATGCCTTTGTTTACACTGCTTATTTATTAATGACTTGAAATGTTTCAGGAGCTGAACAGCCATCATGGATGTGTAGCCTTGAGCAGGAGAGGGCACCATCCTGTGGCCCACCAGAGTCCTGGGCTCTGATGAGAAGACACTATGAGGCAGCACCTTGTGGGGGACTAAACCCCCATCTTCCAGCTGGTGAGCCTGGACCCAGCAGACTCACCCCCCCCAGAGGGGGGGGACTGCCTTCTCCCAGAGCAGTGGGGCAGCACAGTTCAGGGACCCCGAGTTATCTGGTGCCTGCTGCTGGCCAGGGCACCCATCCTCCCACTCACCCCTCCACTTCTTACTCTCATTTGCCTGATCCTGGCAGCTCCCAGGGGAAGCCTGGTACCCACTAGATTCAGGGATGCTTGCTTTCCACTTTTAAAGTGACTCTTGGGTACGGGAATCCTCAACTCACTGCACCTCTGAGGAAGGGGACAGCTTCAGCCCCCAGAGAGGATAATATATGCTGGTCCTCAAGGTATATTAAACAAGCTCCATAGCTCAAAAAAAAAAATCAAAAATTAAAAAAAAGGAAAGAGTGAGCCTTAGTGAACTGAGATAATTGAAATGAAACTTTAGCGTTCCAATTGCAAAAGTATTTTGAACATCACCCTTTCCCTCTCAAAATGGTGGAAAATAATGAAAGTACCATATTAAATAATCCTATATAATAAGTTTTATTAACCATCACTTCTCTACACCCACAAGCCATGCCCACCAGCCAATCAGGAGTGAGTATACAAATCAACCCAACCAAGATGGCATGGAACAAGCAGGTGGTTTGGGTTTCCGTGGCAATGGAGGAAGCCAAGATTTCTATACACCCTGGCAGGCCCAGGCCTCCAATCAAGGATATAAAGTTTCAATTATAGAAGATAAATAAATCCCAATAAAAATGGCTGTGGCCAAGGAGCAAACAGGACGCTTGGCTCTCCTCAAGGCTACAAAGTTTCAATTGTAGAAGATAAATAAATCTCAGATACCAGAGCCTCTGCTTGGGTTACTGGGGGGCAAGGCCGGCTTGCAAACCATCACAGGTCCCTCGACCAGGCCACCCCATGCCCCAAGGGAACACCTACCCTGATCCAGAAAACCCTTCAGGGCAAACCAGTTAGCCTTTACCATGCACCAGGCCTCTATCCTATCTAATAAAAGAGTAATATGCAAGTTGACTATCACTCCAACACACAAGATGATTCCTCTATGTGGTCAAAGATGGCTGCCTCCATGTGGACACAAGATGGCCACCACAAGATGGCCAGCAAGAAAGGGCAGTTGGGAGGGACCAGGCCTGCAAGGGAGTGCAGTTGGGGGTGATCAAGCTTGCAGGAGAGGGCAGTTAGTGGTGACCACACCTGCAGGAGAGGGCAGTTTGAGGTGACCAAGCCTGCAGGGGAGGGCAGTTAGGGGTGACCAGGCTGGCAGAGGAGAAGTTAGGCATCAACCAGGCTGGTAGGGGAGTGGTTAGGGGGTGATCAGACTGGCAGGCAGAAGTGATTAAGGGCAATAAGAAGGCAGGCAGGCAAGCAATTGGGAGCCAGCAGTCCTGGATTATGAGAAGGATTCCAGATTGGAGAGGGTGTAGGCTGGGCTGAGGGACAACCCTCCACCCCTGTGCACAAATTTTGTCACCGGGCCTCTAGTTACAATAAAGAAGGATGAGAATTAGTAAAAGAAAATAAGTCACTAAGAAATTCATCCTATAGAAATGACATTAAAAAAAATACACAAAAAAACACAACAACACTGTGGTAAATAAACATGTTGACCTTGGTCTAGATTCTAGAATTTGTCAGCTACATTAAAACAGCCTTGATCAAATAGACAGTCTTTAAAAAAATATAAGGTTTCCAGTACCTATCAGAGAACACATCATATAGGATGTGCTCAGTAAACTATTGTCACAGATGAAATTGATGATAGTTGCATAATTTGACAATCTTTCAAAGGTTGCCACAGATCCCATAGAAATGGATCACAAGGTCAATAATCAACTTCTATGAAGCAAATATATCCTTGCATTATGGACTAATTTCTTCTCACAGAAAATAAAGAACTCTATGTTATTGCTAAGAGAAACATTTTTTAAAAGAATTTATTTAGTGAGATTTTTTTTAATTACACTACTGAAATACAGCTGAATCATAATCTTCATAACATAAAGGACTTGCACATTGAATTACATCCCTGGCTGCTTTCTCACGGGATGAAAATAATCCAGTTTATAATATACCTCCAGCTCCCCAAGACCTTAAACATTTAGCCAGTGGCAAAATAGTGTAGTAAAAAGGATCTGCTTTGCAGTCAAACAAAAGTGGGTCTAACATTCATTGTTTACCTAACTTTCTAAACCTTAGTTGTTTTTCACCTGTAAATTAAATAATGCCTACTTCACAGGATTGCTGTATAGACAACATAAAACACATCATGGAAAGTGCTTACCTCAGTGCTTTTCACTTAATTAGAAGTAAACATTAGCTATCATTAAACAGAAATTATTACCAGTTAATATGTTATCACGATATGCTTCATTTAAAAGCATGGAATCATGATAAGGTCTGGATAAAAAAGAGAACTTAAAAAAACCCACCACATTTTCTAGGTACTGTATACATGTAATTAATTTAATCAAAATCTGGACTAGTATATCATTTTTACTCTCCCAGAATTCTATCCATATTCTACTTTTTTAGTGTAGTTAACCAAGAGAATGATCCTTGAAAGGCATTTGTGGTAAATCTTGTCTTATTTCTTGTTGACCAAGAAGGAAGAGGCAAGAATTCATAAATGTGATACAAAATAAAAATTGTATGGAACCCAAAGGTATCCTCTCATGAAAGACATGCAATTGTGAAGGTACAATATAGGTTAGGGCATAAAGAAGGTCATTGTAAGGCATAAAAAGGATAGATGTATTGATTCAGTTAAGCATGTGATGAGATCATGTTCTCTCACAAGAAAGATAATACATGGAATTTCATATATAAACTTGACTTCCATGGTTTTATTAAACATGTAGTGTACTAACCTGTTATCTTGGATCCCTTATGCTTGCACAGGTGCATAAAAACAAAATATTTTGTAAAACATTTCAGAGCTAAGATAATAATCGCATATTAAGTCTGATTTTAGGGGCACTGGTGAAGGCCCTTGCATTGGTCCCTTAAACTGTCAAAGAAAAAACCTGTGCATTTTTAAAAACTACAACATCAGAGATACTTTTCCTAAATTTATGGTTTGATGTTTTTATAATAAAAAATGTGTTCAAAGTAGGTAAATACATGCAAGCTCTCATTAGTCATTTATATTGTGGTGTGAATGGATCTGATAGTGTGTTGATTATTAATATGTATCTGCTAGAAACCATTGAAGAATGAATGGTTGAGTTATCTGTGACTCATGAAGTCCATAAAAGGACAATAAGGAGAGAAAGGGTTATATAATGAGGAGTTTGTTGATGCTAATGCAGAATTAATTTATATATAATGTTTTTGGCAAAGATTAGCACCAGTGAAATTACAGCTTGAAGTAGCTGTCCTCTTATAGTCAGCAATGCTCACTCCAGAGATGCATCAACTGTAAAATGTCTGACATTTTTTGGGTCACCAGTTTTATCAATAGGAATTAAATGGTTCACTGTTTTCCTAGCTGGTGAAGCCAAACTTTCTTTCTTCAGACTTCACTCATGATTTGATCTCTTCTCTGTTGTCAGTCATGCTGAAACTATAGTTATATATGATTGATTTGGATACATGGGACACATTTGCAAGAACTGTGAAGTTGGGATTTCCAAAGGCATGTCTATTCTCAGCAGGTGCTATCTTGACTATCTTGTAACAAGCGTTTCCCATCCCATCTCAACCTTCTGAATTCTTAAACATTTAAATGCATTATTTTCCTATTAAAGCTCTTATACATTTCCTAACACAAAATTATTTTTAGTGTATACCCAAAAAATAAAGATTAGAAGACTTTACATGCTTTCTTTAGATTACCCAGAAAACATAAAAATATTGTTAGGAATTTTTTTCTCATGAGGAAAATTTCTAGTTGTGGTAATCAGTAAAGATATGTAATTTCAACTTCTGTCTGGGTTTTTTTGTTGTTGTTGTTGCTGTTGTTATGTTTCAAGTTATGGTTCATTTTCAAAGATTAATATTGATCTCTCAGCATATAAATAAATTAGTCATATATAAATTTAATATTTTTGCAGTCCATAAGTATTAAAAAATGAGAGCAATAACGATGTATTTGGTAATAAATGGGGATAGCACCAGTGGAATCTTTCCTTGGGCTAGTTTCTCACCAGACCATGTTTCTCTCAGGGCCAACTTCTTCAAGGACCTAATAGTACATGTGAAGGCCCAGAAAGCCTTGAGTTGGTATGGTGTTGGCCCTATGCTGAGTAATCACTGGACCCAATTTTTTAGTTGACTGAATGGCTTATTATTTCTTTTTGTTTTTGTGTCCTTCAATAATATTAAAATAGCACATTTAAGAAACTGATTAGAATTGTTTAATTCTAAGAAAATGAACAATTCATATTACTAATATATTCTAAAGAGTTACTTTCCAAACATATTATTGGAAAAAAGAAAGCATTTGAGTAGATAAAAAATTAAAAATTAAAATAAAAAATAAGATTTATATTATAGAAATACAGTTGTTAACTATTCTTTTCTCCATGCCCACCATCCTCAAATGCATGACAGAGGATGTTAGATGTCTAGCAAGAATATAGGAATGTGTTAAGTGAATGAAATTTTCCAAAAGTATAGGCACAGATTCCCTAGTAAGAAAATGAGCATTGAACTGAACCATTTCTCCTCTCATGTATTTTGAGGTGGCAATCAGCTGTGTCCTTATATTTGTATTATGGAAGTTGCATTGGTATAGTATTTCTGTGTAATTTAAAGAGTAAGGCAACAGAGGTCATGGCAGTGAAACAGATGTTCTTCATGCATAGACTTGCCGTGAACTTATGAACAAGTAGAAAAACTACACAGCAGAAAGAGATACTAGATGTAGAATTGAGAGGTAATTTTTCTTTGCATTTGTAAAATACAGTTTAGCATACTTCTATTTATGGAGAAAGCTAAATCATAGCAAACATAATATGCAGAAACTAAAATCAAAAGGATAAGAAGAAATAAAGTAAAAGAGACATTTTACTCACAAATAGTGTATCTTAAAGAAATCAAAAGACGTAGGAAGAAGGGTGGTAAAAGCACTATAATTTTCATAAACAATAGTATGGATTCATTTGAGAGTATGAATGTTTCACAAAGAAAAAAAATGTCATCCTTCATAAAATGATTATGCTAAACACGGTCTGAGAAAACTACAACAGCCAAAGTAATTTGACAACTAAAGGGTGTGTCAAGAAAAGTATTACTGACAAGTAAGGAATTCCATGTTAGTAACAGCAGAACACAAATGTTTGGGCTCTTTCTTCCTTTGCTCAGAAAGAATACATATATATTCTTTCTGCTGCCCACCTTATAATCTCAATCTTATTTAGTGCCCCTTAAGTCAAAAATCATAAGATTCCTCTCCATTTATTGCACTCATCCTGTAAAATGTATCTGTGCATTTGATGAACAGTTGCTATTACCAGTCCACAAATGCCATTACAGAACATTCCCAAGACTTGAGAGACTATAATTTTGTAGGTCTGCCTTTACAATGCATCTTATCACTTCTCACCACTTTATAACTACTATGATGGTGCAAGCCAACATTATCTCTTGCTTGGAAATCTCATTCATTACTGGTAACCCTGGTTTTGCCTTTCCCCCTTGATAGGCCATTCTTAGTATCACAGCCATAGTGTTTCTATTAAAACAAGAGACATCCTCCACCCTTACTACTACACACAATAATGCTCTGGCTTCCCCCTTCTCTCTGAATACAAGTCAAATGCATTACAGTTGTCCACGGATCCCTAAGTAATCTGACTTGCCTCCTCTTTCTCTGACCATCCTTCTGTACATTTTCTTTTTTTGCCCAATCAGCTCTGGCCACATTGGACTGACTACTATGAAAGACATTCATGGGACATGTAACAAGAATGTTTCTACTTCAGGATCTTTATACTTGGTTATTCCTCAGTTTGGAATTCTCACCCCTCAGATATATGTATGTCTTACTTGCATCTTCATTTCCTTTTAGGCTCTACTCCAACTTCACCTTAGAGTATATAAAATATAACATAATTTTGTCCCCTTATCTACAACCCCTTCCTTCTTAGCCTTCATTATTGTTCTCATTAATAATAATTTCCATATGACATAGCATATATTTACTTCTGTGTTTGATGATTGTCTTCTTTCCCCCTCATTAGAAAGTACAATCCATACATGAATTGTGTGCTTATAAAATGAATAACACAATGTCTGCAAATAGCTGACATTCATGTTTTTTGCTATATAATAATAATCTTGTTTTTTCATCCCTATAAACTTAGTTGAATATGTAAAATACATATATCATCAATGTATAATCAATAATAAATATGTGTAATATATCTTATATAAGAAAAGGCTAATATGCAGATAAACTGAATGGCAGAACAACCAGGACAACTGAACAACTGGTGCTATGATCTATGCTGACCACCAGAGTGTGTGTGTGGAACATGGCAAGCATTGGCTGTGGTGGGATGGTGGAGCAGGTGACCGTGTGCACCAGACTAAGGGGGTCACTGGTCACTGTAATTGGGGTGAGCCTCTGATGGTTACTGAAAATTATTTGCTCCTGTGTGCTGCTGTCTGGCCTGGTGTTCACACTTGCTACCAGTGCCCAGAACCAGTCCCAGTCACTCAACATCATCAGTGGGTGTGAGTGGTGGCTGCTGGCCCTGATCTCCCCTGATAGTTTTTCCACCTCTCCCTGCTCTTAAGGGGTGATCAGAGCAGCAGCTGCCACTCACACCTGCTGACAGTGCCAGCCCTGCTCACCCCCACTGCTGGCACTGGCCCCAATCACTCCACACCACTAGTGGGTGCAAGTGGGCTGGCGCCATCAGTATGTGGGAGTGGTCGTGGCAGTAACAGGGCTGCCAGCAGACAGGGCACTAGAGGCCTTTGCAGGAGAGGCTGGGTGGGGGCATGGAGGATGGGCCGAGGACCTCCCTCTCCCCATGCCTACTACAGCTTTGTGGCCCACAGTTCCTTCAAAGGTGTACAAATTCATGCACTGAACCCCTAGTTTATTATATCTATTTATATAGTTCATTAAATTTAATATATTCCTTATAGTACTTAGATATTATTTGAAACCAAGCATCTGAAAGTAAATGGTTAACTTTAGCATTTTATTCTCATATACAATATAATATCAAATGTAACACTATATAGCTTGCCATTAAAATACCATATTTCTGGACAGCAAAGTTCTAGAAAAAATTCAAGCAGTGTTTTTCTATGGCTTCTACCAATATATTGCGACTCAGAAAGCAATTACTGATAACTTTTGAGCTTATGCCATGTTTTAGTCAGCTATTGCCACATTAATACTGTGTAACAAAGAACCACCACATCTTGGTGACATATGACAGTCAGCATCTATTTCTCATTTATGTGTCTGCTCTCTATGCTCTCTGTCAGACCTGTAATGCCCATTAGTCAAACATCATAGTCAAGTCATCAATGAGCCATTCTGGCTGAAAGTCTCTTCCACACGAAAGTCACAGAGAGTTCAATGGGTTTGCCTGAAAAAGTTTATTTTCCACTAAAGATTTCTTCTTACTGAAGTAATCTTGTGAGATAGCCTAGTCATAGCATCAAAATAAATTATTTCAGTGTGTGTGTGTGTGTGTGTGTGTGTGTGTGTGTGTGTGTGTGTGTGTGTTTTAGCTCTGTTTCTTCCAAGCTGAAAAGAAACCTGTAATTGATAGCTAAATCAAATGTTTGCAGAGCATTTTAAAAACCAAAAATGGTAAAACAATAGACAGACTCTATTGACATTCATTTAGCTATAGAAAATATGCAAAAACACTAGGTAGAACAGGTTTTGTCTTTTAACATTTTAATAAGCTTTGGGAATTTCATGCCTATTAGTTATGTTGCCCTAATTACTCATTATATTTCTAATATGCATTTTATATTTAATTGCAATGCTTATAAAAATTTGGTATGGACAGTAAATTATTATAACTAGCATGTGCATAATGATTATGAACTGAATTTATTAACTTTGCTATCACCATTCAGTTTTGGAAACTTTTAGTTTCACCTTGGTGATTAACCACATTGTTAAACAAATATTTGTGTAGAATTAATTGTAAATGTTAAAAGCAGTGTCGTCTTTTTTATTTCTTGCCAATTTTCATCAAATTTTATTTTTATAAGCTGTTCATTAAGAGGCAAGCTCATTTAAAATATTAAAGTATTATTAATTTTTCTTAATTATTTGAAAATTGTAGGCTTGTTAAGATATTTCAATAGGGAACCCAATGCCAGGTGATTAGAAGCTTTCTGCTAAGTAATAGTGAGTGGTTTGCTGAGATGTCAGATTATTTACATCTCAAATACAGAGGTATGCAATGAAAATATGATAATTCTCACATTTTATAAACAATGAGAACAGTTGGCTTATATTAATAAGAATTTCCTTTCCCATTTGCCATAAGTATTTCCACAAGTCTCAGATGTTAATTCTTTTTCAAATTATTTACATTAAAAATACTAATAGCTGCAGATTAATTTTCTACCTTGAAATTTAGTTCAGTGTCTGAATCAACTAGGCATTCAATACATATTAGTTGATTATTAGGATGGTAATAAGATTTCCTTGTAAAATTCACATTCCCTTAGTGAGAAAGAAAAATAACCAGAACTTGAATGTTAATGAGAACATATCTTTGTCAATTGAGGTCCTTATTTTTGGATACCAGATAATCTTATTCCTGACCTGGGTAATATTTACCTTCAGTGATTAAGGGAGGGTATGAAAGACAAAGGTTATGCAAGAATAAGCAAGGCAAATTTTATCTAAAACATTCCTTGATATAAATAGAGTGTCGCAGCTAAGAGCTCTGCATTAAAAATTCAATTAGGGTCTTAGCTCATAATTAGTTACTAGTTGTGAAATACTATATGCATATGGTAACATTTAAAAAGTTTAGTCGTTTTAAATGTTTTTATATAAAGAATGAGTACATAAGTATATAAAAAAATGAATATGAGGAAGGCCTTAAAAATACGAGGTATATCACAAATATTACTGCCACTCTGGTTCAAAGTGATTATTTGGCAGAGCAATGCAGGTAAGTTAATATTAATCTTCCTCAAATCCTCCAGGATCATTTATCCATTGATGAGTGTACTATGTATATGTGTATGTATACATAAAAATATGTCTGTATTTGCATAATTTTAAACCACTTACATGTCATCAGTTGACCACTTAGAATATAAATATAATAATCTCATATATCATTCCACTTTTTACTATGTACTTATATTATAGTTTGTCTTCTGCATTACTTTCATGAAAGAAATCATCTAAAGATGTGTATACTATTTATATATTAATATTGTGAAATTTCTATGGTAGCAGTATTATTAATAAGAAAACCATTATACATAACAAACTGTATGATTTTATGCAAATTGTGGTATTTAAGTATGTATAGAAAACACATACAGCTTATGTTAATATAGCATATTGTTAGTATAGCATCACTATTAATAATAATGCTATTATCTCCATTAGTACATTATAGTCTCTAAGATATGATTTATTTGTTACTTATATATTTTTTTCTGTGAATAGCAAATATTTGTTGAGCATTTGCTGCTTGTCATTTACCATGACCTTAGCAGCTTGAACTATGCTTTTCACATAATAATTTTTATAATTTGAGTAAATAAATGAATGAATTATAGTTTTCCGATTGTGTAGTCTGTTGACTTACAATAGAAAAGCTTTTTTAAGATTATTTTTTATGTAATAGGCCAAGGGTAAGGGGAAAATAATAAAGTGATAGATAAAACTTCTTATTAATCCAGCAAGATTCTCTGAATATTTATTTAATTTCATGAATTAATAAAGCATTTTGTTAAGAAATATACATACTGCATAAATCTTTTGATGTATTTTTTTTAACAAGTTTTGATTCTACAAACTTAAATTACATTGAAATTGAATTTGTGCCAAATTGTATGTTCTTCTTGGTAATATAACACATAATACTAGAATAAATAAAAATGTTTCCTGTTTTTCTACCTATTTTTCTGCCATCTATGCATTTGATTGTGCATGCCCAATCTCAAATTTTCATAACTAAAGAGTCTATAAATTGTCTATGCCTAGAGCTCTTGGTTCTTGCCATCAGGAATTCTTGGTCATCTTGTCAGTAATTATATATTATAGTCCATTGGCAGTCACATTTTAATATTTACATTTCTTAACTTTCCCTGAGTGATTTCCAAACCTAATTACTTCTATTATTATTTTTCTGTGATGCAAAATTGAATCTAGTATAATTAAATTGTGGGTAGGGTGGACTAGAGGAGTTTGCATGTAAAGGGGTGAAAATTGGCTCAGTTCAGTTTACCAGAGCTGAATTATGGAAGTATCTACAGGGTTGGAAAGTCCTAGGGGAAATATGGGAGAAACATCATTTTAATTTCATATATTTGGCTTTTCTCTACCCACTTATTCACTCCCATCCATAAAAAGGGGAAAGACTGATATTTGCAAGTAGAGAGGGATGGTCACTTACAGATTGACCACATCTCTTTCTTTCCTCCTAAGTAGCTAGCTCTCAAAAAGACATGGCAGTTTTACCAAATCAGGCAGCTTCTGAGGGGAGTCCTGCACTTTCCCAGTATGTCTCTGACTGCAAGGTAAGTTAACTTCTCATGAGTATTACAGTCTGGTGCATTGGGCCAGAAACTGACGAATAGACAGAAGAGGGATTTAAGGCACAAAATAAGCGTTCAAAGATACTTGTAGAGGGTTTTGGAGGGGCCAGGTTGTTTTGGACTTGAGTTACATGTACTCTGTGTGTAATTTCTACAATTGTGTAGCTGTCTTGAACAGCTCTGACCAAGAGTACAGCTTTAGCTAAACTGTGTGCCATATGGAATATTCACTCTAGCTTATGGGTCTTTGTCCTAAGAGAATAATTTTTATGATACAGATGAGCAGAAATGTTATAGAGAAAGAGTCATTTTTAGAAGGAGTGGCTTGGATTATTAATTTTTTAGTCAAGTGTACAAAGGTATTAAATGATGCTTGGGTAAGAATGAGATTGCAAGATTGAGAGGGAGCTTTTCAAAAACTGGTATCTCCTATTTTGTTACTCTCCATCTTAAGAATACTTTGTATTGTCTATGCCAAGGTAATCATGTAGTATCTTATTAGCAATAATACTTTTTTATCTTGTCCCAAAGAAATTATCCTATATAATGAAAGGGTAATAAGCATATTGACCCTAACAGCAGAATGGATAGGAATAACCAATCGCTATGATGCGCACTGACCACCAGGAGCAGATGCTCAACACAGGAGCTGCCCCCTGGTAGTCAATGCACTCCCACAGGGGAGTTCCACTCAGCTACAAGCCCAGCTGATGGGTGCCAGGGCAGTGGCAGTAGCATGAGCCTCTCCTGCTTCCTCGGCACTGCTAAGGATGTTCAACTACTATGAGCAGGCCTAAGCCGCTAGTTGGACATCCCTCAAGGGCTCCCAGGCTTCCAGAGGGATGTCTGACTGCCAACTTAGGCCTGATCCCCTAAGGGGCAGGTGGACATCCTCCAAGGGGTCCTGGATTGTAAGAAGGTGCAGGCCAGGCTAAGAGACTTGCCTTCCTCCCAGAGTGCATGAATTTTCGTGCACCAGGCTTCTAGTATTAAACATAAAACAAATAGTCAAAGAGAAACTAAATCCAAGATAGAAATAATTGGTTGCTTATAAGGTGCCCTTAATCTTCTGTGCAAATAATTATCTGTATTATACAAACATAGGTGATTTTTTCATACCTTTTAATTTAATAAATCTTTATTCAGATTATTACAATTGTTCCTCTTTTTCCCCATGCCTCCTCTCCACCCAGTTCCGACACCATCCTCTGCCCTTACCCACCACACTGTCCTCATCCATAGGTGTAAAATTTCTGTCCAGTCTCTTTCCGCACCTCCCACACCCCTTCCCCCCAAGAATTGTCAGTCCACTTCCTTTCTATGCCCATGATTCTATTATATTCACCAGTTTATTCTGTTCATCAGATTTTTTATTCACTTGATTTTTAGATTCACTTGTTGATAGATATGTATTTGTTGTTCATAATTTTTATCTTTACCTTCTTCCTCTTCTTACAGAATACTTTCAACATTTCATATAATACTGATTTGGTGGCGATGAACTCTTTTAGCTTTTTCTTATCAGTGAAATTCTTTATCTGACCTTCAATTCTGAATGATAGCTTTGCTGGGTAGAGTAGTCTTGGTTGTAGGTTCTTGGTATTCATTACTTTGAATATTTCTTGCCACTCCCTTCTGGCCTGCATAGTTTCTGTTGAAAAGAAATCAGTTGACAGTCATATGGGTACTCCCTTGTAGGTAACTAACTATTTTTCTATTGCTGCTTTTAATATTCTCTCTTTGTCTTTTGCTCTTGGCATTTTAATTATGATGTATCTTGGTGTGGTCCTCTTTGGATTCCTCTTGTTTGGGGTTCTGTGTGCTTCCAGGACTTGTAAGTCTATTCTTTCACCACGTGGTGGAAGTTTTCATTCATTATTTCTTCAAATAGGTTTTCAGTATCTTTTTCTCTCTATTCTCTGGCACCCCTATAATTCTGATGTTGGTACGCTTGAAGTTGTCCCAGAGGATCCTTACACTATCTTCATATTTTTGGATTGTTTTTTCATTTTGCTTTCCAGTTGAGTGTTTTTTGCTTCTTTGTATTTCAAATCTTTGACTTGATTCTTTCTATCCTCTAGTTTGTTGTTAGATCTCTGTATAATATATTTTTTTATTTCAGTCAGTGTATGTTTAATTTCTAGTTGGTCCTTTTTCATATCCTCAAGGGTCTCGCTAAATTTATTGGCCTTTTCTAAGAAATTCTTGAAAAACTTTATAACCGGGGATTTGAACTCTATTTCAAGTCATTTGCTTTCCTCCATTTCTATCATTTGTGATCCGTTTATTTGTCTCCTCATTTTGGCTGCTTCCTGGAGTTGATAGAATGGTTTTGTGTGCTAGGTGTCCTATAGGGCCAGAAACCTTGATGAATAGATAGAAGAGGGATTTAAGGCTTAGCTTCCCCAGTTACCTGAGGTGGACACTTTTGGTAAACCCCTTTCTGGGCTATGTGCATAGTCTTGTTGTAGTTAAGCCTTGATTGTTGTTGGTGTCATTGGGAGGAATTGACCTCCAGGCCAACTGGCTGTGAGGATCAGCTATGTCTACGCTGTGAGAACTTCTGTGCTGGAGACATCCTTATGAGACAAAACTTTCAAAAGCCTCTGTGCTCAGCTTGGATGGGGCAGAGTCTTAGGGCAGAAGAGACAGCCTTTGTTTCCTGTCAGCCCTGTCCTAATAAACCCCTATGTCTAAGTGTCCCTTGGTAATCGCTGCAAGCACCACTGAGAGAAAGCCACCCTCGAGTTCCACCAACTGCCAGATAGTTCAGTTTCTCCCTGAAAGAGTCTGGCTTCCCAGGTCTCATCCAGAACTGGAGTTCAGTGCATTCGGGAGCTTTTGTCTTCCTCCTGCTTGAGAAAGCCAGCCGGATACTCAGTTTTCTACCCTCTCCATGTGCGTGCCTCTGTACCTCTGCCTTCTGCAGGTCCTCTGAGTTCAGTGTGCTTTTCTCTTTCCTGACAGTCCAGTTTCACCTTGTATGAGTCTGGGTCTCCAGATTCTTTCCCATAACTGGAGTTCAGTGCAATCGGGAGCTTTTGTCTCCCTCCTGATTAAGCCAGCCATGCACTCAGTTGCCAGTCCTCTCCACACATGCGTCTCAGTACCTCTGCCTCCTGCAACTCCTCTGAGTCTCAGTGTGCTTTTCTCTTTCCTTCTAGTGTAGAATTTCCACTAAGCCAGCCTTCCTGTGGTTCTGGATGATGTCCATTTTGTCTTTTAGTTGTAGTTTTGAAATTGTTGTGTGAGTCAACAGTTTAGGTGTTTACCTATGCTCCCATCTAGGTTTCTCCCATACCTTTTAAATATTTTCTGAATAGAAGTCCTTAGAATGGTAGTGCTATAGTAGTCCCAGGAACAACTAAATATTTTGTTTAAAAAATGTATTACAATAAGTTCTGAGAAAGAAAATTGTTAGACTTGTCAAAGAGAAAGTAAGTGCTTAAAAGAAATTTTGAAAAATCAAGATACATGAAGAAAATAATTTATATTTCTATTTGGTTTCAGGGAAATTAATAATCTAGAAGTTCTATGTATATTTCATACCTTCTTAGTCTTTTGTAATTCATTTTATTTTCAGTCTTTTACTTTTTATATTTATTATCAAAATGGTGGAAATTGTTTTCTGAAAGGCAAAGGTAAATAGATTTTCATGTGACAAGTAAAACTGAAAGATTAGAATTACTATCAGGTCAAGGTTTATCATGGAATGATGGATTTATAGGAAATAGCACTGAATCATTGCCATCAAAGGCAAACTTCTCCATTTTGAGAAAAATTCCATAAGATTCTATCAGATTCTAATGTTTCCTAAGAGATATCATTAAGTAATGTTTTCTAGATATTCATGGTATATTGGTATTTGATTTTTATAGAATGCCTGTACTATTTTGAGTTAGCTATCATATTGTTTGTGATTAAAAAAACCCCACTATTAAAACAACTATCATCATAACTGAATGCTATTTAATGGAAACTTTAGTTATAAGCATAAAACACATGTGTTCCAGTAGGCAACAATCTAGATAGTATTTATAAATGTGCCTGGGTTCTTTAAAGGTGTCTTTTCCTATATCCATAAGGTCCTGTTTCTGTAAGAGTATCCCAGCTCCTCCAAGTAAGGGAAAGGACTGGAGTAAATGTCAATGCAGATGCTTACATGTATTTATGTGGGGAACAGGAGTAGGATAAATAAGGAGGCATTTATTGTATGCACTGTATGGCATACAGACTGTCAATAAAGATTTGTTCTATGTTTCCCTTTTTATTACACAGAGGAAGAAGTTGGTATTAAAGATTTCCCATAGTTAGGGTGTTCTAATAATATAGAACATATGACTAATATAAAACACTTTGATATGCACTCCCTTCATATGCATAGGTCTAAATAAGTCAAATAAGCCAGGGGATTATTACATATCATCAGGCTCCAAGCTTTTTAGAAACAAATATTCTTCAATTAACGTATATATCTTAGAAATTTAGGGCATTTACAGATTAAGGAAACAAATTTCTTTCAGTTAAAATAATAATAATAATAATAATAATAATAATAATAATTATTATTATTATTATTATTTGATAATGTGTTCAATTATATGTGATACTACAAAAGTAAAATATCCTAATATAAATTTGAGGAAAAGATGAAAGGAGTGCTTAGTTTAACAGAGAACTTTACAGTGATGATTAATTTTAGGTTTATAATTTGGTATGAGACTATAATTTCCATGGATAGCAAAGATAGCAGTGATTAAAAAAGTCTAAATGTTTTCTGCTTATAAAATTTATAAACAATCTATATAAACTTTCATATGCTACCTATGTAATTTTAATCATAATGAAGGTAGAATGGAAAACAGTCACATTAATGTCACTATGGCTAATCAATATTTACTAAGTATTGTAAACAGGGAAAGGAGAAGAAAAGAAGGAAAAGAATGAAGGGGAAAGGGGAGGAGAGGAAGAATCACCTGAATAATAGTGTTAGCTGACATCTACTAATAGTACATAGGTTACTTACTCATGTTACTATCTCTGGCATCATAAACTCATCCTGTCCTCAATCATACAGTCCCTAGCTAAGTACTAATAATGAGAATTAATCTAAATTAAGCATATATTAAGTGCAAATACAGCAAAATTCTTTAAATGCATTATCTTAAGAATACATTATCTTAAGAAGTCTGAAGCTATTTTATGTTTATCTTAAGGATGAAAAAGTTGAAATTAGAGAGGTTGAGTCACCATTCAAGTTCACTTAGCTGACAAGTTAGATTCAAATCCAGATCTTTCTCATTCAAAAATTTTCGTTATACAGGTAAACATAGGTTATTCCACAAGCAATTTGGATCTGTCTATCTCCACTCATTTAATTTTATTGTGAGAGAATAATCTTTTCATCTCAATTAAGATGCCACTTCGTCCTTGAAGACCACATAAATCCTTCCAGAAAGATATTATCCCTCCCTCCAGCTCGATCTCATCTTGTGGATCACCTGGGACCTGTTCACATGGCAGCACAGCACAGCTTTAGAATAGATTTAAATTCTGTGAGTCTTTGAGTTCCATAATCCTGTTTATTCCTTGGTAAAATGGGAATACACACCTTCATTGTAGAATTGTTGTAAAATTAGATTATAAAAATAAAGCACTTAGCAAGTTTTTAATGTTTTGTTTTCTAAATTGGATGTGAATTGGAAAGTGATAAGAACATAAACATTCTTCATATACTTAAAATTAACCAGAGGACCCAGCATATATGGGTACAGAAAATTAAGTTTAGCTTATTATTTCCCATCCCAATGAAAGACAAACTACATGACAAAAGCTAACATACATTGAACACTTATTTTGTGCCAGGAACTGCTCTCAGAACACACAGTTCATGGGCTAACACAGTGGTCGGCAAACTGCGACTTGCGGGCCACATGCAGCTCTTTGGCCCCTTGAGTGTGGCTCTTCCACAAAATACCATGGCTTAGGCGAGTCTATTTTGAAGAAGTGGCATTAGAAGTTTAAGTTTAAAAAAAAATTTGGCTCTCAAAAGAAATTTCAATCATTATACTGTTGATATTTGGCTCTGTTGACCAATGAATTTGCCAACCTCTGGGCTAACACATTTAACTTTCACAACAATTCTATAAGTACTATTTTGACTTGCATTTCATAGCCGAGAAAAGAGAAGCAATGTGTCTGAGGTCACGCTATTTAAAAAAAAATACATTTTATTGATTTTTTTTATAGAGAGGAAGGGAGCAGAATAGAGAGTTAGAAACATCTATGAGAGAGAAACATCGATAAACTGCCTCCTGCACACTCCCCACTGGGCATATGCCAAAAGCAAATGTCCTTGACAGGAATCAAACCTGGGACCTTTGAGTACTCACGCCAAGGCTCTATCTACTGAACCAAATAGGCTAGGGCTGAGGTCACACTCTTAACTGCTACCATTTTGTGGGTAGTACACTGTTGGATTTAAAAACTCTTCATATTCATACAAAGGATCATTATTAACATACTGTGGCATTTCCCTCATAATGCTAACTGTAAGTATTTTCTGAATTTTTTAAAAACACTGTGTTCCCAATAGTTAAAACCTGTCACTGGATAATACCACAGTGTCAGAATAGCAAAAAGGAAAAATGGCCAGTAGATTTTAATAGCTATATTCATACTCATTACACCTGGTACAAGGGGAAGGGATAAAATAAAGATATAATAAATGAGAATAAGTCTATATTCCAAACTCATACCCTCATGTGAAAGCCAAAATCTCTCCTGTGCAGGTACCATGGTGTCAAAAGGGAAGGCACGCTCATTTCCTCAGCCCCATGAGCCAGTGCAGAGCACTGTGCAAGTAAACAGAAAAATAGACCATCTTTGCATGCAATGCTTTTGAATATTTGAGGAAAAATATATGTGCAGGGAGGGGAAAAGGCACAAAGCAAGTTCCCCATGCCAATCAATGGCTTTGTCAACAAGGTGAGTTTATGCTTTATCATTTTCATCATCAGAAAAAAAGAGTTGCAATTACTGAGCATTTTCACAACTCTCAATGTGCGGCTACAAAGAGCTGTTTCAACAAAGCGCCTTTTCATCACAAAGGTTTGTGCTCCTATTTCTTTTGTTGCTCTTGCTGAAGACATTTTGTCAATATTTCCTCAGTCTCTGTGTTTTGGGTAGTATGAAGGTTAGTGTCTATGATGACCTGGCAGTAGGATAGAAGAATGTGTGTGTGTGTATGTGTGTTTGTGTGTGTGTGTGTGTGTGTGTGTGTGTGTGTGTGTGTGTTGTATAGGAAGATGGAAGGTGAGGTACAGTCCTTTGACACTATTATTTTTAAAATATTTTCTCAGAGCAAATACTGCACTGCTGGTGAAGAGAGAAATCAGAGTCACCAACTATTATTCACTTGTGTTTGGGCTCCAGGCATTTGTGACCTGCCAAGTAATGTGGTGTGGGCCCAACAAGCATGTGTCATTGATGCACCTGAGTACCAGAGGCAGCATGAATAGAGATGTACATTTCCTCTAGTGACTTCATGATGTATTAGCAGAAGGAGAGGGGAGAACACAAAACCAATTAGGACTCTTCAAAGAGAAACATCAGGTCACTCAGCACACAGCTCCTTACTTTAGTCCTAAGGATGATTTTGACTGTTTTTGCAAACAAACCATCATGGA
>JAAGEH010000030.1:36079179-36143250 GCA_011751065.1 Lasiurus cinereus
AGTCCTAAGGATGATTTTGACTGTTTTTGCAAACAAACCATCATGGAACTGCTCTTTTTTTGTTGTTGTTGAAATGCTCAATTCCAGCCTTATGTATTGCCTGCCCTTATGACTCATGTGATCATTTACACAATTATGGGCCAACTATGTGGCTTCTAATATTATTCTCTAAGAGCAAGTAATGCTTGTTAATGTGAATGAACTGCTGTTCAGTCAACAGTTTCCACTATGGGTTACCTCATTGCAGGAACAGATTATGTGTTAAATGCAATTTAACAAGGGATTCTCTTTTGGTTGCTCTGTGGCCACACTGCTATCACAATGGGAACAGAAAGCTTGGCAGTGGAGAGAGCTGTGCATATGCAAAATTGGCTCTATAGAGACTCATGGAGCTCAGGACTCTAATCTGCCTGGTACATGGGAGCATCCCTGAACTGAAATGATACTCCTGGCTTCAAAAGATACATTGCAGAGGAGAAGATGTTTCAGAGTGTTAAAGTGAATTATTTCTCTTCACAGCATTCTCTAGTCACCCCTAGTAATTCAAACCAGGAAACAACATAAGTGAAATATCCTGGCTCCTTTTAATGATAGGAAGTTCCTGTCTTAATGAAAGTGATAGAGCATGAGAAGTGGTTGGTAAATTTTAAGTCTTGGGAATTGAGTATTCCCACGTATCTAAATCACCCCCAAGGTGACAATAACTTGAAAAATAAAGTTCTTCATTAATAATTCAGTATCAACTAGAGGAAATTATTTCAAGAGCTGAATATATATAAGAGCTTAAATATTCAACCTCAATTTGGAAGATTAAGAAGTCATTTATAATTTACTAAAAAATCCAGAGCTTTTGACTACACCACAGAATCTAATGACTAACTTGGAGTGAGCAGATATCTACCTTATTAATAAATTGAAATGAATGGACAAAAAAGAAGACATTATTCTGTTTTTGTGTGTGTTCACAATACCTAAGAATGCTGGGCACATAATAAAAAGTCAATAGACACTCATGGAATGGATGATGGATAACTCTTCACCATTGGGCAATTAACCAAAACTTCTCAAACAAAAAAGCTCCTCCAAAATCTTTGTAGAGAACCAGCTGCTAATTCTGCTGGTGTTGATTTTGCAGAACCCACACAACAAAGTATGTAAATCCACTAACTCAGATGGCATTTCTGAGGACACTGCTCATTACGACTGTATAATAAATGGGAGTGCACAAGTCACCATTAGCACAGAACAGATTGTTTGGGTAGCAAAGACAGCAGCTGTCACAGCTTGACAGCTTTCTTGTTAGTAAATCAGCTTTACTGACAGCTTATTTGATTGAGAACTACTGTTCACTGACAGTGTGTTATAGCTGATATACATATGTATCTCATGAAAAATGAGACAGTTGCTGAAAGTTTTAGGAGCTACTACTCTGTGAACTACATTAAAAAAGAATGAACTTCTTATGAAGCAGGTCTACTAGTGCATAAAACATTTTGTGTACTGAAAAACAAAATAGTACTAACAAAGTACACATGAAAGCAATGATGAGTGACCTAGTGGTCTTGTTTCTGTGCATTGTTTAAATGTTTTCCTATTGCAAGAGTTTTATTTGAAACCAAATGAGGCCAAAGTGAAAATAGAACCTTTGAGGAAGCCCATTCATCCCACTTCTTAAATCTTGGAACTGTCACAGGATAAATGTCAGGGTGGGGATCATCCCTTCTCAGATTTGCACTTGAGATAGAAGTACCATGAGCAGATAGGGGATGACAGCAGTAAGAAGAACTAGTCATGTATAAGGCTGGTGAGTGTGGTGTACACTACCTAGTACAGACTTGACACTATATATTAATACTGAAAAGTTTCTGTTTAGCCAGAGTAGAGATATATGAATAACAATAGTTTACATATTCTTGAAAAGTGACAAAAATAACATCTCACTGGAATAAAATTACCACTTTCATTTATTTGGTCTTCTCTAAGCTTTTCTTTAGGAAGATACGTATGCTTGGGGCCTTAGGAAATATGGTGAGTTAATGCATTTACCCGATCACTTTGTCCAAGTTCCCATTTTTCATCATTACCAAATTAGGCAGAGTTTCTGGCTTCTATACAAATGCCTGCAGGTCAGGAAGCAGAGCAGCTACACTCATTGATTGGGGTAGGCTGGCTGGGTTGTGCCTCTCACTACTGGCAAATCCAACAGTTCTTAATGTAGGTGCTGCTGATAATGCCTGGCAACATGCACAGAAAATAAGTATTTGAACAAATTATAAAATGTTTATGAAAAAAAGATAAAGTATAAAGCTGATCATATTTAAAAAGAGAGAATCATTAAAATATAATTTGATGGGTGTATAGAAAGAAAGAGAGGAAGTAAGAACAAAAAGGAAGAAAGGAAGAAGGGAAAGGAAGGGAAGAGAAGGAAAGGGAAGGCAAGGAAAGGGAAGGGGCGAAAGGGAGGGAAGAAGAAGAGAGATGGGGGAGAGAGAGGAAAGTAAAAGGGGGAAGAAATAGAAAGAATAAGAAAGAGATCATTGGTATACAATGAATTATTTTAGATGGTTAAGGAAATCACAAATTAATTAGGGCAGCAGGATTTTTTTGTTTTGTTTAACTTGTTCATTCATTCACTAGACTCACTGGACTTAATAAAACTGTTCTTGCTCCAGTATTTAGTATGCAGTGGGAAATCTACAAATGTTTCTTATAGCTTACAGTAGGAAATATATAAATATCTGTTTTATAAAAGTTGAATGTGTTTCTTCCTCATCTCTTTTGATATTTCTTCTTCTGAAAGCCTGTAGCAGCAAGAGTCTCCGGCACACAGTCACTGTTTTATCTAATATTGGACTTGTGAGTATTACTGTGACTTTTAGGCAGCACTAAATATACTTGTGAGTGAATAAGAAAAGTTAAAAAATAAATAAACAAAAAAGAGAAGTACAATCAACCAGATAAAGGAGCACAACCATAAATTTGGTGTTGCCAATCTTTTTAAATGAAGATGATTGCTATTCTATTTTGGGCAGCAAGGTCAGCTTGATTAAGGAGGCTGCTTCTTCTTTAGTGAGATATAAGATGATATGAAATGGCATGTACTCCAGATATTTCCCCTACCTTCCTCTAACCTGACCTGAATTTTCCCCAATTCTTCCTATAATTAGACTTGTCAACAAGTCTATAGAACATAATTTCCAAAGTTCAACCATTTGGACAAAAGAGACCTTTTGTTTCAAGCAACATATCTTTTGAATGATCATGGTAATGTTGATGAGTTAGTGACTGTAAGAGTATCATGCTAGAAAAAATGTACTGGAAAACTGTTGGTTGAATTTGAGAATAGATTGCAAAATCAAGCAGCAAAGGTTGCATCAAAAGCATTAATTTCATTGACTTTTCAGTAGTACTGGGTTAAACGTAGCTGAAAGAAATATAGTGGCCTATTATGCTGCCTCTGTAATTTATTTTTTTAAGTATTTTTTATTGATTTTTCACAGAGAGGAAGGGAGAGGGATAGAAAGTCAGAAACATTGATGAGCGAGAGACATCGATCAGCCGCCTCCTGCACACACCACACTGGAGATGTGCCCGCAAGCAAGGTACATGCCCTTGACCAGAATCAAACCTGGGACCTTTCAGTCTGCAAGCCGATGCTCTATCCACTGAGCCAAACCGGTCTCGGCTGTAATTTCTTAAGACCCACTCTTAGGAAGCCAGATAGATGAGAAAAAGAACCAGTGTTGAGGAGAGGGAAAGATATTGTTATTCTTTACATTGCTACTACAACAATCATAATTCAAACACAAATGCATATGCATGTGGCTGCTACAGTTTGTAAACTTCAAACTTCTTTGAATTCTGGTTCAGAAATATTGTAATTTTCCTAAATTCAACAGGACCTCAGGAACAATCTATACTCCTTTAACTGGTAAATAGAATTCACTTAAAACTGGCATTTGATATGATTTAGGATCATAAACAGTCAATAAAAATAATTAATTAGCTTTTCTCATGGATTTTGTAAAAACTGAATCATTTAAATGAATAATAAACACATGCCTGGTTGCAGGCTCAGTCCCCAATAGGGGACATGCAGAAGGCAGCTGATCAATGATTACCTCTCTTCATTGATGTTTCTCTCTCTTTTCCTCTCCCTTCCTCTCTGAAATCAATAATTCACAACCATTGACTGTGTCTTCTTTAATTTTTCCCCATAGTGCTATCACATTCTAATATATAATTTACTTTTATGTTTTTTCATGCCAGTGGCACATTGTCTGTCCTATTTTGCTAAAGTGAAAACTCCACAAAGCTAGGTTCTAGTTTATTCACTAGTGTATCCCAAGGCTCTAAGAGAGCATCTGCCATATGTTAAGTACTCAATTAATAGTTGTCGAATGAATATAATAGGTATGAGATCTTGGGAAAAGTACTGAAAACACATATCTCAATTTCTACAGCTTTAAATTAGAAATTATATTGATGCAGTGTGGAATGAGTAGGAGAGGCATTGAAATACTCTCAAAGCCTAGCACATCTGCAATATTCTTATTATTGACATTAAAAGGATCTTCTACATCCGTTTGTGTTACTTCCAATATATAGTGATTCTTATCCGGAAGCTTATTCTGATAATTTTCCCAGACTACATTCTGTTCATATATTGTTAATGAAGGATTCTGAAGTCTACTAGAAAGAACTATTATTTCACTATCACACAATTTCCCTCTAGTCAGTTTCCTACTAGCTTTTCCTACAGGCTGTTCTCATACCATTTATACAAGTCTATATCTTATGCAATTTTGCTACCTTGATAAGCTATATTAAGACATTCTCTTATGCATTCTACTCCTCAAACACAAATTAGGAACCAACCCATGTAATAAGTCAAGTTTTCATCATGCCCTTTCAGTTTTCTATTTTTCAATTCTAGCAGAAATCTTAGATTACATTTCAGTTTAGAGTTATTTTTAGAGCAACTTCACATTTTCTGACTTTTGAAAAATGCAAGCACTTTTAGAGTGCTTTTCACAGAGTATGCTTGGAATACACATTTTGTTGAATAGTAGGTAAATCAAGCTTTGTGATATATTTTGAGCATAACAGCTCAGTATACTAAATATTCAAGTCAGCAGTATCCCCACAGTTTATGGTTTAATCCTTTAATACAGAAGGAAACATGAGCACTTAATAACAGCACTACTTCTTACATATTGCTTTATTTATATAACATAGTTTCAGGAATACAACATATTCCTGATTTAGGTGTGTGTGTGTGTGTGTGTGTGTGTGTGTGTGTGTGTGTTTGTGTTAACTTTGCATAGCAGCTAACAATAGTAGTCTCTCAAAACTATTTTTATAAAAGGGAACAAATAAGTGAAATAAATAATTACATTAGGACTTTTTATGCTTATTAAATATTCAGTGGAACCATTTTGAAGCCCAGGGTAAGACTGAATTTCTCTTACAGAAAATGGCTAAGCCTGAAGTTTCTGGACATTTGAAGAATATATGAGAAGTATAAGAGGCTAACATTTATCTCCACATTGTCTGTAATTCCTTGACAAATTAGGTAGAATAGGAAAAATGGGTTTTAAATTTTATTCAGGGTTAATCAGTAGACACATATTCGGTTGGTGAGAAGTTGAGTAATGATTGAGAAGTTCCATATTTAATCATTGGTTGCCCGCCTTGCCCCACATAGGTCATGATCTCTAGACAGGTATTTTTAGATTGTAATTCTTATGAAAGAAAAATTGCTTCTTGGAATGTGATCCTGTTCTTCTACTGTTCCCATTATCTTATAGAAGTGAAAATAGTATTAGCACTTTGCCCCAAAATGTGAAAGTTTACCTTTATAATATTTAGTCTTTGCATATATGGATTTTTTTGTCATTTCCAACAATGTATGTACGTTTGTGTGTGTGTGTGTGTGTGTGTGTGTGTGTACATTTACATATATACATTCATGTATACCTATATATTATTCATATACATTAATACTTTAAGCAATATTTCATTATTTTTCTTTCTGGTTTCCTAAGAGATAGTAAATCTAAATTGGTAGGTCACTCTGAACTGGCAGAGCAGCATTGCCTCATAATCTATGTATATAAAAGCCTAAGTGACCACGGCAACTGAAACAACCAAATTGACACCCCAACAGGCTGCGTGAGGCAACCAGGCTGGCAGGAGGGTTAGTGAGGGCTGACCAAACAACTGAACAAGCTGCCTGCTTGTGCAACCAGGATGGCAGGGGGGTTAGTGAGGGCAGACCAAACAAATGAGCAATGGGGTGAAAGGGGCAACCAGGCTGATGGGGTAGGGGGAGGCAATGAGGGGCAACAAGGCTGGAAGGGAAGGCAGTAAAGGGTGACCAGGCAAGCAGATAGGTGAGCAGTTAGGAGACAGTGGTCCTGGATTGTGAGAGGGATGTCTGCCTGCAGGTTTAGGACTAATCATAGGGAGTCCCAGATTGGAGAGGATGCAGGCTGGGCTGAGGGGACTCCACTTTCCATGCACAAATTTCATGCACCAGGACTCTAGTTTAACTATAATATAACTGATATGAATCCTCATTACAAAGGAAAATATGCCAGGCATATCTATAAATGAAATGATTGTCTCTCTCCCCACCTCCCCGCTTGCCCCCCTGCCCACTGCTGAGAATTATATAGTATATAGCAATTAAGGGAAAGATTGATCTTAGGGCACACCTAACACATGGGTTCATCCTGGATCTCTGCAGGAGAATGTGTATCAGAGAGCAAGGCAATCTATTCATGGTAGAAGAGCATTATTAATGAGCATTATGCATTTGAAAAATGGTTTCTCACTTCGTGTTCAAAAATACATATATTATTTCAAAGCAATGCATAATGGAGTCTGTTTGTCCTTGACCAGAAATCATGTCTAAGTCTCAGAGAAAAAACTGATCTGCACTGCTGAGGGGGATCTTCAGGGCTTCCTCACAAGAACATTGCAAGATTGTGAATGAGACTGAAGTAGAACAACTTGCATACAATTAAGTTAATGTTATAACTTAAAATATTTTCCCTTTATACATTGATGTTTCTACTAATTATTATTATTACAGATACTGACTATGAGTGCATATGTTAAGGAACTAGTTACTATGGATATGGTATTTCATTTAAAAAAGTAATCTTCATGCTTAAAATGTGTGACTCTAGCTGTGTCACATTTATTTAAAATATATGCCAATGAAATAACTTCTTTATCCAATAAAAGAAAAAAACAACAGAATTCTTTATATTGTAGCAAATGTGTTCAGGACTTTTGCTTCACCTGCAGTCATTCTTCATATGCTCTTTGCAGTCCCAAGTTGAAGCCATACGAACTTTCTTTTGCCACCATTTCCTACCTTTGGGAACCACCTAAGAACACTGATTCATTTGGAATGTTTTCTAAATGTTTGCATGCAGTCATCCTTCTTTTCTAACTCAAGGGTCCATTAATGTAGACTAGTGGTCGGAAAACTCATTAGTCCACAGAGCCAAATATCAACAGTACAACATTTGAGAGCCAAATTTTTTAAACTTAAACTTCTTCTAACGCCACTTCTTCAAAATAGATTTGCCCAGGCTGTAGTATTTTGTGGCAGAGCCACACTCAACGGGCCAAAAAGCCACATGTGGATCACAAGCCATGGTTTGCTGACCACTGACCTCCTAGACTTACAAACAACTTTCAGAAATTTTCCCAGCCAAAATTCCACTGGCTCCACGGAGTTTGCATTGGCCTCTACCCTAGTATGGAAGAGCAGTCATATATCTTTCTTATAATTTTATCTATATCATTATTGGTGAAGAAATAGTCATTTGCTTACAATAAACATTTGAGGCCACAAATACTAGTAAGTAGTTTGGTTCTGTGCTAATAGATGAACTATCCATAAACCATTTTTCTTTTTTCTTTCCCCTCCCACCTGAAAAATTCTAATGACCATTCAATGACTCAGGAGTAAGCTTTAATTCATTTGTTATTTCCCCTGTGGTAGTGATAGATTTAGACTGATTTTTCTACACCTTTTCCTTCATTCCCCTTTTCAGATAACATTATTCCTTGCAGGTAGGGGTGAAAAGAACCAAAGAACAGGACTTGAGTATATGATCTCAGCCTTATTAGCAGCAGACATTGATACCTACAAATCTCAATCTGCCTGCAGACAGTGTCTACCCTTAGCACACACTACGTATGTGACTGTAATAATGACACATTTCTATGAAAAATCAAATTATGTCATGGCTACTACAAATACTATTCATAAGAGCAAATGCAATAAAAAAAGAAGTTAAAAAGTACATGAGAGAAAGCAATGGAAAGCTCCTTCAATTCCAACACAAAAGAATATTTAATGTATTCTACTAGTTTTCTTTTTTTTTTTTTTGAGCCAAAAAAAATATGTAGTCAACTGGCACTGTTCCCATTCACAGTTGCTTAAAAGTTTCTTAAAATAATGCTTTGGGGCTAAAATACCTTATAAATCATCTTGGTCAAGAAACAATTTTGTTCAGAAATTCAATTTAAAGCAAAAACCAGAGTAGTTTCTGAATTACCTGACCACAGGGAAAAAAGCAGTTCAGCTATCAAAGAATGTATATGCAGGGAAACACTTTTTTTTTTTTTTGGTAAAATTGGCATAGCCCAGAAAGCCAAGAACTTGATTGCCAGCTATAAGCAGGTTAAACCAATAATTTTGATCAAAGCAAAACATGTTCATGTCTATTTGGTTCTTTCTTCTAAATATGAGGAAACTGAATTTCAGGAAATTTAAGTAATTCATTAAAGGGCTAAACATAACACTACAACTGTTGTTTGCTTGGAGATGTTTTAGTCCTAAAAATTGTGTAGCGATCATTCAGCTGGATTCTAAGACCTGAATCCTATTTCTGGCTCTTCTAACAAGATGAGAGCCATGGCAAAGCACTTAACTGCTCAGTTTCCTCACGTGGAAACTGTGGAGTCGAGCTAGAGCCATGGTCAGCAAACTGTGGCTCATGAGCCCCATGCGACTCTTTGGCCCCTTGAGTGTGGCTCTTCCACAAAATACCATGGCCTGGGCGAGTCTATTTTGAAGAAGTGGCGTTAGAAGAAGTTTAAGTTTAAAAATTTCTCAAAAGAAATTTCAATCGTTGTACTGTTGATATTTGGCTCTGTTGTCTAATGAATTTGCCAAGCACTGAGCTAGAGCATTTCCAGAGCATTCTCCCAACTCTGAAGAGCCATGAGTCAGCCACAGAAATTGCTAGATTGTTTCTCTTTCTTTTCGTTTGTTTTTCTATGAGCCTTTAAGGATACCCTGACCACAAACTATTCTTGTCAATTACTGAGGGGACTGGATATGGAGACATTCACTTGCCTTTCTCTGACTTGTTCATTACATCTCTCCACCATGTTCTGTTTTCAGTTACCATTCCCCCTTGTCACCTAAATCTTTTTCACTTCTTCAACTCATTTTTTTTTCTGTTCAGTTCCACACCTTAAACAATTTTCCAAAGACTATGGCTAATGCTTTCTCTGATCCTCTCAGCTGAAATTGAGCATTACTTTCTTTACCCACATTTTCTTAATTTCACCATTCTCTAGTTAGTTAGTTATATGTAGTTATATGTCTAAGAATCATGTGAAAAATGTTCATTTTACTTTTAATCAATGTAAATTGAAATCAGATGTGGTGTGTTATCTGTAAAACATGAAATATTACACAATGATAATATTCAGTGTTAGTTGTGTGTGCAGGAAAAACAAAAGTTTCATATTCTGAGATTATCATTTTAAACTGGCACAGCCTTATCAGAAGGATAATTTGCTAACACATATCAGAATGCTTAACATGTATTATCTTATGACCCAAGAATTTCAATTTAAATAATTTATCCTAATGATACAAATAATAATGTACAAAAAGCAAGTGCTGGAATTATCATCTCATCATAGTATTATTATATAACCAAATTGAAAACAACCTATCAAAAAACAAAATGCTATTTCAAATTGTGGTATACCAATATTGGATACCATTTAGCTATTAAAAAGCATGTTTATGAAGATTAGCTAACTGTATGGGGACAGGATAAAATATGTTGAAATGGAAAGCATACAAAACTATATACATGGAATCTATGGAAACATAAATTTCAAAATTTCAACAGTGATTATTTTTGGATGAATATTCTTTTTCTCTTTATTCTCTGATTTGTAAAGCCTATGATGTACTCCTACTACCTAAGAAGTCAAATAATAAATGTGGAGATATGTTATGTTTTTCCTAGCAGGGTGTCCTGGTCCAGGCAGTTTGAATGCTGAGATGAATGCTAGTTGGCAATTCTTAGTCTGTGGCTTTACTTTTAGGTCTCATCAGTGTGAACTGAAGACAAGCCAGACAAATTTTTTGACTTTCAATCTCCACATTTCTAAAATGATGTGATTGGAGAAAAGTGATCTTTTTTTATATTACCAATATTTGTTTATTCTATAATCTATAAAATACTACTCAATTTATAAAAATAAGGAAGAAAATGTAAGTAGTGTTATACTCTTCTTACAATAAGTATGACAAAATTGAATATAGATGGAAGAATACAATAAGAAACTACTGAAGGTTTTATTACTAAGTCTGACACTTCAGATTTTTAAGTGCTCCCATATAAAAATAAATAAATAGATGTATGACAGGAAAAAATCATACTTCTTTTTTTTATCTATTTATTAGTGGAAAAGTTTTAACAACCGAGACAGCCTAAATGGAAATGCTGTTATCAAATAGAAATTTCAGTGACCCATTGCATAACAGGATCTATGATTGCCAGTTTCTTTCTGGTTTGAACTGGAAGTTATAGTTTACACTATTTATGTGCGTAATGACTCCATACAGATGGGGAAATCAGATCAAGTGGAATCAGAACTTTTGGTTCTAATTAGATCCAGCTGTTCGGTGGAAGTTGAATCTTTTATCTCTAAGGCATAAAACTAGTAAGCACAAGTTTCACAATTTAAAAAGCATTTGGAACCTGTGAAGATATAAATACAGAAATAGCAAATTTTAAAATGTAGAACTTTGTCTTTATCATAAATGAATCCTGTCTTTTATGTTGTTTTGAGAAAAGATCATAGGAGCTTTCTATCTGCAGCTTCCATATGAGAATACTTTTCTTTTCTTTCCTTTTGGCCTTGCATATTTTCCAAAAAGAAAACTTTCAATAAAGCTTTAGTTTTATTTGTACTTTTCTAAGTTTTGATTAAAATAAGTACATGTCATCACTGTATTAATTGAGAGTTGGGATTTTTAGTGTAAAAAGAAAAATTAAAAGTAAAAATCAACTATACAGAGATCTAATTTTGTTTTCTAATGACTTTTAGGCATCAGCTTTTTGATACCTTTATTTAGGAGAATAGAATAATAATTAGATAAATAACTTTGTGTTATTCTATGAGAGAAACATTAACAGTGTTTTGATAATACATTCTTACCTCAGTCTTAAAAATAATTTTTCAAAAAAATAAAACCAAACACACACAAAAAAACCCCACTACTCTGTGACATATATCTGATTTGTGTTCTTTACTGATGTATGTCATTCCCTGGAATAGTCTCTGACACACAAAGAACATTCTAAAATACATTTTGGCCCTGGCTGGATTGGTTCAGTAGAGTGCCCAAAAGGTCCTAGGTTTAATGCAGGCAAGGGCATGTACCTGGTTTGCAGGTTCCTCCCATGTCCAGGCCATGGTTGGGCTCCTGCAGGAGGCAACCAATCAATCTGTTTCTCTCACATCAATATTTCTCTGTTTTTCTCTCTTTTTTCTACTCTCTCTAATAATTAGTGGAAAAATATCCTCTGAGGAGGATTTAAAAATACATATATTTTTGAATGACTAAGGAAATAAATTCAAGGACATAAGTATTTTTAAGGATATAAGTATTTTTGATCAATGAATGAAATATATCATATAAAATTATTTACATTGAAGAATAACAATTGACCACTCCATGGAAGATTAAACTTCCACTAACCAACATCAATGCTAAAAAATAATCTGTCCTCTTCAATTTTTCTGTTTTAAAATCTCAATTTTCAGTTCATAATTTATTGCAATCCTTCTTAGTAAAAGGCTGAAAGAATAAAAAAAGTGGCAATGGTGACTGTAAACATAGTCTATGAATCTGAAACTCTTAACTTTCCTGTCAATCTACTATCTCTGATCTCACTAAAACATTCTTTGTTTTTATCTTTCATAACTTTCAGCTCTACTAATTGAAATACAATTTATTCTACCCAGTTCAAATGTAATTTCTCTATGAATCCTTCCCTGATTCTTCAATCAGATTTAACTTTTCTCTTTGTCATAGCATTTATCACATTCTATCCTGCATATTTTGAACTCACTTTTGAATGTATATATCTACACACTATATTTAGTAGGGATAGTAACAACAGCAGCAGAAAATAGTATCAATTGAACACAAGTGTTTAAGTATTTTTCACGCAAGATCTTACTTAATTCTCACAATTTTACATAAGGTACTATTATTACTTTTTTTCAGCATTCTATGTTAAAGTTACTTAAGTAAATAACTACCTATAAATTCTTTGAATGAAACTATTCTCCATTACAGGAATTTTATATAGTAAGTGCTTTATCAAAGCTCTTATGCTTATTATATACAACAACTTTATGATGTAAGATACATTTATATTTTACAAGTAGGGAAATTAAGGCACAGAAAAGTTAAGTAACATAATTGAAATTATGTAAACATAAATGAAATTTAAGATTAAAAATTAGGTACATCCAACTACAAGTCCAAATTCTGCATTCTTCCAATAAACAAGAGCATATTATTTGTACCAATTATTCAAGAAATACTTCTTTGAAAAAAACTATATTTCTTCTCACACATAATTATGCCATTATTTGCATTGTGTCATACTATTAATCTGTGTCATTCTTTGCATGACTTGCTATTCTTTTGTAAAAAATAGCTTGCTCTGTCATTTTAGTTTGTAATCTGAATAACATGTTTTCAGCTTAATTCCACTCTTTATCTCATTTTCTAACCTAGAAGGGAGCAAACTGTGGTCAAATCCAGTCATCTGAATAAAGTTTTATTGACGTATAAGGTAACCATCTATTTACATATTGTCTGTGGCTATTTACACGTTAAAATATCAGGTTTGAGTAGTGGCCACAGAGACCATAGAGACCACAAAGCCTAAAATATTTATTATTAGCCCTTCATAGAAACAATTTGCCAGGCCCTGTTCTAAATCATTATGGGTTCTGTATTATAGTCTTATCTTTGGTAAATTATCTCCTTCTCTCTAATTCAATATTTTAAACTCTTTTGGCAGATGTAGAAATTCATTCAGTCATTGACTCCCACTCCTTCCCAAGACAAAGTAAATTCATTGATACCACTTCAAGGCTCTGTATTAGATACTTCAAATACCAACTATAACCAACATCAATCTGTTTTCTTCAATTTTTTTGTTTTAAAAACCTCAATTTTCAGGTTCATAAATTATTATAATCCTTCTTAGTAAAAGGCTGAAAGGATACAAAGTGGCAATGATGACTGTAAACATAGTCTATGAATCTGAAACTCTTGACTTTCCTGTCAATCTACTATCTCTGATCTCACTAACATATTCTTTGGAGTATACTTAATAAACATAAAATATTTTAAATATTTCAGAAATACCTAATATCCATGTGGTACTCCAACTTTACCCCCCTGAAATTTAAAATTACATTAAAAATTTTAAAAACTTTCTATTTCAGAATATTTTGCCCAATTAGGTGGATCACATAGGAATTCTTTTCCCACATCATTTACCTTCTATTTTGCTTTCATATTTCATTGTATTAATTAACTTAAAGTTTTTATTTATTTTTTATTTATTGTATTTTGATCCATTGAATTCACAGTATTATCTGATTGCTTGTATTACTCTACTTGTCTGTATTTGTGAAATAAGTGATATTTATTAGAAGCAGACATTTATCACTGAAACAATGGCCTTGTATGCCAAGCATGTTACTACTACTTCTGTGGTCATCACAGCTGCTGCCTCTCTTGTCAGCATGATCAGGTACTGTGTTAAGGGTTTACATGTTATTTTGTTATCATAACCATTTTAAGGTGGATAATATTTTCATTTGAGAGATGACAAAACTGCAGCTCTAAGATCTTTAGTAATTGCTCAAAGCTCACAGCTAAAACATGGCAAAGCTACTTTTAAAACCCCTGGCTCTAAGGCTCCAAAGTCTTATTCTTTTCATTACCTAACACCTCAGATAACCCCCTTTGTTATTGAAAAACAATCATTATAAAATTGTGTGTGTATTATTTAGCACTTAAAAGACATAAGCTGCCAAGGCATGACATGGGCAAAACTTAAACACATATTGCCAAGTGAAAGAAGCCAATTTGAAAAGACTATATTTGATATGACTTTAACTACATGACATGCCTCAAAAAACAAAACTATGGAGATAGTAAAAACATCAGTATTTGCCAGGGAGTTTCAGGAGAAAAGGATAAGAGATGATTAGGTGGAACACAGGACATTTTTAGGTCAGAAAAACTATTCTGTATTACTCTGTTATGGTAGATAAGTGATATTTTGCATTTGTCAAAACTCAAAATATCTATCTTTCTTAATAATAGAGAATGTAAATTGACTGTACCTCCACTACACTCACAACCAATCAGAGTGAGTATACAAATTAACTCAATAAAGATAGTGGTTAATTTGCATACATATCTGGGTCCTGGGAACCTCCTCAACACCCAGGTCACTCCCAGCCGGCCATTCCTTGGAGGCTTTAGGCTTAGGGGACAAAGGTACCCACTTCCCAAGCCTACAGCCGAATGGCTGAAGGCTTGGGAAGGGGTTAAGCCTGGGATCGGAGGGGCAGGGAAAAAAAAATCAATGGAAACATATCCTCAGGTGAGGATAAAAAGCAAAATAAAGAAATGTCATATCTTATGAAAGGTATATCTTGAATATGACTAAAGGAAGTTGTCATTTTTCCATGGTCAAGGGACTGGAGTCCATGTAGATGAAAATACCTTGGTGGCTGCGGTGACTGGCAGTGGCTGCAGTAGCAGGGTGATGGAGCTGGCGCATTCCCCTGATTAGCTTGGTCACCTCCCGCAAAGGGAGGACGGACTATTCTGACAGGGAGCAGGCCTATGCCATCAGTAGGACATCCCCTGAGGTCTCCCAGTATGTGAGAGGGGGCAGGCTGAACTGAGGGACCCCTCCTCAGTGCACAAATTTTGTGCACCGGGCCACTAGTATATATATAAAACCCTAATATGCAACTAGACCAAACCAGCAGAAGAGTCAAGCAACTGGTCACTATGACATGCCCCGACCACCACGTGCGGAATATAGCGGGTGCTGGCCATGGTGGATCAGGTGAGCAGGAGCGTCAGAACAAAGTGGGGTGCCAGTCACTGTCATCAGGGAGACCTTCTGGTGGTTACTGAAAATTCTTTGCTCCTCCATGCTGTGGTCCTTCCCTATGCTCACACCCACTGCCAGCACCAGCCCCACTTGCACCCACAGCCAGTGCCAGGCCCACGGCTCATACCTGCTGCCAGTGCCTGGTGCTGGTCCAGATCCCTCGGCGCTGTCAGCGCATGCAAGTGGCAGCTGCCAGCTCCAATGGCCCCTGAAGGCTTCTCCACTTCTCCATGCTCCTGAGGGATAATCGGGGCAGCAGCTGCAGCTTGCACCACTGCTGGCACCAGACCCAATTGCTCCACAACATCAGTGAGTGCGAGCAGGACCTGTGTTGTCAGCATGTGGGAGTTGCAGTGAGAGTGGAGCTGCTGGCAGACAGAGACAGGGAGCTGTGACAGGAGGCGGGGGCACAGAGGATGGGCCAAGACTCACCTCTATGCCCAACACAATCTCACAACCCACAGTTCCTTTCAAAGGGTAAAAATTCATGCACTGGGCCTCTAGTATAAAATATCAAGAGTAAATCCCAGTGTATGGCTTAGTTATTATTAATATATCAAGATTGGCTCATCAGCTGTAACAAATATACCATACCAATGCAAGATATTAATAACAGAGGAAACTGGTGGTATTGTTAGAATAGTCAGCCAGTTAGGTACTAACTAACCAAAGAGAAGGGAAAAAGCTAGCTAAATTTAATTAAGTTAGGAAAAGAGCTTTCCAGACACTGAAAAGCTGCATAGCCCCACCAAGGGATTAATATCCCTGTCTTTCCACTGGAAGGACTGACTTTCCAACCACCCAAAGGAGCCAACCAATCCCTGTGTCCAGATTAGGGTAGGGGAATATATGATAAGGGGAAATTCCTCTGCTCAGGCATTCCCAAGAGACAAAATAGTGACCACAAAGGGGAGGAGTCAAACCTGGAAAAAGGGATTCAACAGGTGTAGGGCCCACCATAGGCCTGGGGAGACCCAGGAAAAAAAGACTTGGATAGTTTGAAAGAAAGCCTGCTTTCATACAAGCCCAAGGAAATATAACCAAAGCTTAACAAAGGTCGGAGGCATTCTTACTCTGGCAGCCAGGCAGGCTGAAGTGCACCACAGAATTCAGGCAGGAGGGGAACAAAGAAGGTGCTGGACTATTGGAGCCTTGAATCCAGGCTAATGGCATGCAGCGCTGGGGCCTGGGCCTCCTGGGCTTGTTGGGGACAAGTCCAAGTCTGTGGCTCCCAGAGGCTGGACTTGTCAGTTCTTTGGAGCTGAGCCACCTGGTGGTGGATGGACATCACCTAAGTCCTTGCCACTATACCTCAAATCCTGCTGAATATATCCCTGAAATTGATTTTCTGTGATACTGTAGAAGAATCCTATTTCCCCTGACAACAGTCAGAAAGGTAGAGGGGAAATATGGGAACTCTAGTATATTTCTGCATAAATTTTCTCAACACTGGACCTAAAATGTAAAGACCAGGGTTTCTGGTTTCCAGTGCTACACACAGTGCTAATAGTGGGTAAAAAGCTGAACAGACTGAAAAATAAAAATAAAATAAGATAAAAACTCTTCTTGGATTGTAAGAGAAGGGAGGATAGGTGGAGAGGGTGGGGTCTAGCAAGGAGAAAAACTGCGAAACCAGAATCTTGCCCCCAGAGTATACTATCCTCCCCTAGCTTATCACTGGTCATGAGACTTGGACCCCTGATCTTTCATATCACTGGTCACCTGGCGTAGACCCCTGAAGATAATATCTAGGTCTCAGCTGTATTTCATTTCCAGGCCCAGAAAAGCAGCAGCTTCAGACAAGTGGCACCATGGCTGCCTCAGGACCAGCTGCACTCACATTGATTAATGACCCACCGCCCTGGCACTGACCAATCAATGGAGACCATGACTCCGAAAGAGCACTCCTAGAGAGCTGATGAATATTCTATTAAGACCTGCCCCTCCCAAGATTTCTTCTGTGTGAAAGGGAAGGAAGGAAGGAAGGAAGGAAGGAAGGAAGGAAAGAAGGAAGGAAGGAAGGGAGGGAGGGAGGGAGGGAGGGAGGGAGGGAGGAAGCAAGAAGAAAGACTCTCCGGATAAAGGACCCAGAGCCAGAGTAGGTATTCTTCCCAGGGGAGCATGCCAATTCCATTCCTTTCCCCTCTTCCCTCTAAGAGATCACACAACACTTGCATCCAGAATAGCTATGGGCAGCAGCAGCTTATCCTGGGGGCTAACCTCCCTGAACTTGTTTCCAAGGTCCCCTTTTCTGTTATTTTCAGTGAGTCAGAATAGCCCAGTCTCGGCTTTCCTCTTGCTTTCTCTATGCCCTTCCTTATTTCATTGCCTTAAGTATATTTTTGCTGCCATCATGGACCCAATATCCTTTGGCTCAATGCTCTGTAGCCCTTCCCTTTGAATATCCCCATCCCTACCTTCTTTCCCTTAAATAAATTCAATTTTCTGTAATTTAGCATGCTCATGCCCAGTTACTTGAAAATAGACTTGGATTAAATGAAAATGTGTATTTCAAACTCTAGGGTAACTGATTAAAGAATTAACAAAGAAAAAATATTACTGATACATTGATAAAGAAAGAAAATGCAAACATATGAAATGCTAAATTAAAATCACCAAAAACACTCTGAATATCAAATGTCTACATGCAGCAGTTAATATATATAGATTGTCAGAGTGGATAACAAAACACAACTATCTTTGTAATATATGAAATCCCCTTTAAATATGAAGACACATAAAGCTTAAAAGTAAATGTATGTTAATATATCATAACACTAATCAAAAGAAAGTAGAAAGTCCATTAATTTCAGTTGAAACAAACTTCAAAGAAATAACAGTTATCAGGGATAAAGGAGGGCATTGAATGAAAAAGGAGTCAATTCTTGAAGAACACATATAATCCTTAAAATCTATACACCTAACAACAGAGCATCAAACTACATGAGCTAAAAACTGATAGAAGTGAAAGGAGAAAAAGATAAACTTACTATCATAGTTGAAAACTGCAACACTACTCTCACAAAAATGGACAGATCCAGCAGTCAGCAAACCAGTAAGAATATAGTTGAACTCAAGAGCACCATTAATCTATAAACTACTTTATCCAACAACAACAAAACTTGCATTTTTCTCAAGATCACACTGAAATTCACCAAGATATACCACATTGTGGGCTATAAAATACACCTTAACACATTAAAAAACATAGAAATTAGGCAGTATTTGGTCTCAAACAACAATGAAATTAAACTAGGAATCAATAGCAGAAAGATAAATAAAAAGTCCCTTAATATATAGATATTAAAAATACTCCTAAATAACACATTGGTCAAAAAAGAAGTCTGGAAAAAATTTAAAATATTTTGAATTTAATGATGATGGAAACATAACTTATCAAAATCTGTGAGGCAGATTTTAGAGGAAAATTTATAGCATTGAATGCATATATTAGAAATATCAAATATCAATAATCTAAGTTTCACCTTAAGAAACTATAAAAAGAGCAAATTAAATCAAAAGCCATTAAAAAAGAAAATTATAAGAATTACAGCATAAATCAAGGCAATTAAAAATAAGAAATAAAATAGAGAAAATCAATGACCAAAAGGTGGTCTTTTAAAGAAATCCACAAAGTCAATAAGCCTCTAGCCAGACTAACAAATAAAATAGAGAGCCACAAATTACTGCTACCAGAATTAAAAACAAACAAACAAACAAAAAAAACACAAGATGATATCACTACAGATCCATAGAAAGTAAAGAATGGAACTAAAAGGTTAATACTATGAATAACTCAATGCCTGCAAATTTGATAACTTAGATAAAATGGAACAAGCCCTCGAACAACTAAATGGGAAAACACACACAAAAGAAAAACACAATCTGAAGAGACCTATATCTACTAAAGCAATTAAATCAATAATTAATCACCTTCCAAAACAAAATGTACCAGGTCCAGGTATGTTCACTGGTAGAGCTACCAAATATTTAAGGAAGAAATTATACCAATTCTTTACAATCTCTTCCAGAGGAGAGAATTATAAATAATACATCCTAACTCATTCTATGTGGTGCTAGTACCAAATCAGCCTGAGACAGTATAAGAAAACACATCATATCCTAATATTTTTCATGAACATTGATGCAAAAAATCTTCAAAAAATATTAGCAACTTGAGTCCAAAAATGTTTGGAAATACTTATACATCATGTCCAAGTGGCATTTATTCCAGGTGTTCAAGACTGGTTCAATATTAGAAAAATAAAACTGTATAATCTATGCCATCAACAGACTAAAAAAGAAAAATCACACAATCATATCAATAATGGAGAAAAAAAAGCATTTGACAAAATCTAAACCCATTCATATAAAAATTCTTAGTAAACTAGAAATATGTGGGAAAATACTCAACTTGATGAAAACTATCCAGAAAAATTCTACAGCTAGCACTGTACTTGATGGTGAGAAATTCTTTCCCAGCAAGATTAGCTAGAAGGCAAGGATGTTATCTGACAGCATTCCTTCTAATGTGATTCTGCAGGTCCTTACCAATGCAATAAAGCATGTTCTCTGATTGAGAAGAAAGACACAACACTGTCTTCATTCACAGATGACAATTATCTATGTAGAAAATTCAAAAGAATGGATCAAATAAAAACTACTGGAACAAACAAGTAATTATAATAAGATTGTTGAATACAATGTTAATATAGAAAAGTCAATTTCTTTCCTATACACCAACAATGAGAAAGTAGAATATGAAATTAAAAACATAATACTATTTATAAAAATTAAACATTTATTTATGAATTTAATTAAATATGTATAACTAGAGGCCTGGTGCATGAAATTTGTGCATGGTGAGGGAGCGTCCCCTCAACCCAGCCAGCACCCTCTCCAATCAAGGACCCCTCAGGGGATGTGCAACCTAAATCAACAGTCGACATCCCTCTCACAATCTGGGACCACTGGCTCCTAACTGCTCACCTGCCTGCCTGCTGATCACCCCAAACTGCCCTCCCCGAATGGCCTGGTCACTCCTTACTGCCCCCTTGCTGGCCTGGTCACTTCTAACTGCACCCCCTGCCAGCCTGGTTGCCCCATGCAGCCTATTATTCAGTCATTTGGTTGTCCCTTAGTGCCCCCATTGCCAGCCTGGTTGTCTTACACAGCCTGTTGTTCAATTGTTTTGTCAGCCCTAACTAACCCCCCTGCCAGCCTAATCACCCCACACAGCCTGCTGCTCAGTCATTCGGTCGGCCCTCACTAACCCTCATGCCAGCCTGGTCACCTCACACAGCCTGTTCAGTTAACTCTTTGGTTCGATGGCCAGTTAGGCTTTTATATATATAGATATCTATAGACGAAAATTATAAAACTGATGAATGAGATCAAATATCTAAATATACAGCGATAATCTGTATTTATGAATAGGAAGACTCATTGTTTTCAAAATTTCAGTTCTTCACAAATTGATCTATAGATTAATTACAATCCCAATCAAAATGCAAACTGGTTATTTTATTGATATAAAAAATAATTCTGAATTTGATATGGAGAGACCAAAGACTCAATCTAGCCAACATTATATTGCAGAAGAAGAGCAAAGTTGGAGGACTAATCCTACCTGACTTCAAGACTTACTCTAACATGATAATAAAGACACTGTGGCATTGGTGAAAGAATAAACAAGTAGATCAATGGAATAGATAGCTCAGAAACAGATGCCATAAATATAGTCAACTGATCTTTATCAAAGAAGCAGATGCAATGTGATGGAACAAAAATAGTCTTCTCAACAAATGGTGAAGAAACAATTAGACAGTTTCATGCCAAAACAAACAAACAAACAAAGAAACAAAAAAAAACAGACCTTATAATCTTCACAAAAATTAACTCAAAACAGATCACAGACCCACATGTACAATACAAAACTGTAAAACTCTTAGAAGATAAAACAGGAATAAACCTAAGTGACTTTAACCATGTCATTTTAGACACAACACCAAAGACACAATCCATGCAAGGAAAAATTAGTAAGCTGGACTTACAAAAATTAAAAAAAAATCAGCTCTGTGAAACACAATGTCAAGAGAAGGAGAGGACAGACTGAAAGAAAATATGCAAAAGACATATTTAATAAAGGACTGTTATCCAAATACAAAAAACTCTTGAAATTCAAAAATAAGAAAACAACCTGACTTAAAAAACAAACAAAGAAAAAACAGGCCAAAAAATACCTTAAGAGAGATCTCACTTGCTGAAACTGGTTTGGCTCAGTGGATAGAGTGTCGGCTTGCGGACTGAAAGGTCCCAGGTTCGATTCCAGTTGGAGGCATGTACCTTGTTTGCGGGCACATCTCCACTGTGGGGTTTGCAGGAGGCGGCTGATCGATGTCTCTCTCTCATCGATGTTTCTGACTTTCTATCTCTCTCCCTTCCTCTCTGTAAAAAAAATCAATAAAATATATTTTTAAAAAGAGAGAGAGAGAGATCTCACCAAAAAAAATATACAAATGGCAAAAAAGCCTATGAAAAGATGTTCCTCACCATATGCCATCAGGAAAATGCAAATTTAAACAGGAGATACCATGATACCCTTATTAGAATGACCAAGATGCACCATGCTCACAACTTCAAATGATGGTGAGAATGTAGAGTAACAGGAATTCTCATACATAGTTGGTGGGAATGCATAATTATACAGCAACTTGGAAGGCAGTTTGGTAGTTTCTTACAAAACTAAACTTACTCTTAGCATAAGATCTAGTAATCATATTCCTTGGTACTTAACTAAAGAAAATGAAAACTTATGTTCACACAAAAAATCTGCATATAAATGTTTATAGCAGCTTTATTTATAATTGATAATAATTGGAATCAACTAAGTTTTTCAGTAGATGAATGGAATAAACTGTGGTAATCCAGACAATGGGATTATTTGATGCTAAAAAAAAAACAAAAATGAGTGATCAAACCATAAAGAGACACTGAGAAACCTTAAATACATATTTCGCTAAATGAAAGAAACCAATCTCAAAAGGCTATATGCCTACAAGTAGTTGAAAGGATAAAATAACTGTAGGATATTAATTCAATAAAATATTATGAAGCTATAAAAAAGGGGATCTCTTACCCTTTGAGACAACATGGATGGACATCTAAGACAAATATCATATGATCTCACTTACTGGTAGAATATAATGAACAAAATGAATTGACTAACAAAAGAAGGCTCAAAGTATGGAGGCATGGGATAGATGGACATACCTCTTATGGGGGTGGAGGGACAAGGAGAGATAATGAAAACAAATAACTTATATACTTATATGAAAAGCCCATGGATACAGACAATAGGAAGGTGAAGACCTGAGAGGGTGAGTAATGGCTTGGTGGAGGTGGGTAAAGGGGTATGTGAGACAACTGTAATACTTTCAATAATATATATATATATATATATATATATATATATATATATATACACACATTGTTGATTTTTGCAGAACCTAGGTGGATAAGAGTACCAAAACTCCCATCCCCCATGATTGGTTGTTGGTTGAGTTCAAGGATGCCAAACCAGGAATACAGAGTGGGGCAGGGTGACTATATATTTATGGGTGGGGGGGGACCCATGCATTTCAAATTGTATTGTTCAAACATCAACTGTACATGGCATTTGGGAAAAAGGCAAAACCAAACCATCTACATTAATAAAAGAGAAAGATGCAAATTGACCGTACCTTTGCAACAACCACCAGCCAATTAGGAGTGAGTATGCAAATTAAACCAACAAAAATGGTGGATTAATTTGCATATATAGGAGCCAAGCAGCTAGGAGCAGGGCAGACCACCCCGCCCCAGCCACTCTGGGCCTCTGGCCAGCATGGGAAAGTGGAAAGGTGGCTTTGGCCGGAGTGAAGGTGGCACTGGCAGCCAGGGGAAGGAAGGCCCATTCTTGCACAAATCTTCGTGCATCAGGCCTCTACTGGTGACAATAAAAAGATCAGTGGTTTTGTAGATTCTGGTCATTCTAATAGGGGTGTGCAATGATATCTCCTGTTTAAATCTGCCCTGAGGGCATTTGATGTGGAACATCTTTTCATATGCTTACTTGTTGTGGGAACCCTAATCAAAGTATGCCAGATGTTCAAGACCAATCTGAGTGTGGGGCCCCTGTCCAGAGTATGCCAGATGCTCAAGGCCAATTTTTTATATGCAGGTGCAAAAGTAAGGATATAGTGATTACTGTATGCAATGTACAGGCATGCTTTTCTGTAGCCCAAATATTGATGTCACTATTTAGTAATAAGCCTCCTTTGTCTAAGTTAATATAAAGATGTGTTGTTGACCACTTGGTGTGAGACTACTTGGTATGTATGGCTACTGTGTTTGCTACTGTTAGCAAGGGCTGGTTTGTGCAGCTAATTCATAAACTTCTTTGAAGAACTATTTTGTCTGATGGCTCCTTAGTAGTTATGGCTACTTAGGCTATAATAGAGACTCTCTTATATGTCTATGATTGTTCTTACCTTCTCTGTCTAATACCTGGTGTCCATGAAGGTCCAGTTCCTCACAGAGTACCCATGCACCCCATTGCCATTTATATATCTTCTTAGGTGAGATCTTTCTTAAGGTTTTTCGGCACATTTTTTAAAATCAGGTTTTTTTCCTATGTAGAAGTTTAATAGTTTGTTGTATTTGGATAAGAGTTCTTTATCAGATATTCTTTTGCAAATATTTTCTCCTAGTCCATGGCATGTCTTCTCTTGAAAATGTCATTCACAGAGCTGATTTTTTAAAATTTTAGTAAGTGCAATTTACCTTTTTTTTTTCTTGCATGGAATGTAAAGATGAGTGGGCAGGGCACCGAGGATTTTTAGAGCAGTATATTATATTTATATGATATAATAATGATGGATATATATGCTTATACCTTTGTCTAGATCCGTAAAATATATAACACTAAAAGTAAATCAGAGTAAATTTTTGGGTTTTGGTAATTATGATGTGTCAATGTAAGGTTAATTATTGGTAAAACACCCATCAGTCTGTTGAGTGATGTTGATAATGGAAAATGACATACATGTGTTGAGGCAGCAAGTCTATGAGAAATCTCTGTACCTTCCTCTCAGTTATGTCTAAGCCTAAAACTGCTCTAAAATAGTCCACAGAATAAACTCCACTAAAACATAAAATAAATAAATCATAAATATGGTTGTGATTTCACTTATAGTTAACTCATTTCCTTTATTCATTATCTGTTCTTGAAAGTGCATATTCTGTATTTGGAACATATTCAGTAGGGTGTGAAAAGGCAATGCCAGCTATGAGATAGGATGCAAGATTTATTGTTGGTTAATATCAAATAGGTCAAGTGATAGATAATTTCTAAACTCATTCTGACAGAAATGACAAGTGATACTATTAATGCAAGTGGATACATTCTAAACATAAATAAAGTTTTGACAGCATGGGGTTCTGGTTTTCAATGGATACATAAATTTGGGAGAAGTTTTCTAACACATGAGTTCAGTAATAGAATACTAAGTATTTCCCACTGACAAAAAATTTTCTAGATAAATGGTAAAAAAACACACACACAAGATATTTTATATTGTGAGTTTAGTATGAAAGTTGTAGTGAAATCACCCATCACAGCGAGGCTATATATATTTGAATTTGCATGTTTGTCAATGGAATTTTTAGTTCACTGCTTAGCTACCTCCATTTGAAACTCTTCCTATGAAGTCAAAACTACAGTTAATTTCATTCAGAAGAGAATTTATTATGTGTGCTTATATGCATTTATTCAAGAAGTTTTTATTAAGTATCTTCATTTTGGCAAAGTCCAGAACCAATTAGCGAGGTGGGAGGTTTAAAAGAAATTATAGTGATTTTATGAATATTCAAAGATCTTACACAAAGTTGAAGAATAGCTTAAGCAAAGGAATTAATAGCATATACTGAGAAGATAAATTTAAGTCCTTTTGTATTGATATGTCTGAACAAAAGAGTGACCAGACTAAATGTACTAAACAGGCAGAAATACATAGAAAAATAACACCATTTGTAGACTAAAACCTATGATAAACTTAAAAACAATAAGTTCCTTGAATAAAAATTTCATTGAAAAATTTACACAAATATATTTGCAGGGGATTTGTGTACTCCCATTCTTCCTACAGTGAATGATTCTTCAATATTGGGAATTTCCTAGCATTAATGTATACCAATCAGAATACCCATTGTGCAGAAATAGCTAGCAGACCAGTTGTATCACACAGCAATCTTGCAACCCTAAAGGATAGGGGTATCTGGTGAAATACCAATTACTATTTTTGCAGGTGCTTGGGAAGATCTTGCAAAATCTGATTGAAATTCCTCTCATTTACTTGCCTTGGGAATAATCCATAGCTTTGTAGTGTGATCCAGAGCATGACTTCTGAACACCCACTTCCCTTCATATCCTTGCCCCCTCCACTATTCCTCTGCTGTTTCAGAGTCTGAAAACAGGATAGTAATACCCACATGTATTTTCTGTTTGCCAGGCACTGTAATTGAAGAGTTAGTTGCTTGAGGACTAGAATGGTAAGCAAGGCAGACCAGTCCTTGTCCTTCTTTAGATGTAGAAGGCACTGAACAAATTATTACATGAGTGATGGTTTAATTAGAGTTGTAAAAGCACCACAAAAGGGAAGGAAAAACTGCCAATCTATTACAAAGCATAGTCACTTAATTCTTATCCCAAGATCTCCTAAACAGTTACCCTAGCAAGCTACAGCTTAGTAACATTAAGTGCCATTATTATTACACATTTAACATTACTATCTTTTTGAAGTGCTTATTTAATACAGAATTCTAAGCTAGAAGCAGTATATATAATACATTTATTAACCCTGCACACAATCCCATTTAATTTCCCCTATTTTAAAAGTGAATAAAGCTTGTCCAATTCTAGAGTATTTATGAACCAGGATTGAGTTCTCACTGAGCTTGATTGACCTAAAAGTTGATCCCAGTGCTCACCTTCCATATCCCAATCAAGTGCATTGCCTGTTCCAAAAATCTAGTGCATTGATGTAAAAATGGAGTAATTATCATTAAACCCTCATGGTACAGTGAAAAGGCAGCATTTTCTATTAGAAGGCAAAACAATTCTGCTGGCCTTTCTACCCCTTCTGCCACAGGAGAGAATTTCTTAACATCTTCAAGGCTTTGTTTATCTATAAAATGAGAGATAGGACTAGATATCTCTTAAGCTTTTTCTATCATTGAAATTATGATAAATTTTGTTAATTAGATTCTACAGCCCTGACATAAGGGAAACTCTCTTCATGAAGAAGAGAATTTGGTGATTTATCTTTATTAATTTAAGTATCACCTTCTGAGTTTTTATTAACTAGATATATCTGGTAAGTTTTTAGAAAAGGTGTTGACCTGGATTTTCCAAATAGTTGTGATGTGTCTTTAGTACATTTATTAACACATGAAGTTGGTGTCCCCAAATTGGCTCCAAGGCCATAATATTGCAATGTAGACATCTAATAATACTGTTCACTTCAAGAATAATAACTAGGCATTGTCACATGGAACATAGAAAGATGCAACAGTATTGAGCAAGAAACCCCCTGGGGCCACTGTAGTTTGATAAGAAGATCTGAAACAGCAGTCCACAAAGAATGTCTTGAAATAGCTTTACACTCAGACAGTGAAGCACAATAGTATAAAGAACTAGTGAATTCTTTAGAAGGCAAACAAAACCTCATGTTTCTTCACAGGAACCATCTCTGGGAATGGGCTCTAACAATGGTTCAAAGAGATTCTATCTCGACCTTTACGAACACTATAATAAGTGTTGGGAAAGGCCTGAAATCAAGAATAAAATAGAATTCTCTGCCAAACATCTGTTCTTGGTGAATTAAATACTCGTTTTGGCTCTAAACATCTTACTAGTAAACATTATCTGTACACTGATTTATTTGTTGCTTTATATTACTATAAAACCAAATCACAAATCACAAAAGATGCCCCCAAATTTTGTTAATGTATTTAGAAAGAAAAATTCGATGTCTTCCTAAATGTCCAACATGAAGAAATTAATTTAGAAACTAGATCTTTCTAGAAAGAGTATTTTAATAATGTCAAGGATAAAAAAGAAAGGCAATATTAAGGTCTGGCAGGAGAAGGGAGCAGATGCCCAAAACTGAGAAAAGGAGCTTAAAGAGAGCAGGCTTGGAGCCTGCATGAACTTTACATATGCCAGTTTTGATGGCTTGATTGTCCCTGGGGGCTCCCCTCCTTTGTTAATAGATAATAAGGAGGAAGTTTGTTACAGACAACTATTGGGGATGCTTTACAAGTGCCTTCATAATAGAGAAAAGAAATGTTTTCAAAATCTATAGTTATATTTAGGACAAAATTAATAACTACAACAGCATGGCTGAGAAACTTATACTTTTTTATTCTTGTATAGTAACTAACCCACATAGGTTTAGTGACTTGTCCAAAATCCCTTGACTACACAATATTTCTTTTTCTATTAAATGACTAATCTTTTCTGTTATATTTCAAATGTTATTTCCTTCAATGATCCCTGCATAGCCCATCTAAAGCAAAAGTAATTGGTCAATGCATCCATTATATCATATGTATATGCCCACATGTTTTATTTTGGAGAGTGAGCTTCTTAAGTGCAGGAATTGTTCATTTATCATTAGATCCACAAAAGTTAGAACAATATTTGATGGATAGGGATTGCCATATTAAAATTAGTTTTGTTTATATTCTTTTTAGGGATAAATGGATATATAATTAAATCTTTAATTAAATGAACTTATTTTTGTTGCCCACATGCTTTATGATTGAGTAATTTGACAATAATTACAATTTTATATGGGCAATAATAAACTACTTTTTTTTTCTGCACCAAGGATTCAGAAACCTGTATTTTCAAATCTGTGCCAAATGCCTTGTAAATTTGCCAAACTTCTAAATCACTTAATATGGGCCATGTGTTAAAGAGCTGCAGAATTGTTTATTATGGCAAATGGTGGCTACTGCACTTCTGTGTCTTGCATGTAATCTCTTTTTCTTCTTGACAAAACATTTTCTGATGACATCTGGCCTATATAATAAAATAATAATAAACAGACAGGAGTAAAATAAAATTAACCAGGGTTTCTACAGAAATATACATTTTATCTACTTTAAAATAACTTTGGAAGGCTAAAAGCTTCAGAGAAATATAGCTTTCTGGATATATTCTACTTCAGTAAATTTTATACTTGACAATTCACGTGAACATATTATAATAGGGCACAAAATTATTACTCTAAATAATTCTTCAACAAAACCAAAATGTAAAGTCTGAATAAGGAGAGACTTAAGGGGTTAGATGATTATTTTTGTATCACAATTGTGCAGGCTAAGAAATATTCAACTTTCTGTAACAAATTTGACCCAAACCGATGAAGTGAAGGTGGTAACTTCATGGAAAGAACACTGGACTTGGAGTTGGAGGGATTTTGCTGACAGTCAATTTTTGAAACTTGCTAGTCATTTGATCTTATTTAAATACTTCTCTGAATTCAGTTTTTATAAACAGCCAAAAAGATTCCTAATCCTCAGTTATTTGAGTAGGGAAACCAGAAACAGTTGGTAGTTTGAAGGCATCTATACAGGAGAACAAGTTGGCTTAAAATCCAGTCTGTTCTTCAACAACCAAATTGTGAGTCCTGGAGTTGGGCTCTATGAATCAGGAGGTGGGAGAGTATTCTCCTTTGCAGTTATTTCTGTTTACCTAAGCTAATACCCTCAGGGCTGCATCTGCCCAGAGAAGGTGAACAAAAGTCATCTGTTTCCCTAAATGACTTTTGTGTAAAAGGTAACTAACTCTCTTGAGAGATAATTATGATGTCTATAAAGTGGGCATACTGACTGTATACTCATTGGCCACTTCCATTTAGGATGTGTGAGGGTGAAGCTGTCATACATGCTGAGTTCTTTATTTGTTAAAATAAGAGACCATTGTAGTTCAGTAATGATAAAGAACTCCAGTGCATTTCTCACTAAAGTGCAATTGACCTCTTTGTTTGTTTTTTTAACTTGTGCTCTTTAGACCTTTGTTAATATCTAGCATTTTCAAAAACCATTTCTGTCTTCCTTAGATTCTCACATTCACATCATCTACACTAATAAAAGAGTAAGATGCAAAATGACTGTACCTTTGTGACACCCACCAGCAAATCAGGAGTGAGTATGCAAATTAACCCAACAAGGACAGCAGGTTTATTTGCATATGCAGGTGCAGAGAGACTGGGGCTAGGGGCAGGATTCTTGTGTCATCACCATGGCTACAACACAGGCATTCCACACCACCCCAGCCACTCTGGGCCTCTGGGCAGCATGGGAAGGTGGAAAGACATCTCTGGCCAAAGCAAAGTCAGTGCCAGCAGTCAAGGGAAGGAAGGCCCATTCTTGCACAAATCTTCATGCATCAGGCCTGTAGTAAGTTCATACTATGTAGAAAATTCTCTTCTTAGAATGCAATTCTTGGGTTTTATTTATATGCCCAGTGGAAGCCAGTGGGATGGAAGAATAGAGTTCTACTATTGTACAAGCAGTTCTCTCATTAATTACCTTGATGATTACCAGAGATCTGTGATAATTTCAGTTTCACTTCTGAAATTGGCACATGATGCTTCTGAAGTTGGGAAAGATGGCTCTTATCTTTGTATTTGCTATTTCATTATTTTCAACTTCAATCTCATTCTATTTAGTATTTTATTTCCTAAGATTTCCTCAAAATTTTATTTGTGATTTTCTAGTTCTGCTTACACACACACACACACACACACACAGAGACACACACACACACACACTCACACACACACACACATACCACACACAATTTTTTGTAATTTCACTGGAAATTTGGAAGATAAGGGAGGTAGGTCTATGTTTCAAGCCTGTTATTTTATACTGAATTAAATAAGATTAAATCTTTTAATTTTGGTTTTGAACATAAATTAAAATGAAGCCTTTTGAACTTCAACAACTTTTTTTTTCACATAATCAACCAAAACTTTGCCTTGTGTTACTCGGCCTCTACGAGGAAAAAAATCACATCTCTCTGGCAAGGTTAAAGTATATTGTACAAAATATCTCTTTGTGTTTCTGACACTCTTTTTCCTTTGATCTGTTTAAGTTGATCCTATTATTACAGCAGAATAGGGGAAGAATAGTAGCCTGCCACTTGGACTTATTTTATCTAGAAAAATGTAAGTTTCTGGGATAGATAACCTTTAATAAGAAGGTATAAACACACATTTTCCATCAAATCTTTTTTTGGAATGACTATCCAAATGTGGAAATGAGTTAAATCCAACAAGATCAGGCCAAAGTAAAATAACTGTCAAAAGGTTAGGTCAGCAAAAGAAAATTTAATAACAGCATATCAAATATTTACCAAAGCTATTTGCAAAGTTAAATCATTTAGGGAAATATATTAAACACTTTAAAATAGGCTAACTTTCATATGACAGATGAAAAACACTTAGGAAATAAAAGTAGAATATTCTGTAATAATAAAAATAATTTTACTAAAACTATAGTTTCCTTTACACACAATTTTCATTTATCTTGGCTGTCTGGGAACAAAATACATATTATTTTAATCTCATTTTTAAGTTCAACATACTTCCTATTGACTTTAAATTATAGGGAATTAGTGGGGCTTCTATAAACAAATGGATATTTGGTTCAAAGGGGGAAAAGTGCAGGATTACAATAATCCTGAGAGATTTCTATTGAGCCTGCACTATATTAATTCTATACATATATGGAATCTTATCATGTGATAGATATGATTATAGATGCAAGTAATAAACATGGTTCCTGCCTTTTAGGAACTCACATTCAACTTTGTTTGAATACTTACAGTGATGTAGCACACACACGGCATTCATTTGTTCCCATGTAAAATATTTGTTTCCCTTAAATTGAGCTCCACTTTGCTTCATTAAACTCTCATCCACACATTCTGATTCTTTTCTTTGGAATTACACAGATATTCATTCCACTTTTCATCAAACAGAACTTCATATACTTTGAGACTAATTGCAACTTTCTAAACCTTTGTTCTTCTGGATAAAATATTACCAGTTATTTCAATTTTTAGAGAACATGTTCTCCAGAGTTTTAACACCTTAATTACCCTTTTTAAGGGTCTGCATTTTATTGTTTAAATGTCATGGGCTCTCTGGTACCTACAACATAGAGTCCAACTTCTACTATGGGGCTCTCTCATCCTTAAAATATTAAATATGTTTATTTGACAGATTCTGTGCTGGGCATTTTGGACACAGTGGTAAACTAGAACTAGTCCCTGCCTTTGAGAAGTTAACAGTTTACTCATTTTATATTATTCTCCACCCACATTAAACATTGACCCTGCTTCCCAATGTGAATGCACCAATGAACTTAAATGCTTCAGAGAACCTCTCTAAATCTCTTAGTCACTCAAGTACATTATGATCTACTTCCAAAGGTCTGTATGTGCCTTGATCAGGAATTGAACTGTGACTTCCAAGCTCATAGGTTGATACTCTACCATTGAACAATGGCAGAAAAGTATTTTTTATACCATTTCCCTGTCCTGAAAATAGTTTAGAAACTTTAGGGTATTCAAGACCACTACAGACAATATTTATCTGCATTAAAAGCATGGGTCTCAAAAAATAAATAATTCCTTTATATAAGCCACTTGTTAAGAAAGCCCTTGAGGGGGGTTAACTTGTCTACCTTTGATTGCAGAGTGTAGAAAAAAGACCCACTATGGAATAGGATACTCAGTACATTTAGAAGCCAAAGCATGGGCATTCAATCAGCATTAAACATGAAACATACTGGCATTCATTCTGGATCTGTTACTGCGGAACTTTTATTTAGACTGGGGCACAGAATAGGCAGTGTTTATCTTTGGAAATGCCATTCAAGCCTTTCACAGGAAAAAGAACCACATTCGTGGTGAAATATTTCAAGCCCAAAGTGTAATTATGTTGAGATTTACTACAAATCCCTCACCTAACAATATGCCTTCTCAGTAGTGAAAGCTTGCTCTCCTTTTGTTCTGTAAATCTATGCCAAAATATAGCTCTTGTTATTACTTCAGAGGTGTTACATACTGGAGAAAATTGTGCAGACAGGGCTGAATAACGTCTGCATTTCATCACTCTTTAAAATGTAATTTTGAACATTTTTTAAAGTTGCATTGTAAACCACATTACAAGCCAGGATTATTTATTTTGCTACCAAAGCCATTCTATTATTTCCCAACAACAGAGTCTAAAGAAAAATGTCTTGTGAACTCATATTTAACAAGCCAATTTCAGTATTCTGGAAGTAACTGTCTGTAGGCATTAACAAATATTTGACCAGGTATTAACATTTCTAATATTAGTATAGTGTACCTTTCTATAGAAAAATATTATTATATGTCTGGTCATAAATTGAAGTCCACAAAACAAAAGAAAACAGAGTAGGCTGTACCAAGGAGGCAGTGCATTTGACCAATATTGGGTTCCCTAAACAAGGTGGAAACCATATGTTGAATAAATAGAATTTTATCAAATGCCAAAATAAAACAATTTAATTCTTGACAGATTTAAGGCTAGAATTACAAAGGTTTGGCTCTCAATGTGAGTGTTGTCAGTTAAAAAGTAAATTCAGACTATTTTGAGCAATCAATGCAAACTGCCACAGTGACATTAAAAGCTGGTCTCAAAGACATTGTAATGTATGAAGCTTTTTCATATAACTATGTAATAAAACCAAAGTCTGTGAAATACACACAAGTGAGAATGTGAATAATAATCCCAGAAATATGGTGCCAGATGGACAAATTAGTGCTGCAATCTGGTGACATGGTGGACAGAGGTCCAAATGGGGTCAGGAGATCTGGGTTCTAGCTGCAAAGCTTTGCCTTGGAGAGAGCTCTCTAAAAAGGAAGAAATACAGTACAGAAGAATTATTGGAAGGTTTTAAGGAAAATCTTTACCTCATAATTTTGTTAAAAGAAGCCATATAAGGTGTCTCAAACTCAGCTATTACTTTTAAATTTAGTTTAAATTTACTAAAACTCAGCTATTACTTTTAAATTTAGTTTAACAAAATGATTAAGGGCACAGCCTCTTAAACCAGACTATCTGGGTTCAAATGCCTCCTTACACCTACAAGATTTGTGACCCTGAGCAAGCTGTTTCACCTTTCCTAGTGTCAGTTTTTGTAATTCTAAATTAAGCATCATAGTAGGTTGCAAAGAATTAATGTCGTTCAGTGCTTAGAAACAGTGCATGGCATAGTTTGGGCACTATATAAATTTCAGTTATTAGTATTATTATCACTATTAATGTTGTTAAGCTACATAAAAGTAGCAATGGGTTATATATAGCCCACAGGTTTACTCTTCTTTTTTTCTGAATTACTCAATTAAAACAAACACCTTTATTTTCTCTCCTTATATGTATCTTTTTTAAATATATGTAGGTGAGGTGCTAACAGTTAAAATCATTATTTTGCTTGGGTTTAGCCAAATATACTTTTCAGATAATGAGATCTTTTTGTGTGTCATATGGTCATGTCTGACCAGCTCTCAGAGAATCACAGAGGTTCATTCATAGAGATAACATGCCCATTACTCTTGCTCCTCTTTCTCATGTGAGAACAATGCATCCTTATTGACCAGAGGAAGCTTAAACACCTCTCACTCTCCTTCGATTGGGGGAATATCTGGGTAATCACTGCCTGTGTCTTTCCCAGGGCAGCAGTGGAAGCAGCCACTGAGAGCTGGTAAGGTGTCATTTTTGTATCTGTCAGGCTGGAGGAGAAAAGAGCTCGGGCTTTTTAGCACAAGCATGAGGGTAGAGGATTACTAAATGTTAGAGTTAAACTCATTCTTGGATAACTATTTTCGTTTTCAACTCAGAATAGTTATCTTTGAAGGAAATGTATAATTAAAGATATCACTAGTATTGGAAATAGCGGTTCCATGGTTCTCATAAATAGGAAGATAGAATGTAATGGAGAGGACCTATGTTCACTTTTTCTTGGGTACCTAGGATCCATGCTTTACCTAGAGCGTGAAAAATCAGAGTCACCTGAATAACACCTGGGAATTCCTGGAGACTTAGGGAAGGAACACAAAGAAGAATGCCTTGTTTAGAAGAGTTGGTATTTTCTGACAGAAGTGGGAAGAGTCTTGCAGAGAGGGATCCCGTGGTTGTAGTCAGAATATGAGGCTGGAGAACCAGATCCGGAAAGGAGAGAATGTTTCTGAGATCAGAGAGCTTTGTGAGAGACAACAGTTTAGGTCACATATGTTGTCTGTTGTTCCCATATAATTAATTGTAGATTTGCCTAAACCTTTTAAAATTATATTAATTTTTAAATATATTTAGAGTGCATGCAGAATTAGAATTTTGATGTATTCCTAATAGTAGACATCTTTATCATTAATTATGAAATGTCCTTCTTTATCTCTAATAAAGTTTCCTATTTTAAAGTCTAATAAAATTATGAACCAGTAAAATTATGGACACCAATTTTCTTTTGGTTCTTGTTTCATAGGATATCTCTTTCTGTATTTTTGTATTCAGAGCTATATCTTTGAATTTAGATTGTGTCTGAATATCCTTAGTCCATTTACTTCTATTGAAATATTTGGATATATATCTACCATCTTACTGTTTTTTTTTCCTCTAACCTGCTTATGCTGCATTTTATCTGTTTTTTAATACTTTATTTTAAAATATTTTTAATATTTTATTTTTTCTGTATCACTTTTTAGTTGCAAATGTTTTATTATCCTTTTGATGATGTTTCTAGATATTAAAGCATGCAATCTGAGTTACTGCAGTTTAATTTAGATTATTACTTTTACTATTTTACCTATAATACTAGGATCATAGAACACTTAGCTTTACTACTTCCCTCCCATCTTTTGTGTTGCCTCCATCATACATTTTAAGTCTAGGTATTAATCATATTATAAGATGTTATTAATAGTTCATATACTCTATATTCACTTTTATGGACTTCATATTTACTCTCCCTCTTAATTGTTCTTAATTTCTTTCTGCATTTCTGTGTTACCATCTGTGATTATATTTCTTCTACCTGTAGAACATTTTTTAGGTTTTCCTTTAGTGCTCATTTGCTAGTGATGAATTATCTGAATTTTGTTTTATGTGAACACATTCTTATTTTTGAATAAACTTTTTGTGTTATACAGATCTGGTTTGATGTTATTTTATTTCCAAAATGTAAATTACTTGTCCATAATCATTGTGTATTTTTTAATTGAAATATTAGTAGGGGTAAAGGGGGCAAAATATTTGATAATGGAAGATAATTTTACTTTGGGAGGGGGACACAAAGCAATATACAGATTATGTGTTATAGAAGTGTATACTTGAAACCTGTATGATTATATTAATCAATATCACCCCAATAAATTTAATTAAGAAAAAGAAAATTTAGCTGTTTGTCTTATTGATGCTCTTTTGAATATAACATCTTCTTTTGGCTGCCTTTAAAATGTCCTATTTTACTGTCTTTAGTTTTCAGAAATTGGCTATCTATGTACCTGGCATGGAATTCTTAATATTATATACCTTGTGGCTCATGCAATTTTAAAATTTTGATTCATCTTTTCCATAATTTGGGGGAAGATCTTAACCATTAGAGCAAAATATATCTTCAAGTTGTTCTTTTGGTCCTTTACCTTTCTAGTTTTCCCTTGGATTTCCAATTACCCATATACATTTGTTACAATGTCTACTATGCCTCATATTCTTTTCTGTATTTCATTGTTTCCTCAAAGCTTTACTTTGAAAATATTCTATTGACCCATCTTTCTATTCACTAATTATCTCTTATTCTATGTTTGACATGATGTTAAACCCATTGGCTTATCTCTTAATGTCAGTTATTACATCTTTTTAGAATTTTCACCTGATCGTTTTTATAGAGTCCAATATGCTGATAAGATTATCCATCATTTCATCCATTTCTTTGAAACTATTAATCATAATTACATTATTGTCTTGTCTGTTATGCCAGTGGCTTGGTTATGTGTGTGTCTCTTTCTTTTATCTCTTTTTAATCTCTTGGGTTTAGCGATTTGTCCCTGTCTTCAGCATGCTAGTTTTTTTTTTTTAATTAGATGCCCTATTTTATGCATTATAAATTACAGTTTCTAGATCATACTGTCTTCCTCCAGAAAACTCTATTTTTTCTTCTGGAAAAATAAGGTCAGAAACTGAGTATGTTAATCAAAAGTAAGTGATCTTCATTAATATTTTTAAAGTCTCTGGTTGGTTCCCACTCATAAGCATAGCCATTTGTGAGTTCCAAATGAAAGTGAGGAGCTCATCAGGGACCTTCCCCTTGGTATCTCTAAAAATACCCAATAGTTCCTCAGTCTAGAAAGATTGGTAGAAACTCAATTCGGTTTTCTTAAGGCTTTCCATTTAGTTTCTAAAATTTCCATTTTATTCTTAAAATTTGCCACATATATTTTTGGGAAAAAAATTGTCAGGTGTAATTCCTTACCTGTCTTTTCTCACCTGTATCCTGAACTTAAAAGCCCCTCTCACCCAGTTTTGTCTCCTCGGCATAGTGAGGTCTGAAAAAAATCCCCCTGCTCAAGAAAAACCTAGATTTCTAGCCTCTGGTCCTGAACCTTAAATCGGCAGAATAAAATGGCTAAAAATGTTAACTCATAATATCCTCCCTTCACAAATGTTTGCCTCAACAACTCTTTTACTGCCTTTGAGTAATTCTTTGGTAATTTTATATTTTGTTCTTATGCGTAATCTTGAACACAAGTCTATCTCAAAGAATTTCATCCTGTAGAAAACAGAACTCTAATAAGCTAAGTTTTTAATATACTAAATATTAATACTCATTCCGTTATATTGTTTTACTTGGTACAGAAAGAGCTTTATATATTTACCAGAGGCCCGGTCCACAAAATTCGTGCATTGGGATGGCAGGGAGGAAGTTGTCCTTCAGCCCAGCCTGCTACCTCTCCAATCTGGGACCCCCTTCTCTCACAATCCAGGATTGCTGGCTCCCAACTGCTCACCTGCCTGCCTTCTTGATTGCCCCTAACCACTTTTGCCCGCCAACCTGATAACCCCTTACCCACTTCCCTGTCAGCCTGATTGATGCCTGACTGCTCCCCTGCCAGCCTGTTTGCCCCTAACTGCCCTCCCCTGCAGGCCTCATCCCTCCCAACTGCCCTCCCCTGTTGGCCATCTTGTGTCCACATGGGGGCAGGATCTTTTGACCACATGGGGACAGTCATCTTGTGTGTTGGAGTGATGGTCAATCTGCATATTATTCTTTTATTAGATAGGATAGAGGCCTGGTGCATGGGTGGGGACCAGCTGGTTTGCCCTGAAGTGTGTCCTGGATCAGGGTGGGTGTTCCTTTGGGGCATGACATGGCCTAGGCCAGGCGCCTATGGTAGTTTGCAGGCCGGCCATGCCCCACAGCAACATTAAGAGGAGGCCCTGGTATCTGGGATTTATTTATCTTCTACAATTGAAACTTTGTAGCCTGGAGCAGAGCCAAGCCTTCTGCTTACACAGTCATTGAAACTTTGTTGCCTTAAGCAGAGGCATTGGTCAGCCAGGCTTTGCAGAAAGCTTGGCTTCCTCTATCACCTGGGTGAACCCAAACCTTGCTCCTGTTCTCTCTGTGGCTGTAGCCATCTTGGTTGGGTTAATTTGCATACTTGCTCTGATTGGCTGGTGGGCATGGCAAGTGGGTGTAGCACAGGTACAGTCAATTTGCATATTACTCTTTTATTAGATAGATTACTAGGTTTTTATTTGTTTGTTTGTTTGTTTTTGTGTGTGTGTTTTTGTCTAATTGAGTTTGATAGGGCAATATGATGAAGTAATATGAAAGCAATTCCATTTCACTTTTGGGATGTTCCAGAGATAAAGGACTGGTGTTTTGTAATAAAGTTTATATGCTTGCTCCTGTCTATAACCAAGAGTTCGACTCAACTGTAAACACTGGAGAATATCCATGAAGTAAATAGCAGCATTCAAATTGCTCATAGTTAGTAAAGTTCATCTTTAAATGGAAAAAATGGAGGAACATGGGAACCTTGGCAACAATTATGAATAATTGAAAGAAAGGAAAATTATAAAAAAAAGATTGTATTAAAGTTTGAAAGACAATGATTTTAATAAAGAAGAGATAAAATGTATCTAAGAGAAAATTACTTTATAAAGGAAAATATTTTAGGGTACTATTCTCAAGCAATGATATCTAATGTATTGTTTATAAGCCTGCCACCTTGCCAAGTTCATCATAAACCAAATCCATCTTAGTCTCCAATCTTTTTTCCTTCAATTGCCTCAGCTTTCATTATACTGTCTCATTATGTATGGCTTGATTAATATCATGGTCAGGGTCATTCTGATTATCCTTTATTACAACCAACTCTTCTTCAACTGCATTATTAGTTTGTAAATCATAGGTTCATGATAGTATTCAATTAAACACACTTACCAAATTTCACTTTATCTACCTCACTAGATTTATTATTCTTGTTTTACATTTCTAAGACATATTTTCTTTCTATCCTATATGTATTTATACCATCTCATAAATTACTTTCTTAAAAGTTATTTTAATAATAAGGAGCATGCCAAATAACTGCTATGAATGGCTAAGTATATTGAAGGATTAAACTTACCAATTTAATACTGGTTCCTAAAGTTAATATCTTTTTTTTAAAATATATTTTATTGATTTTTTACAGAGAGGAAAGGAGAGAGATAGAAAGTCAGAAACATCGATGAGAGAGAGACATCGATCAGCCGCCTCCTGCACGCCCCACAGTGGAGATGTGCCCGCAAGCAAGGTACATGCCCCCAACAGGAATCGAACCTGGGACCTTTCAGTCCGCAAGCCGATGCTCTATCCACTCAGCCAAATCGGTCTCGGCCTAAAGTTAATATCTTGCTGCTGAGAAAATTTAGGACAACAAACTATTGTAATATTATCAACTTGATTAAATTCTTAATGTGGAAACCAAGTGAAGTTATAAAAAATTATCATAGTCACTATAATTAACCAAATGCCATCTTTGTAGCTTTTAGATAAAGATAAAAGAGACCCTGGAGTACTGTTTTTAAAAATGTATTTCAAAAGGACATCTATTTCTTGCTGGATTGTACATTCTACTAAGGTGGAAACCATATCTCTTTGTTCATCACTATGTATCCAGATTCTTACACAGTGGCACATTATTGGTCATTAACAAATATATGTTGAATCAATAACTATATGAAAAGGAAATATTGATGTCAATAATGTCAACCAATGTTCTCTTCTTCACAACCACCAAGAACCTTTCATTGAGGACCTGCTCTGAGATTACTCAAAAGAAAGATGGATTGTTCAATGTTTTCTAAATGTAGCTTTCAAAATAGCACACTGCAATAATCGCTTTGATAGAGGCTTATTATTATTATTATTATTATTATTATTATTATTTAATACAAGCTTATTTTTCCATACAAATATAAATTAAACCTGGGGGACGAAGGGGAGCAGTTGTCAATAAATTGTAAGATAATAAAACTGAAAATGAGTTAAGATGAGGGAATGTTAAATTGGGATTTTTTAAAAGGCTTATCATACCACAATTAGCTGCATGCTAGGACAGAGGTTACTAGTAAACCCAACAAATGCCACTCAGTGCTTATACCTGCAAATTATGTCCAGGGCATCAGCTTTTAGCATATTAATGAGTGTTTTTGTCAAAGTTGAGTAGGCATTAAGGTATGGTAGACAAGAGAATCCAAATGTGTTATCCTTTGTTCATACTATAATATTCAATAGGAGTGTGTTTAGTGGCCTCATTGTGTCAATTACTGAAGGTACAAATATAACTTAGTTCCTGTCTATTTTGAATTTATCAACTAAAATACTAGTACTAATATTTTATTAGTCCAACAATGCTATTACAGTTGGTACTTAATGTGAAAAAAGTATTCTCTTAATATTTTCTTTCTCAACACTGAAAACAAAAAAGCTGTAGAAAATGCATTTATTTCTCAAAAAGCATATGCTTGTAATGAATAGCATCATTTGTTTCTACAATTTTAAAGATAAATGAGAGATCTACACACATTCATCTTTCTCATGTTGTTACTAAAAATGTTTCCAGGAATTAACTAGAAGTCTAACTTTTTTCTACCTAAATGAAAGCATCCACATTAAAATCAACACTTACTACAATCTTAAATAGGTCACAATTTTGAAATACACACAATGTTCATTTTTCAAGCAGAGAAAGATCTTGAAAACTGCAAAATGAACATTAGACCAAAAGAAAAAAAAATCACATATATGGAATAATCTAAAATTAGGACATGTTAGCACTTCCTGTGCATTTATTATTACATTTATTTGAAGGTATCATAACACTTGTATACTCAACACTTTATTATTTATAAAAAATGCTAAATCCTTTGCTGCCTATCTTATTTATATTTCATACTGTAACTACACATCTAATGCTTCTGTGTAGTGAATCAGTCCATAATCTTATAGGTTCAGTTGATCAACAGATCCTGGAGGGCACACAGTGACACCAACACACACATATATTCTACTTAGTACTCTAATTTAAAATGCATAATAAACAGGCTAGCGTTATCAATAAGCTCAAGTCTATCTATAACAATAAAAGCATAATATGCTAATTAGACTGGACAACCTTCTGGATGAAGCCGTGGCAATGGGGACCAAGGCAGTGGCAGGGGCCAAGCCTCTTGCATTAATTTCGTTCATCAGGCCTCTAGTCTATGCATACTAATAAAAGGGTAATATGCTAATTAGACCAGGAGACCTTCCAGATGTCATTCCGGACAAAGCCATGGTGGTGGGTCCAAGGCAGAGGCAGTTAGGTGCAATAAGTACAGGAGAGGAGTTCCCTCTCTCCTGTACTTATTGCACCTAACTGCCTCTACAGTTGGGGATGAACAGGCTGGTGGTGGGGAGCAGTTGGGGGTAATCAGGTCAGCAGGGGTGCAGTTAGGAATGATCAAGCCAGCAAGTGGGGGCAGTTAGGGGTGAGAAGGCTGGTGGGGGGAGGGCAGTTGGAGGCATGCAGGCCAGCAGGTAGAGTGGTTAGGGGAGACAGGGAGGTGAGCGGTTAGGAGGCAGTGGTCCCAGATTGTGAGAGGAATGTCCCACTGCCACTTTAGACCTGATCCCTGTGGACATCCCGTAAGAGGTCCCAGATTGGAGAGGTGTAGGCTGGGCTGAGGGACACACAGTGACACCAACAGACACATGTATTCTACTTAGTACTGTAATTTGTGCACAAATTTCATGAATAAGGCCACTAGTATATATATATATAAAAGCCTTAGCAACCAATGACCAAATGAAGAAATGACCTTTTGACTGGTCCTATGATGTACACTAACCACCAGGGGCAGACACTCAACACAGGAGCTGCCCCTTGGTGATCAGTGCACTCCCACAGTAGGAGTGCTGCTCAGCTGACTGATGGGTGTGGGTTACTTAAACTCTCAGAATTTCATTTCCTTCATTTTTAAAATGGCGATAACATTATCTAGTCCCTTGGATTATTGTAGAGATTAAATGAGATAATGTGTGTAGAGTGTTTAGCTACCAGCTAGGACATTGTTAGCCATCTATCCTGGTGATCATTATTCTGCCCCACATGCTCACAGCCAGCACTGTTTCCATTTCCATCCTCCATGATTCATTGATGGTGACAGGAGCCATTTGTTCCCACAATCTGCTCCCTGGATAGGATAAACTTGTAACTCACCACCACCCAGGCAGCATTATCTTTACTGCATGCTTTTTAATGATTCACAATCAATTACAATATTATCCTTTAAATCCAATCCGCAGCACTGTCAAATAATTATGTACTATAATTAAATTAATGATATTGAACTTTAATTTTAGTTGCATGGCTGCTTTTGTTTGATGTCTGCTGTACTCTCATTGAGCGAACACCGGGTTCTGGTGCGAAGTCATTGCATTTGTTTTACATTCACAAAAGATCAAACCTTTAATATAATTTAAAAAGATAGCCACAAATAGAAGTATTTCCACATGAGCCCATTTGGAGGTTCACATTTGCTACTCATTAATTTGGGGCTTGAAATTTTAACATAAATTAAAGTAAAAGCCTGTCCAACAGAGCATGTGTTTCATTCTTTATGTCTCAGCATAACCACACTGATTTTGGTGTTTAGTAATTTCCTTAAACATAATTTACAAATGAAAAAGTTAGTTGGGCTGGAGTAATGCATCTGTAACTTGTAGTCTAGCTTCCTAATACATTAAAATCCTGTTAATCTAAGACTCAAATTGTAAAGAAAGAATCAAAATTATAAAGTATACATCAGCATTTGCCTTATAAAATGTAATGGAAAAATGCTAATAAGATTTACTGGTAACATGGAATTGGATTATAACCTATCTATTTTAATATTTTTAGTCCATTTGAAAATTGGTCTCAAAAGTTAGGACCTAATATGGACTGAGTCACAAATTCTATTAAGTTTATGGTGTGTGTGTGTGTGTGTGTGTGTGTGTGTGTGTGTGTGTGTTTCTTTTTACAGAGCATATACCGATACACAGTGATAAATTTATAAAGTACAGTAATAAAGGAAAACAACGTAAAGACCTCCAAAACAATTTATGTAAACAAGTAATGAAAAGTGTATGCATTATTATATTTATATTATGAGGAAAGATAAGGAGGCTGGCTGTTTATGTCTGGTTGGAAGTAATTGAAAAGGGATAAAGGTAATTTAAACAAGATACATTTCTTATGTATATTTGGAACACTGAACAGCTATGATATATGGTAAAATGAATATTCATATTAAAAGCTTGTCTCTTTGCTATATAACACTGAAGCTTAGAATCTATTTCATCAGTCAATTACATGGCATAGTAAGAATGTGATTTATTTCATGGCAAAATTGGTATAATGCAGGAACTAATGAAGTGTTTATTTAAAATTTATCTTAAGTGGACACATTCTGAGTGACTGACCATAAACAAATTTAATAATATCCCCTTACAAACTGCTTGTCAGGTCAGTCTAGAGCAAGTCTAATGTAATGGCCACATCAAAGAACTCAATGTGTATTCAATAACAATATGCATAATACCTCTATGGAAATTTCCTGACACTGACCATGATGCCAAAAATGTGCCATATTTTGGTCTTATTTCTTGAACATTTTATCCAATAGTTATCTATTGGATGTCAGGCACAGTACTTAAGGCAGAGTAGAATTAATCCATCAGTAGGAGGGCAGAAAAAAATATCTTCAGGATGGTGCATTCAAACACTCAGAGTTAAGAAGTGTTCATATTTTTCAAATGTACTAATTTGTATTTAATTTCAAACTTATTGTTGGTTAAATAACTAACTACTGCATGTTAGTTATCTGTATCTGTGTATATTGAAATGTAAACATTTTCAATAAAAATTCATTTGGGGAAAAAAAGAGGAAACCATGGTGAATTCAGGAAACTGTGAGTACCTCTGAGTGAGTGGGACATCATACTGAGAATAAGAAAAGGGGAGCTTGGAAGAATACAGAGACCAAATCAAGAAGAGGCTAGCAGATACCATTGCAAAAGATTGATATAATCTTGAAGGAATAGAAAGCTGTGGGAGATTTTTAAGCAGAAGAGTGACAGTAACAGATTTGTACTTTGTAAAGATTAATCTGGAAGTCACAAGGAGAAGCTTTGAAATAAACTAGATTTGAATTTCAGCTGTACTTTTTGCCCATTGCTTAGTTTCTGGTCTCTATAAAATATTTAGTGCTCTTCTTATCATTCTTTCTATCAACACCACAATATCTAATTTACAATGCATTATCCTCCTCCTCCTCCCTCCTCCTCCTCCCCCCCTCCTCCTCCTCCTCCTCCTCCTTCTTCTTCTTCTTCTTCTTCTTCTTCTTCTTCTTCTTCTTCTTCAGGACTGTCTTGAACTGTCTTGGCTTCTTCCTTTATCATGTCAACTTTAGAATCAGTTTATCAAGTTTAACAAAAATAACTGCTGGAATCTCAATTGAAACTGTGTTTAATTTATAGATCAATTTGAGGACAATTGACATGTTCACTGTATTTGCAATACTGAGTTTTCAGATTTAAAAAAAAAATACAAGAGACCACCTTAGCTGGTTTGGCTCAATGGACAGAGCATTGGCCTATGGACAGAAGGTCTCTGGTTCAATTCTGGCACAGGGCACATGCATGGGTTGCATGCTCAATCCCTACTAGGGGACTTGTAGGAGGCAGCCAATCAATGATTTTCTTTTATCATTGATTTTTCTCTATCCTCTCCCTTCCTTTCTGAAATCAATAAAATATATATTTTTTAAAAAACACAGCAGACCTCTCTATTCGTTTAAACTCCCAAGTTCCTTCTAATAAGTTTTACAATTTTTCCATAAAAGGTTTTCACATTTTCTCCAAGATATACTTTCTTATATATGTATTAGCAATTATAAATATATTTTTAAAAATAATTAGTTTCTGATTATTGAACTATTCAGCACCTCTGCTAAATTCTATTAATAATTTAAATACTTTTATATTGATTCTTTTGACTTTACATAGTGATCACCCACAAATAAAATAATATTTTTTTCTTTTAAATTTTCTCATTTTTTCTTTCTTTGCCATTTTGTACTGCAATGGTAAGAACATATATTTAAATGTTAAGTAAGGATGCTAATGGTCAAATAATTTTTCTGATCTGAAAGTGAAAGTATACAAATTTTCAATATTAGTTAAAATATTTTAGGCAAAATCTTTCTATATTCCTCTTATGAAATTAAATAAGTCCCCTTCTCATCATAGTTTACAAAATAAATATGCCTGAATTTTATTTAATTTTGTTATTGAATCTATTAAAATGACTATGATTTTAAAAATATATTCCAATAATTCCAAAAAATAGTCTGATCTATATTTCTTTTTAAAATTTGAATATTGCTACTGCCCATTTCTCTCTTCACTATAACATGTTCTTGGAGTTATATTTGATATATTTTAGATATTGCACTCTGCTATTTATATCTTTTTCTAAAATTATGTCCTTTGTATCTCTGAATAGTATTCTAATAATTTCTCCAGATTTTTCTTCCAATGCACTGGTTCTCTCTTTAGCTATATCTATCCCGGTTTTGTTTGTTTGTTATTTGTTTTTTGGGTTGTGGTATGTTTAAATTTAATTATTCAAATTTTGATATCTGGAAGCTCTATAAAGTTTTTCTTCAAAACTGCTTATTCCTTAACACATATTTAAACTTAACTTGTTCTCATTTAAAAGTATATATTTACAAAATTCAGTATCTGGAAGCTTCTGTAAGTTTACTTTCCTATATGTGCTTGCTAATTGTCTCATTGTTTCATTGTAAGTTATATGATTTTTGTCTCAGAGATTTTAATTTTACTTGACATTTTAGTTATAGAGATATGTTGGAGCCTAGAATGAAGTTGTAATTCTTCAGGGAAGATTATTGTTTTGTTTTTAAATTTATCCTTTTGGGGTCTTGCTTTTATGCAGGAGGAATCTCCTATGATTTTAAGGGGTTCTTAAACTTAATCTTCTTATGTGAATATGGTAAAGTCATCAAATGGGCATTCAAAGTCCCAATACTTCAGCAGATACTATGAGGAAAAATGAATGTTTTATCCTTATTTATCTCCTAGTTGTCCTAGAACATTAATTTTAGGGCCAAACATTTCTTTGTGTGTGCACTCACAGTCATGCATTTTATTTATTTGTTTATTTGTTTCTTTTTTATTGAATTTATTAAGATGACTGGCTATTAAAATTATGTAGGTTTCACATGTACAATGCTATAATACTTCATCTATATGATTTGTGTGCCCCATCCCAAGTCATTAATCTCCCTTTTACTTTCTTCTTCCTCCCCAACTCCCTTTTCCCTCTGGCAATCAACATAGTGTTTTCTGTGTCCGAGGTTTTTTTTTCCCCCCCCTTAATTTCTTCAACTTTTTCATTTCTCCCACCCTCAACTTCCTTTTCCTCTGACAACTCTCAGTCTGCTCTCTGTATCTATGAGTCTGTTTCCATTTTGTTTGTTAGTTTATTTTGTTCATTAGATTCCACATATAAGTGAAATCTTATGAAACTTGTCTTTCTCTCACTGGCTTCTTTCACTTAGAATAGTTCGCTCCAGGTTCCCCCATGCTATTGCAAAAGTTAAGATTTTGTTATATAGCATACTTGCTCATGCTATTTCTTAAAAGGCACCAAATAAGTTATCTAAGATTTTTTTTTCCAGAGGTTTGGAAACTTGTCATTGTAGTTTGGGAATTAAAAATTGTTATTAAATTTGGATCAGAAAATATGACTCATTTGTGCTTTAGGGAAATTTTTGAGATATGTTGAAGCTAATTTTTGTAGATAATTATAATTTATAAAAATTCAGTGGATGCCCTGAAACATAGTCTATTCTTTGAGGGTGCAAAATCAAATATATATATATATATATATATATATATATATATATATATATTGAATATCACTAAAATTATCAAAATTCTTTATTTGTTATTTATTTCTTCTTGATCTGCAAAAGATGAGAGGTTGAAATAAAACTTTCTCCAGGCATTGGTAAATTTGTATTTCCTTTGACTTTATATAGATGATCTTCAAGTTAAAAATGTTTCAACTTACAACTTTTCAACTTTATGATGGTGCAAAAGCAATACTGAGTCATACTTTGAATTTTAAGTTTTGATCTTTTCCTGGTCTAGTGATATTCTTTACAATACTCTCTCATGATGCCAGGCAATGGCAGCAAGATGATTTTGCCCAACTGTAGGTCAATGTAGGTGTTCCAAGTCCATTTAAGGTAGCACATTTGAAATTCTTGTTTCATCCTAGAAATACATGTAAATTAGATATAAGTTCAGTGCCCTTCAAAATAATTCATCTTCTCTTTCTTAGTTTTAATTACTTTGGCATATTTATGTATATTTAAGAGCATTCTATCTTTGTTTTACCATCTAGGCAATAACCCCTAAACAATATATTGTTTTGTTTATTTTTGAATTTTATTTAAACAATGTCATGTTATTTGTATTTTTCTATTTTCCTTTAACTTAATATTAATTTTTAAGATTCATCCAGACTGATTATATACTTACTTTCATTTCTGTATGGAAGTTTATTATATGGTAAGTTTTGTGTTGATAAGCATTTGTGGTTCTTTTTTGTTCTGTTGATACTATAAAGAATGCCTCTACAAACATTCTTGTATATGCCCTCTGGTTCATATAGATGTGCAGGGAATATACCTTGAAGAAAAATTGCTGGGTTATAGGGTATGTTCATGTTCAATTTTACTAGGTGATATAAAATTGCTTTGCTAAATTATTGTTTAAATTCACATTTCCTCAACAATATTTAAAAGTGCTTTTTTTTTACTATATTCTCACAAAAATGTAATATTTTAAGATGCACTGTGTGTTAAGCTGTTTTTGTAAATGATATTTGATTATAGTTTTAATTTGTATTTCCATAACAAACATGATATTGGACATCATTATATATGATCCAATAGATTTTCTTCTGCTATATAGTATAGGTTTTTTGAGATCTTTTTTAAAAGCAAATGATTTTTATATTTTCTGTTTATTTATTCTTTGTAGGCTTTATGTACTTTAATACTTTTCCCAATTTGTGTTTTTTTTCTTTTTGCTCTCTCTCATAAAAACCTTAATTTTATTGTGGTATAATATATGTCATTGCTTTAATAGTTTTCATTTTCCTGTGTAGCTTAAGGAAACTTTCCCTACCAAAGGGGTGGAAAGATAGTCTCTTATATTATCTTTTAGGGGTTTTTAAAAATTTGCATTCTACAACTACATCCTCAATTTTTTTAAATTAATTTTGTTTATGTTGTGAGGTAGTTTCCTTTCATTACCTTTTACTTTTTACTTATAAAAACTAATTGCTCCAAAGTGATTTATTTTTCCCTTCTGCTCTATAATTTCTTCTCTTTTATATATCAGAATTCTATGTATGAATGAATCTGTTTAGGGGATCTCTGTTCTGCTCAAGTGGTGCATTTATCTATTGTACTGCTATCACACATTTAAATCTCTATAGAGTTATATTGCACTTTAATATCTATTAGGGTATCATCTCTCCCAGACTTTTTTCTTTAGGCATTTCTCACATTATTAATGTAAATTTTAGAAGTAATTTTGAAATTTCATGAAACTCAAGTTTGTTTTTTAATTTAAATTCTAATTAATCTATATTTTGTTTGAGGGTAATGATATCTCCAAAACAACTCTGAGTATGCTATGATTTTCCATTTAATTCAGTCTAGCTTAATGGATTCAAATAATTATATATATCTTATTAGATTTACCCTTAATACATTTATATTTTGTAGATATTCTAAGTATTTTTTTTTCAATTGGATGTGCTCTTTTTGTTAGTTTATAGCAATACAATTTAATTTGGTATGCTGATTTTATATTTATTAATCCTAATAAACTACTTACTTGTTAAGTTATCAGTACATCCTTCTAGATTTTATATATAAAAAATGACATAATCTTGGAATGAGGTCAGTTTTAATTTGTATCTTTAAATACTTTTACCTTTAATATTTTCCTATCCTGGTTATAAAAAGTAATGAAAGGGGTCATCCTTGTTTTAACTTATCTTAAAGAAAATGTATTTATATTTCATCCATGTGTATGACACTTGCTATAAGTTTTTACTGATGCCCTTTGTCAGCTAAATGTATTTCTACTTAGCAAAGAGATTTTGTATAACATTGATCAATTTGAATAGCATCCTATTCTTTCATAATACTTTAATTTCTTTTTTATTCCTTTGAGCACTTCAACATCTTGTTAATATTCTATTTGCAATATTTTTAATCAGTGTATTATGTATATTTTATTTTGAAGTTTGTATTTTTAATCATTGTATTATGTATATTTTATTTTGAAGTTTGTATTTCTGCTGCTGGCTTATTTTCTCTTTTGTGCACTGATTTATTATTATTATTATTATTAAGAATTCATGTTTCTTTTTTTTAAATATATTTTTTATTGATTTTTTACAGAGAGGAAGGGAGAAGGATAGAGAGTTAGAAACATCAATGAGAGAGAGACATCAATCAGCCGCCTCCTGCACGCCCCCTACTGGGGACGTGCCCGCAATCTGGATACATGCCCTTGACCGGAATCGAACCTGGGACCTTTCACTCTGCAAGCTGACACTCTATCCACTGAGCCAAACTGGTTTTGGAAGAATTCATGTTTCTTAAATACCACTTATGAAAAAGTACAGCTTAGGTTTAAAATTTTTTTTTAATATATATTTTGTTGATTTTTTACAGAGAGGAAGAGAGAGGGATAGAGAGTTAGAAACATTGATGAGAGAGAAACATCCATCAGCTGCCTCCTGCACACTCTCTATTGGGAATGTGCCTGCAACCAAGGTATGTGCCCTTGACCAGAATCGAACTGGGGACCTTTCAGTCTGCAAGCCGAAGCTCTATCCATTGAGCCAAACTGGTTTCAACTAAAATGTTTTTGACAGAAAATATTATTTTTCCTCTGTAGACATCTAAAGGGCCGTACCCTAGCACTACTTTAAATTCAATTTTCTACTTGGGATTGCTCAGGGTTTTGAGTGTAAATTCAGCCCCAAATCTACATGAGTGAACCTTGTAATATGAAATTCTCAGAGCATAATTTTATTTCCTATAATCCCTTTCTCTTGCTCCATTGCCCTGTATCAAGAGGGGGATAAGCAAGTAGAGCTTTTGATTAGTATCCTGATTTACTACTTTTTCCTCTTTATGGTTTGTGATACCACTTTTGTGTGTGTGTGTGTGTGTGTGTGTGTGTGTGTGTGGCAGAAATGTCTTCTGGTTTCATATGTTTAACACATTTTTCATGCATGGCTGGCATAGCTCAGTGGTTGAGCATTGACCTATGGACCAGGAGGTCACAGTTCCATCCCTGGTTATGGCACATGAATGGGTTGCAGGCTTGAACCTCACTGTGGGGCTTGCAGGAGGCAGCCAATCAATAATTCTCTCTCATCATTGATGTTTCAATATCTCTCTCTACCTCTCCCTTCCTCTATGAAATCAATAAAAATATATTTAAAGACAAAATAACAAAAAACACTTCTCTATTTTACTGTAGCCAATCATTTAAATAATAATTTTTAAAAATGTGTTTTTTCTTATTCTAGCACATATTTGTATATGTTCTTAGGGTATCCCATCTCTTTCTGTGAAGAGTTCTAATCTGAACTAATTATTTTCAGTATGTAGTTTGTAAATAACCCACTCACTGTCTTCCTGATTTCTAGTTGAATGCACTTCCCAGACCAAAGTAAAGAGAATGTTTATGGTCACAACTGTTCTCTCCTTTCCTGGGTTTACCAGGGCAATGCAGATACACTTTCCAGGATCAAATTGAGTTCCTTTTCTACCAGTAGTCTCTTATACCTGAACTAGAGGCTCAGTACATGAAATTTGTGCACAGGGATTGGGGGGGGGTCCTTAAGTCTAGCCTGCTCCCTCTCCAATCTGGAACCCCTAGAGGGATGTCCGACTGCCGGTTTAGGCCCAATCCACAGGATCGGGCCTAAACGGGCAGTCGGACATCCCTCTCACAATCCAGGATTGCTGGCTCCCAACTGCTCGCCTGCCTGCCTTCTTGATAGTCCCTAACCGCTTCTGCCTGTCGGCCTGATCACCCCCCCTAACTACTCCTTTGCCATCCTGATGATGCCTAACTGCTCCCTTGCCAGCCTGTTTGCCCTCCCTTGCAGGCCTGGTCCCTCCCAACTTACCTCCCCTGCTGGCCATCTTGTGGTGGCCATCTTTGACCACATGGGGGCAGTCATCTTGTGTGTTGGAGTGATGGTCAATCTGCATATTACTCTTTTATTAGATAGGATAGAGGCCTGGTGCATGGGTGGGGCCAGCTGGTTTGCCCTGAAGGGTGTCCTGGTTTAGGGTGGGTGTTCCCTTGGGGCATATGGTGGCCTGGGCAACGGGCCTGTGGTGATTTACAGACCAGCCACATTCCCTAGCAAACCAAGTGGAGGCCTTGGTATCTAGGATTCATTTATCTTCTACAATTGAAAGTTTGTAGCCTGGAGTGGAGCCAAGCCTGTTGCTGCACAGCCATTGAAACTTTGTTGCCTTAAGCACCAGCCAGGGCGTGTGGAAAGCTTGTCTTCCTCCATCACTAGGGGTAACCCAAGCCTCACTCCTGCTCTTTCTGTGGCCATAGCCAACTTGTTTGGGTTAATTTGCATACTTTCTCTGATTGGCTGGTGGCCGTGGCTGGTGGGCATGGCTCGTGGGTGTAGCTGAGGTACAGTCAATTTGTATATTACTCTTTAATTAGATAGGATAGTTGGATCCAATGGAAAGCTAATCCTCAACAGATCAAGTTCTAGTACTCTTCTCATCTTTTTCCTCCTACATATACACTTTTAAATTGTGGAAACATATCCTTTGAAATGCAATGGACCGATGGATAAAGGAAGGTAGGATGAAATAACACTCTCAATGTCTTCAAATGATGAAACCATATGCAGAGGGGAGATGATCCAGTGATGTCTTTGATACAGTCTGGAAGTTTTTAAGCTAAGAAGCAGGATGGCAGAGCAGTTTCTTCCATGAGCTAAGCAGGGTATAGCATTATTTTATTTAATTGTGTGTGTGTGTGTGTGTGTGTGTGTGTGTGTGTGTTATAATTCTCTGAGCTTTTTACTTTGTTGAAATTCCACCTGAATATTACTGGTTGTGAAACTTTTAAGTTTTGAAGGTTTTTCAACCATTTTGCATTTTTTCTTCATTTTAAGTCATATTTTGTTAGGAAAGATTATGTCATAGGTAGATGATGAGATGCTATTTTGAATCCAATTGTATTTTTGAGCCAAACCATACATTTGAAGCCTCAAAGGCATGATATTCATAGATTATTTATTCATGAATGACAAAATTTGCAATTAAATTTAGTTGGTTATGCTTCATCTTAGAGGAAAAAGAGATTCATTATATCCTTACTCTTCTAAGAAAGCTTTCAATCATTGTTTCTGAGCTATATTTTTTAAAGAAAGGCAAACATTTCTACTCTATACTGAGTATTTGAGTCTATATAATTGATTGTATTAGTCAGGTGAGACTAAGCTGTGGTATCAAATCAACCGAAACGTGCAATGAGTCAACAAAATGAAGGTTAAATGTTATTCACCTAATAGATCATAATGTTTCATTTCAGTGAATGGTTAGGGGTAAAATAAAGTACAAGGGTAGGGACATTCTTCTTCATACAATTACTCAGGGCATCAAGATAAAAGTAGCTGTGTTCACTTCAACGTGTAGCTCTCAATGTCAAACTATTGCTTACTATCCGTTAGCTAGGAAGGGAAACAAGCATAAAAGTGTGCATGGGGCTTTTTTATAAGCCAAGTCTGGAAGAGGCCCACTCTTTTCTGTTCACATTTTGTTTACTGGAAATCGGTCACAGTGCCACAACTGTTTGTTTGCTCATTTATGTTTAATTTTGAATTACATTTTACATTCAACATTTTTGTGTATTAATTTCAGGTAAGCAGCATTGTGGTTAGAAAATCACATATTTTACAAAGTAATCTCCTCTGATATTTCAAGTGTCCACCTGGCATGATATATAGTTATTATAATATTATCCATTTCATGCTGTACTTTATATCCCTATGGCTATTTTGTGACTACCAATTTGTACTTCATAATTAATACCTTAAGCTTTTTACTCAGTTCCCCAATTCCCTTTCACTCTGATGGCAATCAGCCTGATCTCTGTACCTATCTGTTTATTTCTATTTTGTGTACTCATTTGTGTTGCTCTTTAGATTCCATATTTAAGTGAAATCAAGTCTTTTTTTCCCCTCTGTCTCACTTATTTCACTTAGCCTAATATCCACTAGGTCCATCCATGCTGTCACAAATGGTAAGATTCCATTCTTTTTTATGGCTGGTTAATATTCCATTGTGTAAATGTACCACAACTTCTTTATTTACTAGTCCATTGATAAGCACTTGGGTTGCTTTCATATCTTGGCTATTGTAAATGACACCGCAATGAACATCGGGTGCATATATTCTATTGAATTAGTGTTTTGGGTTTCTTCAGATTTTTAATCACTAAATCATAAGACAGTTCCATTTTTAATTTTTTGAGAAACTTCATACTGTTTTCTACAGTGGCTGCCCCAATTTGTAGTCCCATCAATAGTGCAAGGGGGTTCCCTTTTCTCCACGTCCTCAACAATACTTGTAATTTGTGGATTTATAGATAATAGCCATTTTGACAGGTGTGAGGTGATATCTCATTGTGGTTTTAATTTGCAATTCTCTGATAATTAGTGATGTTGAGCATCTTTTCATATGTCTATTGGCCATCTGGATATCCTCTTTGGAAAATTATCTATTTAGTTCCTCTGCTCAGTTTTATATTGGATGGTGTGTGTGTGTGTGTGTGTGTGTGTGTGTGTGTGCCCGCTCACGCACGCACGCGCGCGTGTATATGTTGAGCCACAACTAGGTATTTACTATAGTCCAAGCATTGGACAAAGAAAGGAGATAAAATATATATTTTGATAAACAACTTAAATTTTCTACCACACTAAAAAATCTATAAAATTCTTTCAGGACACTTAAGTCTTAGTCACAGTTATGCAACTTGAGCCTTAAAGAATTCACAAATCATCAGATCCTTCTATTTGATAGTGCAGAACAGTTCATAAGAGACTTTACCAAAGACTGCATGTGCATGTGAACTGTACTGAGTCCAAAGTCCTTTTGACATTCACAGAGAAAAATAGAAGGATTTGCAAAACCAATAGGCTCACACATATGAAACAGCATTAACAACATAGCATTTGTAAACTTTTGCTCAGTACTGATGTATTTCATCCATTTGATAATGTAAATCTAGTTGCATTAAATGCAAAAACATCCACAACATTGGTTCTAGGCTACAGAATGCTGATTTATTTGGTCTAGAAATAAGTATAATTTACTGAAGAAAAAATTAATGTACATTAAGTTGCTATGGCCCATTATATTATTTAAACATTAGAAATTTTATCAAGTTTCTAACTCTAACTCTGAAACAACTGGGGAGTATGTATACGATATAAATTGCGACCAAACTAATTTTAACTTGTTGATAAATTTAATAGAATAGACCTCAAGGCAATAAGAGCAGAACAGTGAAACTTTTTGCTTTGTTTTATTTGTTTTCTTCTGCTTAAAAACACATTTTATTAGATGTTGTGTTTAGAATATATTTTCATTTGTATATAAGACTTATCAATATTACTATCAACATTAATAGTAGGTTGTTTATGGTATTATTGTCAACATTTCAGAGAGAATTTTATACTTATTTTTCCTCAATTGAATTTTAACCCCCTGGGTTTCCCGGCCGCCCCCCCCCCCCAAAACACACACACACATACACATATACACACATTGTTTTCAATTTAGGGGTGTTGAAAAAAAAGCTTTAAAAAATGAAATTCTATCACAAAAGTAAGTTAAATTTGAAGATATTATCTAAGAAATTCTCAGATATAAACTATCATTCATTAGACAGAAATAAGGATATTGTTTCCAGATTCCAGTCATTTATTGATTCTTCTATTGAAACTATTTTTGAGCACATAAATAAAATCCAGAGAAAGTATATGAAAAAAAACTGTAGAAATCCTGTAGTATAAACATCCTTTCCAATGTAATCAGCATTATTATCTCTAGATAAATACCATTTGAATGAATGTTATTTGATAAAATTGTTATATGCAAGAAAAATGGATTCTGAATGTAGATTAATCTGGTTTTGAACCCCATTTTTTATAACTAAACTTACCTTAGACAAATGATTTTTACCTCATTAAGGTTTGATTGTCTATATGTTAAATAAAAATAACTTTTTGGAAGTCTACTGAATGTAATATATGAGTAAATTATGGTATATTTTGGCATATAGCAGGTGTTTAATAAGAACCACTATCTTAGTGAGGATTATAGCAGTTCTCAATGTGGCCTGTGAGGATGTCTCATAGTTTGTGACATACTTTAAGAGAACTATTTATTTGTGTAGAAAACTATTTTCATCCTAAGTTTACATTTGAATTTTCATTCTCTCACTCATGTACAGAGGAGTTTCTCAGACACTACATGATATGTGAAGATATCATTGCTATGACTTATAAGTCTAATTTGCTTTTGTGTTTATTTTAGTTATTTTTAGTTGTAATTTAAAATGTAGAAAACATAATGTAATCTACTTTTTTAATTTTAACTTTTAATTTTAAATATAGGGAACATGAAAAGATGTAATGTATACAATCAAAAACTATTTGGGTATCTCAATAATTTTTAGGTATGTAAAAGAGTAGTGAGATCAACAATTTGAGAAAGCTGTGCTATAGTCTGAAACACAGGGTCCTGCACATAAAGTGATGCGGGTCCCAACAGTGAGCTCTGAGTGTGCGAGGAAGTATCATGGAATGGACCATTACTGCATGGCGATAAGAACAGAGGAGTGAATCTTAAACATGAAACAAAGACCGAATTCTAAATAAAACATTATCATCTTTCATTTTAATTATAAAGACTAGAACTATTTAATATGCCCAGCAGAATGGGCTTTTTTGTTTGTTTATATTTGGGGTATTTGTTCTTGTGTGTGTGTGTGTGTGTGTGTGTGTGTGTGTGTGTGTGTGTACACGTGCACGTGCACGCATGTGTGTTTGCACTGCTGTTAACTTCACTGTGTAGCAGCAAGCAGGCAGGCTGCCTGACTCTGACATCATTACATTCACTATTAAACTCAGCTCTTACTTTTGTTCAGACAATATGTGAACAAACCAATTCCCAAGGATTGTTTATTGTGATCATCCTATCTGTTCATTTAGAATCCTAACTTCCTTGGTTCTTCCCTGTATTTCAGTGTCAGCCATTCTGACAGCTAGTACGTGTGTATATTCTGGTTATTCAAATCCTTCCTGCATCATACACAATGAACCTGTCTTGTTACCCTTCAGACTACATACTCTCTTTCATAAAGTCGCTGGAGTTTATAGAGTTGACTGGAAAAAATTACATTCCATTTTGTGTTTATATGGAGGTAGGCTGATATAATAAAATAGCCTTCTGCCAAAAATAAGGATTTCAGGATTCCATTCTGAGCACTGCTGTGAACTCTAAGATCTAATTTACAAAATTTTGTGAATGCAAATGCATATATCCATAAGGTGAAGAAATTTGGGTGATTTAATAACCATTATCTGTAAGAATTCCTTGTGTTCTTATTTTATATTCATTAATTCATTCATTCACTCAACCAACAGACATTCATTACCAGGCACAGTGCTAGGAATTGTGAGTAAAAATAATCTGCACTAAACTTTTTCATGTATTACTTTCATGAAATTATTCATACTATCCACCTAATCATTTAAGAAACCGGCACACACAAAGCTTAATAATTTGACCACACTCTCAGAGTAATAAATGGCAGGGCTAAACTTCAAAGCCAGAATGACCAGCTCCAGAGCTTGCCCCTGTAACCACTAAGCTATATTGCCTGAAGCACAAAGGTAAGAGGAGTCACCCTATTGAAAAACTTCAGAGGCCACAGAAGAAGGCAGACATATAAACAAATAGGGTGATGTGATAAATGCTACAAACTAGCATTTTTAGAAAGACAATTGTCTTGTGCTACTCTGTTGTTTCAATATATCATGACATTTAATCCTCAGAACAAAATTTCAAGGTGGGTATAATTATCTCCATATATGTATATATAGTAGTAGATACTGAGCCCCTGAGAAGTTAACTAGTTTTCCAATACTCCATGGTTAGTAAGTCACTGAGCTGGGATTAGAAAAAATGTGTGATTCCAAATCTTCTATCATTTTGCATTGCATATACAGCATTCCTACCTTGACATTCTCTAAAATTTATTTCTCCATTGTTGTACTTATTCTTTCCATGATATTAAAATTGCAAATATAAACATAGTTTGCCCAAATTTACCAACAATGCAACAAATTATCACCTTTATACACAGCTGAAAGAATTCACAAAACAAAGAATTGGGTTGTCTAGAATCATTAGATACTGAAGCAAAAACAGTTGCTTTATACTTTTGCTTCCTGCCTCCTGGGAATTGAATCCATGTAATACCTAAAAAAAACTTGAACTTTTGAATCAGAGAAACACATAAGTATCTCAGATTTAGGGGAGATAGTAGAGATGCTTTTTTCTCATTTTACAAAGGTGGATTAATACCTAAGAGTTTAAGTTCATTGTCCAAAGTTTTATAATTAAACTAGAGGCCGATGCCTAAAATTTGTGTACAGGAGGAGAGTGTCCCTGAGCCAGCCTGCTCCCTCTTCAATTTGGCATCCCTCTCACAATCTGGAACTGCTGGCTCCTAACCACTTGCCTGCCTGCCTGCCTTATTGCCCCTAACTGCTTCTGCCTGCCAGCCTGATCGTCCCTTACCTGCTCCCGTGCTGGCCCAATCACCCCCAACTGTCCTCCCCTGAAAGCCAGATCACCCCAATTGCCCTCCCCTGCCAGCCTCCTCTGTGACAGGTGGTGGAGATGCCAGGACTGTGTGGAGCCATGGTATTCCCCAGGCCTCACTGCATGGAATAGCTGCTGGGCCATGCCTCTGCTCTGCATGTGGCCATTTTGTGGTGGCCATCTTGTGATGATATTCTGTGTGAGGGCACAAGGACCACCTAGGCTTTTATTAGTACAGATGAGGTAAAAATATAATTCAGACCTTTGGTCTCATACTCCATTATCCAGTAATCTATAAACACATATATTTACTAGAGGCCAGTGTATGAAATTCATACACTCGAGAGGAGGGTCTCTCAGCTTGGCCTGCACCCTCTCACAGTATGGGGGCCCGAGGGGGATAACTAACTGATGGCTTAGTCCTATTCCCCCTGGATATCCTTAGCGCTGCTCTGGAGACGGCCACAGAGGTGGCCATGGAGGCAGCAGCAGAGGTGGCCACTATGCTTGCCAGCTGTGAACCCTGCTTCTAGCTGAGCAGTGCTTCCCCTGAGGGAGCACACTGACCACCAGAGAGCAGTTCCTGCATTGAGCATCTCCCCCATGGTGGTGACTGTGCATCATAGTGACCAGCCATCCCTCTGTTCAGTCGATTTGCATATTAGTCTTTTATGCCTGCAAGATTGGGCCAAAACTGGTTCTCTGATATCCCTCCAAGGATCTTGGATTGTAAGAGGGTGCAGGCCAGGCAGAGGGACCCCACCTGTTCACAACTGGGGCCTGGGAAGGATGCGGGAGAATGGCCAGCCAGGGAGGGACTGCAGAAGGTCTCTAGGGCATGTCTGACCTGTCTCGCTCAGTCCCAGTGGGCTGGACCCCAGTAACATGCTAACCTACCAGTCGAAGTGTCTACCCCCTGGAGGTCAGTGCACATCATAGTGACTGGACATTCAGTTGACAGTATGCCCCCTGTGGTCAGTGCACATCACAGCAAGTGGTTGTGCAGCTTTAGTATATTAGTAGCATATTATGCTTTAATTGGTTGAATGGCCGACCATATGACCAAACACTTAGTATGTTAGGCTCTTATTAGATAGGATTATTATCACCTAGAAAATTTCTAAAACATTTTACTCATTTGTTTATAAGAAAATATAATAAGACCAATTCAGCATCAAGAGTGGTTATTCAGTAATCTGTATATTTAAAATATTTCCAAAATGACTGAATAAAATTCATTGCTAATTCTCATTATATATATATCATATATATATATATATATCTTTCAAAATAGGTTTAATATTATTATATATATATAGGTAGAAATAAGGGGAAGAGAAGAGTAGGAAATATAATGAGGAAGAGTACTAATGGGCAAGAGAGAGAAAATTATTATACACATGAAAGAAGGAATGAGTAGGGACAGGCAAAGCAAGCTCAGAGGTGCAAAGGGAGTTTCGCCGAAATGTGGTCCTTTTTGTTCAAAATGTATCTGCCACAACTCTTTTATATACTGCCTTCATTTCTACCATTTTATTTCCCAAATCATTCCATCTTCCCTCTCTTCACACACATGCACGCATGTACACAAAATATACAAATAAGTGCAATAGCAGACCTAAGAACACCTGACAATTCCTGTGGATTCTAATGTTAACGATGTGGAAAAGACCCAAGATTAATTCAGCATTGCTCCCATTCTGTGAATAGCTCTCAAGTGTTCAGTTAGAATGAATTCAATTCCATAAATTATCGTGCTTGATATATATGCTCACTGGGGAAATATGCTGATGAAGTTGACCTTAAGTAAATACAGGTTTATAAACTGTGTGTTTGTGCAAGGTTTGAACTTTCCAACAGCTTGAAGAATATATTCATAAGAAGCCACCCTGAATTTTTCAGATTTTGACACTTTGATATCTTACTAGAGCATGAATCTGGATGAATACACTACCAGTGAGCACACATAAATGGGAGACTCTATATATTTTTTTCATAACTTCACTTCCTTTCTTTAATTTGGCAAAGAATAGTTTTTAGTCCAGATCAAATCACTCTGTTAGAATTGCTTTCTTACTGTTATCTAATGGCCAAACTCTATCATGCTATTAATTTATATATATTATGTATGATTTATATGTATATATATGTACATTTTCTAAGTGATAAATACCAACATAGAAAAAATTATAAACAAAATAAAATAAACAGACTCACCTAGCAAACAGTTTTGCTCACATATTAAAGCAAGAAAATTATTTAATCTTCCAATTTTAAAGAAGAGAAATAATAAAAAATATGTACATATGGTTACTACAGTTGCATTTTGATGTTCCATGAGCACAAGGGTGAAAAATTACTAACAGACCTTTAACACTAGAAGTACTCTCAAAACTTAGATAAAAATATGAAAGAATACATTTAACTTCAATTGCATAGCATACTCATTAAGTAAAAATAGCCTTAGCGCACTAGTTATTAATTGAAGTATAAGTCTAAGATTTAAAACAAAGGATCAATTATGTCTTCTTCAATAGAAGAAATCATGTATTCCTTAACTGGATGTTTAATAACAGTTTTATTTCAACAGAGGGATTATATAAACCATAGAATTAAATCTATACCATAAAGTCTCAAGATGAAAAGGTTTTACTCTTATATTTTTATGTTGTTCTATTGAGAAGAAAGCTTTTATTTAAAATTATAATATCTGGTTAATGATCCATATGTTTGTGATATACAATGTTCAATACCTATAGGGATTTTTCTTCAAAGTTCTTACTTCTTCATATTTCCATTATCTGGATGTATTGTTTTTAATATTATCATTTTAATACTTTCCTGTGCCCTTGCCATGACAAAACAGAAATCTTCCAGTGCACTCCATGATTGGAGAAAATAAAAACATTAAAATACATTTCTTTAATATTCAAATGCACTTCTGAATAGTTCTATCACCTCAAAGTTATCCTTTGATTGAGAAGCACTGGATCTATGTCTGCTTGTGAAAATTCATGAACTCCCATCTAATCTGGCCCCATCTTTCCCTACAGTACACACCTTTCTGTTTCCCTCTTTGGTTGCTCCAGATCAGTGCAGTCTGACAGTCCCAGCAGTGCTCTGTCCACTGATTTCTATGAGGCTTAGCAAAAGCTGCTGCTTCTGCTTGGGAGACTACTCTTCCCACTGCCCCCTCCCCCAAATATACACTTTTAAAAATAACAAATATGTCTCAAATTTAAATTTGTCCTTCAGACACCATCTGGTTCAAAGTATCTTATAATCTTCCCATGATACCTCAAGGCTGTATTTTGTTAATTTTTATTAATTTTTATACATATCTCCCCAATGCCCCCCCTTCCTCCCAGGCATACCCCAACCCCCCAGTGTCTATGTTCATTGGTTATGCTTATATGCATGCATACAAGTCCTTTGATTGATCTCTTATTTACCTCACCTAACTTTAATCTTCCTGCTGTATTTTCACAGTCTGTTTGAAGCTTTACTGTCTCTGTATCTATCCTTTTATTCATCAGTTTATAATGTTCTTTATTATCCACAAATGAGTGAGATCATGTGATGCTTCTCCTTCATTGACTGGCTTATTTCACTAAGCATAAGGCTCTCCAGTTCCAACCAGGTGGCTGCAAATTGTAAGAGTTCCTTCTTTTTAATGGCAGCATAGAATTCCATTGTGAAGATGTACCACCGTTTTCTGATCCACTCATCTGCTGATGGGCACCTAGGCTGTTTCCAAATTGTAGCTATTGTAAATTGTGCTGCTGTGAACATAGGGGTTCATAAATCCTTTCTGACTGGTGTTTGTGATTTCTTAGGATAAATTCCTAAGAGTGGGATTGTTGGGTCAAATGGGAGATCCATTTTTAGTTTTTTGAGGAAACTCCATACTGTTCTCCACAGTGGCTGCACCAGTCTAAAGGCTGTATTTGGTACCCTCTGATAGCCTTGAGCAACACCTTATGATTGGTTTATCAAAGCACGTGCCACACTGCATTATAACTATGTGTTTCTTTTTCTTTTCCTTTCCTTGTTGGTGTACTTGAAGGCCAATATCCCAGGCCCTAACACCTTGATGGTCTCATGGTAAACAATAAGTAAATAGGTAAATAAATATATAAATATAGATTTGCTGAAGTGCTTCATTATTACTCAAAAAATGGCATATGAACTAGTACTTTATTTAGAAGACAGCAATATGCATTATTTATGCCCTGAGTTCTCCCAAAGAAGTGTCAATTAGCCTATAAAGAAATATAAGATATAGGAAAGGAAGGTAAATTTTAAGCAAATGGAAAAAATGAAGTAAATGGAAAGTGATGTAGGAGCATAAAATGAAGCCAGAAATATAAACTAAGGTGATAATTATAAATGCATATAAAACCATTTCTCTCTGGTCATGATAGTATCTTTGCTCTATTCAAACTCTAAATGCAGAGATTTTCTCTTTATTTAAAGAAGATCTGTCACCTGCAATTTCTTCTAGTCTTGAGTCTGACATGCTTCCCTAACTTGCCCAAAGTTTTGGAGACAATTTTATGAAAAGCTTAAGAAAACTGGTCATTTCCTTAGAAGCCTTGTCCTCCTACTTCTTCTCCCAGTGGCCCCTCAATTTAGGTTTTGATACAATTGTACTAAGTTATATTAATTGGTACATTCTTTTTTTAAATTATATTTTATTGTTTTTGTTTTTGTCTTGTTTTTTGTTTTTTTTGCAGAGAGGAAGGGAGAGGGATAGAAAGTTAGAAAATCAGTGAGAGAGGAATATCAATCAGCTCTTTCCTACACACATCCTACTGGGGATGTACCTGCAACCATGCCCTTGACTGGATCGAACCTGGGACCCTTTAGTCTGCAAGCCAACACTCTATTCACTGAGCCAAACCAGTCTAAACATTCTATTCCACATGTTTAGAGATAATTACATTGAAAGATAGAGTGCATATTTGCATATATAAATATGCATCAGATGCAAAATACATGCTTGTGATTTATTTTGTAAAATCTTAATTTACAGTATACTCAAAAATATCTTTGCTATTTGTCAATAGGAAGTATTTTTTTAAATATATTTTATTGATTTTTTACAGAGAGAAAGGGAGAAGGAATAGAGAGTTAAAACATTGATGAGAGAGAAACCGATCAACTGCCTTCTGCACACCCCCTACTGGGGATGTGCCCACAACCAAGGTACATGCCCTTGACCGGAATTGAACCTGGGACCCATCAGTCCACAGGCAGACGCTCTATCCACTGAGCCAAATCGGTCTCGGCAATAGGAAGTATTAATCAATTCTATTTTACTGGAAATTGTGTGCACAAAAGTTTTCTCAAATAAAATAAAATAATCAATGCATAAATTTGACTGTCATGAGTGAAAACTGAAGTGTCTAGACTTATTTTTATTTCAATTTGGTTATGCTATAGTTTTTCTGCTTAATTAATACTTTTCATTATTCATGTCTGTTTTGATCTTAAAAAAAATCAAAGAAGTTATTAAATGTTTTAATCTCTCCAAACCTCAATATTCTTAAATGTTAAAAATTGGAATTAGTGTTTCCTCTCCTTGGGTGAAAGCACTATCTAAATACTAGGTTACCTTTATTGAATCAACCTGAACAATTTGATAAAAAGAAATATCAAAAGTAAATTATTCAACACACTGATTTCATGTTTTCTTGGGGGGAAAAATCTTGAAATTATGCAGTAAACCTAATATCTTCTTTCTGTTTTGTCTAGTAGAATGATTCCCTTAAAGAATGCTAATCTTTTTAATAATTAATTTATTCAATGAGTATTTTGGGGTGTTCTCCTCTGGACCAGGTGATGTT
>JAAGEH010000030.1:36143350-36296703 GCA_011751065.1 Lasiurus cinereus
GAGAGAGAGAGAGAGAGAGAGAGAGAGAGAGAGAGAGAGGAAAGATTGATTTTATTCCGTTGCCTAGATATGTCAGGCAGTATAGGCTTTGTATCTCATTTAATCCTTACCCAAACCCTGAAATTTATGTATTATCATCTTCAGTGTACAGAATTGCAAACAGACTCAGAAAAGCAAAACAGTGACCCAAGGTCTCAAAGCCCAACAAATTATAGAACAGGGGTTTAAATAAGTTATCTCTGAGAATAAGGCCCACATTTCTAAAACAGTTACCCTTAAGTGGGAGAATACATCTAAACAGGGTGGAAAACAATCAGCCCCTGACAAGATCAGAGCTTCCTACCCTTTTTACTAATAGCATTCCTTTTGAAGGGTGAGGTCATGTAGACTTTCCTGATTTCTAATATCTGGGAATCGGCTTCCCTATAGAGAGCTATATTACTTAATTAGTTTATGATACTTTCTAAACTTTCCAGATTCCAGATTTAGCTTCAAGTAAGTCACCTTTGCTGTTATAGACTCTGGTTTCTCATCCCTAACCAGACTTTCATAACTCCTATTTTCCCCATTTCCATTGAACCCATGGTTTTTTTGGAAGTCATTCATTCTTTGTGTGTGTGTGTGTGTGTGTGTGTGTGTGTGTGTGTGTGTGTGTGTTTAACAATAAAAATTGTGGAACTACAATAAAAAATACTCTCCTCTCCGCTGCTTCTAGGGATGGAATACAAAAGCAAGAAGAATAGAGAATCTGTCCAACTCTAATCTACTACTTCCCTCTGGCTTAGCCTACCAACTGGTCCAATTATTTTCTCTCTTGTTATGTGCATGTGTATTAATCTTTTAAGGTCTAATTAAGATAATGCCATAATTCCTTTTTATTATTTTAGGTTTTTTCAATTTTCGTGAAATATATACATATGTTAAGGGCATATATGAAGACATTTTAATGTATAATTATAATGAAATACAGATAAAGACAAAGAATAGTCACAAAATCTGTAAATAACTCAAAATTAGCCATTTTACTAAATCAACTAAATAGTCCAATTTTTATAAAATATGTCAATTACACCAATCATTTCACCACACAGCTGTTTGATTAAATTGATTGGAAATTCACATAACAGAGTGGCAAATACGATGTTATTTTTATATGTCAAATATGATGTTATTTTTATTATATGTGTATATTTTATAATACAGTAAATATGGTGGAAATATTAGATAAATAGTTAACTTTAAACATTTCTAACTTGCAAGGAACCTAAAACTCTTTCCCAAATTGACTTAACATGTAAGTAAGTTTATTAGAGCTTATAAAAATTTATTATATTTTATCTTGAATCCCATTTGGGAAAAGGACAAAATTCTCTTCAAATTATGTCACAAAGTGACTGCAGTTCTAGAAGCACAATCGATATTGATTAATAACAATGAAAAGGAGGGCTGCCTCAAACCTGGCACAATTCTATCCTCAGGGACTCTTGGGGCTATCAGGGGATGAGCAGTTCTGTGCTGGTAACATAAACCACTCTGCTCAATTTTGATCCCTGACAAAATAGAGTTTGCTCAGTAGGGTTTGGGTAATTTCCTTTGGGAAATTAGCCCAGTAAAATCCTTAGATAGTGCTCAATTTTTTAACTTATGAATTCATAAAATTAACACTTTTCAAACCTCCTCATAACTAGGAACAAGTACATGCATACACTCACACATTTACACGAGTTAGACATAACTACTCCAAACAAAGGCAAAATTTAGGTCTTGACTAGAAGTCTGAACAGAACTCATCTCTTACATTAAAATACTGATTCAATAGATATGAATGCAATTGATCAACCAGTATTATATACAATTCTTCATCGCACATTTAGGAAAAGGTAGTCTATCTTAAGGATAATTTTGGAAGGAGCAGAAGACAAAATTGATTGTTTGAAATTATTAAAATTTCCGTTGGGTCTATTTTTTAGCATGAGCTATGCTAATATTATGTGTGTACTATAACTTGCACTTAGGACTGACTATAATTTAACTGAAATTAGTTCTTTAAAAAATAAAAAAGGTTTCCTGTGTTCTGATTTTAAAAAGCAACCTCTTTTACTTTTTTCCTAATTTTCCCCCTTTCTTTTCTGTTTCCCTTCTTAAGTTAAAGTTGGTTAACATAGTCTCCTTTCCTACCTATCCTTACGTATCTGACATGCTACAAAGCCCCTGGAGCACACTTTTCGGCTGATGAAATGTCTTCAGGCCCTGCTTCAAACTCTCCTGCTCCCATCCTGTGTTGGAAAACAATTACCCAGGGGCCTCTTGTGTTTCTGCATGTCTTGTGAGCAGAGCCACTGACAGCTTTTGTTCCCACCTCTTTTAAAAAATGTGTGTAATAGCGAATAGTCTCTGAAGACAGAAGAAGTAGCTCTCCTTCTGGAGCAAAGGGCAGGTCTGTTTACAGTCCAGTATAATAAAGATAATTGCTCCCTCTGTGGTAAAGGGCAGGTTTGCTTGCTCCCATTATATAAAAAAATACTGAGTTTCCTAAGCTCAGGGAACCTCAGCTATGACATAAACCCACTGGGCATGTAGGTGTCACCTAGCCCTCATTGTATCACCTTGAGCAGTGCCTGGGGGACTGCTGCAAGAAGAAGACAATACTCTGCCTACCACTGTTGCTATGAATAATACACTGCCCTTTCTCTGTCTCCTGTCAATGTACATGAAACTGTGGCAGGTCCTTCACTGTTCTCGGCATCTTGTGTCCCCAGTGTCTGTCCTGTTTTATATAAGGATTCTCTTCTCCATCCAGATCCTCTAGATGATGACTCATTGGTTGGTCAGTCATTTCTCAATCTTTCAATTCAGTTTCTCTCAAATTTTTGCCTCTTTAGTCTAAAGTTTCCCCTTGTGCAGAAAACACAGTATCAAATTAAATAATAAGTGACCATGAACTAAAGTCAGGGGTATAAAATGGATAAGAAAGGAAGTGCAAGTACAAAGGGAAATCTGGATTATCTGTGGAGGATGGGCCATAAGAATAGGTACCGCAGCTGGATTTTCAATGTCATCTCCACTGGAGACATCCCTCCTGGGTCATGGGTTTGGAATAGGGTGCCTTGCTGGGCTGAGTGCCTTGCTAATTTGACAGTTTACTCTGCCTTTTCACTTCTTTGTACTCAATGCCAAAAATATTACTTCCTTAGCAGTTCTATTCCTTACCTCCCTTCCTACCATTTTAACAATAAAATCAGTAGACTAACACTCAGATAAATATGGTTAGTGGTCATGATTTTTTTACCTCTGATTTTAGAGAGTTTAGGAGGGATGAGCAATAGCCCTCTGCAACTGGAGTCCTGAGACTCAATGGCTACTTATTATAAATGCAGAATCTGCAGGCTGTGTATGCCAAAGATTTTGAATCAGTAGGGTTGGTGTGGAAAAACAAATTTTCCATTTTTAATGAGCTTCTTTGGTAAATCTTAAGTTTGTCTGCAGTATATATATGAAAAATTCTGTCCACAAACTGCCTCTTCATCTGGTATTATGCACCTTTGCTCAGTCTCACAGAGATAGTTCAATTCCAAATGCATACATTAGTCACTGACAAATCTTACTTAATGGCAGTGATTTGCCCTAGCAGATGCTCTACTGCCAGGGGTATTTAGACAGTTATTTTTGGCCCATGAAATATCTTTTCATGAAACTGAAAGATAGATATTAATATGAAAAACTGTTTTGTTCTAAAATTTTTTCATATATTTAGAAAATTTTCTTCTGATCTATGGTATGATACCATATGAATTATTAGCAATAGCAATCAATAGGAAGATGTATAAGTGGAATGAAAAAGTTAAAGCTATAACTTGCACCTACTTGGCAAAATACTAGTACCCCCAAAGTACTTTATTTGAATAGGTTATATAATGCCAAACTTTTATATATATATATATACACACACACACACACATATATATATATATATATATGTCTATATATATATTATTGATTTTTTACAGAGAGGAAGGAAGAAGGATAGAGAGTTAGAAACATCGATGAGAAAGAAACATCGATCAGCTGCCTCTCGCATGCCCCCCACTGGAGATGTGCCCTTAACCAGAATCAAATCCGGGACCTGATTTCAGTCCGTAAGCTGACGATCTATCCACACTGAGCCAAACGGGTCTCGGCTGCCAATTTTTTTTAGAAAAATACTAAGAGGGTATTTTTGAAAAGTTAAGACTATTGCATCAGTTAGTGAGATCATGTGATACTTGTCTTTCTCTGACTGTCTTATTTCACTTAGCATAATACTCTCCAGGTCCTTCTAGGCTATCTGAGGAGCAAAACAGACCTAAAGACATAGAAGCATGAAACAGACTGATTAATCTCAGAAGAAATGGGGGCAAGGAGGGAAGAATTAATCAAAGAGTTTATATGCATATATGCATAACCTATGAACACAGACAATTGTGCTATTGAAGACCAGGGAACGGTAGTGCGAGGTGGAGAGGTCAATGGGGGAAGAAAAATAAACATCTGTAATCCTTTCAACAATAAAGATACATTAAAAAAATCACTATTTCAGTTATGGCTGTTGAAATCATAAGGTACAAAATAGGGTGTTAATAAAAAATATTTTATATCAATATTTTGAGATGCATTTAAAGAAAGGGCATGGCTAATGGCATTGATAGTTCTGCAAGTATTTCTTCACTAACTTCCTAATAATGATGTTGATGAGAAAATTTCTTTTTCTCCATATTTTTTCAAATTAAATAACCTAAGTAATAGGAGCAGCACAATAACTGCTTTCTTTGTCGAATACTGACCAGTACACTTCATTTCCATCAGGTTTGATTAGCAGTCTCACAGTGACATTGAGTCAAAATAAGCTACAGGTGAAACCTACAAGAATGACGAAAACACCATGTGTCTGCAGGGCTTTAGAGGTAGGGATACCACAGTTTTCAATGGCAGGGACCAGGGGAATATAGGAAATATCACCATCTGCACATTCAGCTGAATTATGATGGGATTATTTGGGAATAGATGATACATAAAACAATTTGACCAATATTTTAACATATATGCATTTTTCACATCAATAGGTGGGTCTTTATCAATAGACTATTAAAAACAGCAACATATATTTCAGATAGCATTTTTCAGGTAGTTTATTTTTCCTCCGAAGTTATTTTGATAAAAGTTGATGGGACTTACAGTTTACGACAACTTTTACTTTCTTCACGTCTGGGAATGACACATCGTTTTCTGCACTGCATTCATATTCTCCAGCTTGGTCCCTGGTAATTCCATAAATGTCCAAATACTGTCCATTTTCAAATGGTTTGGCTACGAGAAAGAAAAAATTAGAGCATGTTACATTGTGACTGCCTGAGGCTTCATTCAAGTAAAGCAACAGACGTATGTCTTCCTATTAGATATTGCTGACAAAACAATTTCAAATGAAGGTGGGTAATTATTAAAACCTTTGTTCTCCTGTGTTCCGAGGGAAAGTCAGAGAAAAAAAGCAAAAACAGAACAAGGGATGCTATAACAATACTGTTTCCCCAGAATAGGATATACATGTGTTCTTTTTAATTGATTGTGGTCTCCTAACCTTGTCACGCATCAAATAGAGCTTGGCACACTTCTATAATTGAGTTCAACAACCTCCTAGCAGTGCAGATGAAGTTCACTAATATCACTTGGTTCATATTGACTTTTATACACTGTATGCTAGCAACCTGACACTTAACCTAACTAAATGTTACTTTCCTTTTGGGGAAATCTCATACTCATTCTCAGTGTTTCAAGCCAGATGGCTTGAAAATAGTAGAGAAACATAATAAATCATTACCGTGTTTCAGTTTCTAAAATTATTTATTTTTTTCAAGAGAGGTACATCTTATATACTATATATGACCCACAAAATAAACCTCAAAAAATCTTTATGGCTCTCAAATGAAAAGTTAGAGTGGTCATAAAATGACACTAAATGATCTTTATTTTTAATATTTCAGGGAAAACATTCTATTTGACTAAAGATAGCAGATTAAGAATATAAAGACATAATCACAGGTGAAAGAATATCCTCAATGAGTTAGATTGAAAAAAAAGAACGATGCCTTCTGAAATAATGGAATTTTTGTATTTATTTGAAAGCAGAGAAACATTGAGTAGGAAAGGCTGTGATTATCATGGCAAACAAAATGTTAATTCCAAGAGGTTGCCACCCTTCTCCCTTCTTGGACAAGTCTTCTAAAATCACAGTTCAAGGCATACCAAAGAAAACTGGAAAATAAAACAAAATTAAACGGTCTGTTTTTAAAATCAACCTTAGTTCTGTTTTCATTTTACTCTGTCACCAAAACTATTATAATAATGTATGTTATACAACCAGTAAGAATATTTAATTTTATATGAATGAAGCAAAATAAAACTTAGTTATGCTGCTCCAAGTCTAAAATCCATGTCAATTAAAAACAACATTTTTACTTTTTTCCTGTGGGCTCTGTTACCTGGCCCTAAATCAGTTGCTGCTTTGTTTGCCTTCCAGGTAACTAAGACTTTATTAGCTGCAATCTGGAGGGTTTAGGATGTATATGATTAGGGCACTACTCTTTTTTTTTTTTTGGTTAATCACAAAGTGTAGACAAAAGAGAGTTATACTTAGATGGTGGTTGGCTGGTAAACTATTTCAGGTATAAGAAGAAAAATTACAAAAGCAGCAGTTGTCTTCAAAGTCCACATACTTAAAATTTGATCCTATAACCACTTTTTATTACCAGTGTCCTTACCCGATTCCAATGTACAAATAAAACATTGATTGATTTTCTATTGTTCCCATCTTCTCTTATTTTCACTCTTATTAATGAAAATAATCTAAGCTTATATGTATCTGCAAAAACTACTAAAATTTAGGGAGGGCAGAATCCTTATTCACATTCTGGAATTTTTAAAGTATAACTTGAATTAATTCAAGATCAATATTAAATGAAAATTCAAATATGAATGAATTGATATATAGTGCATTAGAAGTAACCTGGCTGAGCAATGAAAAATGAAGTCAATCACAAGTTAAAGGTATCCTACTGTGAAACATTATAAAACAAATTTATTAAGGCCTAACTTATTTCAGTATTAAAATGTTACTTGAATATTTCTATTTTTGTGTATGAGAGAATTTTTAAAAATTGTGTCTTCCAAAATGAATTTTATAAAATATGTACATTATACCTGTTTGAATAATCAACTATTTTATAATTCTTAAATAAATAATTAAATATAGTATGTGTGAGTTTCTGTGTTACTGTCTTTTGCTGTTTAAACATTGTAGACATATAAACAATTGTTCTTAAAGTAATGAAAGATAAGAAGAAATGCATTAGAAAGGTGTATCTACCAGGAAAAAAAGGCAGGCTCTGAAAGATTGAAAGCAACTATAATATGCTGTATGACAAAAATAACTCCAGTGTCAGAACCACTACATCAGTCAACTCGAAGAACACCATTTATAACTAGTGAATGTTTATCTCTGGAGTTTACTACACAATCACCTAACAATGTTTAGGGATCCACCTCAACTCCACCAAAGAACAATATCCCTATTTACAACTACTAGAATTAGCAGTAAATGTTTATGTATTTCTTAAATCAATAGCTATAGAACCAGTGAATGAATGATATTGCCAACACTAACCATCAGTAATATAGCACTAATATAAAGACACTTAGCGGGGGGAAGCATGCATTCATGGTTAACTTCATTTTTCTCACTTACATGCACGATATTATGCATCAGCTCTCCCAACATGTGTGCTCTAAGTATTCTCTTGTGTTTACATAAGTAGCTCTGTTTCTATCCTGGACTTTCCCTTGCTCTCTTCTCAGTCTGATCTCACCAGGCATACATTTCAGATTTGAAACTTGGACTGGCCCAGGACTCAAACTCTGCAGCTTCCTAGTTATCTGTACTTGGCTTGGCTGTCTTTGGTTTTTGTTGTCCGGTTTTCCTCAATAGTAATTTTTCACCTTAGTTGTGGAGCCAAGGAAACCAATCCTCTTTTATACTTGGCTGGGTTGCCTCTTTTTCCATCACTCCTGACACAAGGGGAGAGGATTTGAGCATTACAATGCAAAGGACATTTAAGTTCATGCATTGTATCCCAACTACTCTTCCCAAATGGAGGGTAAACAGATAGGGAGCCAGACACATGAGGACCATCACCAACACCAAGCCTTTACAATGTTTATGAGGATATTCACTACCTTGGGGTGCTCCTATAAATTTAGATGAAAAAAAACATTGTATAATATTTTCTTATCTTTTATGATACTGATATAAATAAATGTAAATTAAATATGGCAGCCCTCTCTGGTCACAGGTTTTGCCAATCTCTGTGAGTGCAGTGACAGTTTCTGTTCTGTTCATCTCTGAGTCTTCAGCCCTAGGGGCATACTCTTGGTAAATATTTGAGTAAATAAACGAGTACACATTTTAAAATGAATGAATAAAGTCCTGTAAAGATAGAGCACAGAAAATCAGAACTAAGTGCTTATATTCAAAAAAGTTGTCACTTCTCTTTCTGAGTCCTGGAGAAGGAAAAGGAATTTACAAAGCATTGTCATCTTTACTGACATCCTGAAGTGATAGGTGATGGCCAGGGTGAGAACAGACTACAGTTTTCATAGATCCTTTGTAAAATAAAAACTTACAAAAACTTCCAATATGATTTGAAGAAAAAAGGGATAAGTACTGCCTATAGTCTCAACAATAGTTCTCTTTTGTGTGTAGTCTCTTCTAGGCATAGGTAGACTTTTCTCAAAAAACGAAGAACTGGAGAGATTCCCCATGCTTTTAATAATGCCACTATTATCACCATTTTCAAAAGGAAAGGTGAAAAAATAGGATGTAGCTATGCTCTATAAAAATCTCTCTCATCAGATTTATAAGAACCTCGTCAGAAATATTCCTATGGTGGCCACTAAAAGGATATTCAGACTTAGCTTCATGGTTTGAGAAGGTATTTGAACCATACTTGATATTGCATATAAAAACTGTAAGCAACAGAATCAAATTTCTACAAAGTATCAATAAGTTTCAGAAAACAAAACAAAACAAACAAACAAAAACACACACACACACATTTGACAAAATATATCTTGCTTTTCTTAATTTCTAGGACTTGATCTTTTATGAGTTTTCCTCTCATCGTTTTGACCATTTGCTTTCACTTTTTCAAGAGAAATCCTTTACTGTTTCACATGCCTTAAATATTGATTTTGTCCTGACTTTTTTTTCCTTCACTGAAAACACTATTTATAAGGAATCTTGTTCATTCATTTGCATTTCATTACTATTTATGTATTGATCCACCCTCGATTGATCAACTTAGTCCATATCTATATCTTAAATACATCTAACTGGACATCTTCATTTGGATGACTCGCCGACATCTCCAAGTCAGCTCACACAAAATAGCCTGCCCTCCCCTGCCATCTCTGCAGCTCCTTCTGGACTCCAAGACTGTGAGTGCTTTGACCATAACCCAGTTGCTCAAGCCAGAAACCTCATTATTAACATTGACAATACATTTTATCTCAGTGCCCACAACTATCAGTCACCGTGTCCTGTAAATTTTGCCTGTTAAGTAATTCTCAAACCTCTTCTAGAAGCCCTGTGTCTCAGTTACTGGTCTCTGAATACACATACTCAGGGTAATGATTGTATACTGATTTGCAGAGTTATTTCAATCATTTTCCAAAACCCTTGCTCAGAAAGAATCATCCATTTTTCAAGGTTTCACTGCAGGAGTATATTTTGTTAGGGTTTCATAGCCATTTATTACTGAATGGTCATCTGCAAGTGGGTTTTCAAAATCTCCTTCAAAGGGTTTATTTACATTCATGATTGTTATTTCCTGTCAGCTTATTATCCACCAGGATATTTGGAATCCTGCAAGTATTTCTTCTATGGGTTGTAGCATACTGAGAAGTTAGGGAGGTAGGTTCTAGAACTAGTCTATCTGGCTTCAAATACCAGTTTTGCCATTCGTAGATATATGGTATTATACCAGAAATTTAACAGTTAGTTTACTCATCTGAGATGTGTGAGAATAACAGGAACTGCCTCATATGGATGTTGTAAGGATTAATTGGGTTAATGGAACTAAAGCACTTAGAACTCATCAAAGGAATTAAAAAATGCATTAGCTGCTATTACAATGCATATTTTTAGGCATGCCAGGAAGGTCAATTTAGATAAATATTGTTTCCATGGTGAGAGGTCACTATATTCGAGAATTAGTGCTCTGTCTTAACATGTTATTCAAGTGGAACTAGAAGTTAAAGTAAGAAAGTCACTCAAGTAGCATTATTAGAAATTATCAGTTCAGTTCTCATATCACTGTAGGAAATCAGTACACACATCTGCCCTATAGGTCTGTAGATGGGGGTGACAGTTGATCTCATGTGGGGTCACTTTCTGTCTTTCTGAGTACCCAAGCACAATTTAACCTTCTTGTTTCACTTCACTTTTTTCCTTTCTTTATATATAAAAAGGATACATATATAATATTCACTTATCATATATATATATATCCATATATATATATATATCTGTATATACATATATAAATATATGTGTGTGTGTGTGTGTGTGTGTGTGTGTGTGTGTGTGTATACTAGAGGCCCAATGCACAAAATTCATGCATGTTAGATATGTGTCCCTCAGCCCAGCCTGCACCCTCTCCAATCTGGGACCCCTTGAGGCATATCCAACTGCCCTCTGACAATCAAGGACTGCTAACTCCCAACTGCTCACTTGCCTGCCTTACTGATTGCCACTAACCGCTTCTGCCTAACATCCTGATCACACCCTAACTACTCCCTGGCCAGCATGATTGATTCCTAACTGCTCCCCTGTTAACCTGATTGCCTCTAACTGCCCTCCCCTGCAGGCTTGGTCACCCCTAACTGCCCTCCTCTGCAGGCCTGGTCACTCTTAACTCCTCCCCTGCTGGCCTGATTATCTACAACTGCCCTCCCTTGCAGACCTGGTTCCTCCCATCTGCCTTCCTCTGTTGGCCATCTTGTGTCCATGTGGGGGCAGCCATCTTGTGTGTTGAAGTGATGATCAATTTGCATATTGCTCTAAATAAGATAGAGGCCAGGTGCACAATGGGGGACCACCTGGTTTGCCCTGAAGGGTGTCCCAGATCAGGGTGGGGGTTCCCTTGGGGCATAGGGTGGCCTGGATGATAGGCTTGTGGTGGTTTGCAGGCTGGCCACACCCCCAACGACCCAAGTGGAGTCCCTAGTATCTGGGATTTATTCATCTTCTATAATTGAAACTTTGTAGCCTTGAGTGCAGCCAAGCCTCCTGCTCTCCGTTGCTGCAGCCATTTTTTGGGGATTTATTTATCTTCTATAATTGAAACTTTGTAGCCTTGAATGGAGTCCAGGGCAGGCCAGGGTGTGCAGGAAGTTTGGCTTCCTCTATTGCTGGGGGAACACAAGTCTCCTGCTCGCTTGGTGACCACAGGTTGGGTTAATTTGCATACTCATTCCTGATGGACTAGTGGGCGTGGCTTGTGGGTGAAGCAAATGGTCAGAAAGATGAGAGGAAAACTCATAAAAGATCAAGTCCTTTATTGTCAATTTGCATATTACTCTTTTATTAGATAGGAGATAAATGTGTGTGTGTGTGTGTGTGTGTGTGTGTGTGTGTATAAATCAGCCTTGAATAGTCTCTGATCTGAAAACAGTATTCAAAGATGGCTTTGAGTTTCTGATGGGAATTGTCCACTGAGTGAGATAGCACCCCTCTGGACTTCTTTATCTTTATGTACTTGATTACTGCAGTCTAGAACACCTTATCCTTTAATTCACCCTAATAACTGCTTCTCATCCTTCAGGTCTCTGCTTATGCATTGCCTCCTCAGAAGAAACTTTCATGATTTACTCCTAACTCAGTCTAGTAGCTCCATGTTATATGTTTACATATATATGTTATATAAACATGTGTTATGTGTTATATACATGTTTCCTATTATTTATTTAATTATTAACAACTTTTAAAATATCTTTTCTGTTACACTGTAAGTTCTGTGATATAAAAATCCTCAACTTATTCCATGTTTAGTATGGGCTCTATAGATTTGTTGACTATATATTAAAGAAAGATAATAATAGGAAGTTCAGAAAATTTGACATTTCATTAGATAAGGTAGATTAATCTCCCCATTTAAAATAATATACCTTTTATTAATTCCTAATTGTGTGTAAGTGACTGTGTTTTTAATTATGAATTCCTCAGTTAGACTTGGGTATACATATGAGGTAGTTTCATTACCTAAAATAAGATACTAGCATTTAAAGAGGTTACATTTCTTGCTGATGAGCCCATTGACAGATATGATATTCAGAACTAATTCCAAAACTTATATGTCTGGTCTATATATCATTGAAATGCTACATTAACATTATCTTTGTATGGTGATAATAAACATGCTTACTCTCTATATACACTAAAGTAGGTCATGTCTGTGTAATCCTTGCTCTTAGAACTATAAAGCAGTATGTAGATGTTAATTTAATCTTTGAAAGGTGTTATTGGTCTTTTATTAGTTTTCTATGGCTGTAATAATAAATTACCACAAATTTACTAGTTTAAAATCCTACAAATTTAGTATTTAGTTCAGAAGCATAGCACAGGTCTGTGATAATTAGAATAATGGGTCCCCCAAAGATATCTACACCCTAATCATTGGGGTCTGCAACTCTATTAACTTGCATGGCAAGTAAGATTTTGCAGGTTTGATTAATGTTAAGTTTCCTGAGAAGGGCAATTAATTATTTGGAAGGGTTCAATCTATCACATGTGTCCGTAAGAATAGGACAGGAAGGGAAAACAGTGCATTGAAAGACGTGACAGAATAAGCCACCAAGGCTGACTCTGAAGATGGAGGAAGTGAGGTCCAAGCCAAAGACAGCTGTGGCCTCTAGAAACTGGGAATGACCCTCAGATGACAGCAAGGAATTGATTCTTCTCTAGAGCTTTCAAAAGGAGCATAGCTCATCACACTTAGCTTTTAACCTGCTGAGACTGGTGCCAGACTTCTGACCTGCAGAAGTGTAAAGTAATACATTTGTGCTGTTTTAATCACTGACTTTGTGGTCATTTGTTACAGCAACAACATGAAATGATACAGGATCTCATTGAACTAAAACAGAAGTGTCAGTAGTACAAGATTCCTTCCTGAAGGCTTATTTTGCTCATTCCGGTTGTTGGGGAGGTTTCTGTTCCTTACAGGTGTTGTGCGAGGATCCCCATTTCCTTGGCGGAGGGATATTCTCAGCTTCTAAAGGTCATTCTCATTGTTTGGGTCACAGCCCTCTTCCTCCATCTTCCAAGCCAGTAAATGGTGGGGCAATGTCTCTGCTAATTTAAATCTCCAGTCTAAGTGGTCTTAGTTGTTGAGTTTATTAATACCACTGAAAATATGTGAAGTTAGGAAAAATAAATCTAATAAGATATTCATTTGAAGCAAATTATTTGCATTAGAATGTACCACGAATCTAACAGGGAATATGATTCTGGGAAGTTTTGTTAGAGCACAACAATAGTGGAGTTTAAGGGAACAATAAGAGAAGGGTGTATGGTTAGATGAAATTACATACTAAATGATTGAAACTATCATTGCAGGTATCAGAAGCAAATAAATATGACCAATGATTAAAAGCTCAAGGTTTTTATTATTTTGTTGTTATAATTTATCACAGTACGCCAGATAGCACTGAAGAAAAGCTCTCAAATTAGCTCCTGATCAATTGCAGCTTTCTTTCCTGCCTGCATTCCTTCCATTCAATAGCTATTAATTATGCGAGAATCTCTGACCAGTGAACAATATTGTTTGCATTTCAAAAAGCTTACAGTTCAGTGCGGAAGCAAAAGTATAAGCAGGCAAGTTCAATAAAGTGAAATAAGTATTATAATAGAGGCAAATATTAGATGCTATGCCATCATAATTGTGCTGTCATTATTTCAAGTAAAAATTCTAAAAGTTTGGCCTGGCCAGTATGCCACAGTGGTTGAGCATCAACCCATAAACCAAGGTTCGATTCCCAGTCAGGGCACATGCCCAGTTTCCAGCTCAATCCCCAGTAGGGAGAGTGTAGGAAGCAGCTAATTGATGTCTCTTTTTCTTTCTTTCCTCTTCTCCCTCCTCTCTCCCTCTCTTCCTCTCTCCCTTCCTTCTTCCCTTCTTCCTCCCTTCCTTCCTTCCTTTCTTCCTTCCTTTCGTCCTTTCTTTTTTTTTATATAGCAAAGAAAGGATGGAATTTTATTAAAGGACAAGTACAGACTCCCACATGGTGAGGGGGAAAGGGTCCCCTGCTATCTTTTTTTTTGTGTGTGTTAATGTTTCTATCTCTCTATCTCACTCCCTTTCTCTCTAAAAATCAATAAAAATATATTTTAAAAATATAACATATTCTAAAAGTTTGGTTAGGTCAGAACATTAATTTAGCAAGAATGAGTAGAGAACAGGCTGGAATTTTAAGCAGAGAGCAAAGCCTTTCAGGTCTTGGACAATTTTTAGTGAATTTGTTTGAATTTAGTAACTTCAGGAAAAATTACACTACTGTAAGCAAAAGAGTATGACACATTTGAATATTTTTAAACAGAGTAACTCTGGAATTCTGCTTCTAGTTACATTTAGGAACAAAGACAGACTTACCTTTTTGCTATAACCCACTAGAAAAATTGATAAATTATTTGGAAGAACTTTTCACACATTGGATAAAAGACAGAATATGATTTAAACAAGGTGAGCTCCACAGTTGATCTCCATTACTGTCTGTCTGAAAGCAACTTTCACATCCTAGGCTCAGAGAGATGGAAAGCATGGCCCAATGATACCATTGAGCTAACAATGAAATATTAGAATACAAGTAGGCGAAGGGCACTGGGAGTAGTAGTACAGAATTCTAAGGAGAAGAAACCCACACAACCAACTACAGAAATCTACATTTGTTTCCTTGCATATACTGAGGCCTAGGCTTTACACGCATAGGAAGAAACACCAAAAATGTTGGGAAAAACAGAAGGAGTTTATAAGCAGGAGAATTCTGAACACTCAAACAAGGAAAGGAGACATTTGATCTCTGACCATCAATAACAGGGAGGCTCCTGTAAGTAGCAGAATATTCAGTGGAGGGCTTATGTCTAAGTAGTAGGGCTGATAAAAAAAAAAACTAGAGTAAAGACTTCTATAGACCTCTTTTTAAATCATAACTGCAAGGTTCAATGGACCAAATTTATCTTTAAACAATGCAACTTCATGTGAGAAAATAATCCAACACTTCAAAAACAAAACAATATCTAGACATTTAACGATGTAGTAACACAAGGTCCAATATTCAATAAAAATTACTATATATTCCAAGAAGTAGGAAACTGAACAATATAAGGGGGGGAATCAATCAACAGAATGAAATATAGGAATGATAGAAAAAATAGAATAATCAAAGACTTTAAAGTAGCAAGCTATTAAAACTATGTTCAATTTTTAGAAAAAGAAAATACATGAATATAATGAGATAAGTGGGAAAAATACAATGAAAATTCTTGATATAGGGACACAAAATGTTTCAAATAAAATATTAATCGGTTGAAATCAACAGCAGAAAAGATACTGAAAAAAATTTAAACTTAATAGCATAACAAGAGTATTTTATACTTATGCAATCTGAAGTAGAGGGAGAAAAATACTAATGAAACAAACAGTAATATGTGGAACAATATAAAATGTTCTCATATATGAATATTAGGATCCAAAAAGGTGTCAGAAAATATATTTAAAGAAAATAAGGCCACATATTTTCTAAACTTGATGCATACAGTAAAATGTCAACTCTAGGAATCTTATAAACTTCAAGAGTATAAACACAAATAAAATCACTCAAAGACATTTTATAATTAAGCTGTTGAAAACCAGAGAGAAATCTAACAAGTGGCCAGAGATAAAATATACACTGTATACAAAGAAATAAAAATAAGAAATTTTCAGACTTCTTATCTAAAACTACGCATGCTTGAAACAATGGAAAGACAACACAAAAGAGTAAAGATTTAAAATTAATCTCATAAGCTTCAATCCTACAAAGTTAGACAGAGTACCAATTAAACCTAACTTATATAGAAATCAGTAAAATAAAAAAAAATGGGCAATAATAGAATTAATGAAAGCAAAAGCTAGTCTTTGACTCATTTTACTGAAATGGGCAAATCTTAGTCAGATTAATAAAGAATATAAAGAACTATAACACAAATTACCAATATCAGAGGTAAAAGAGTATTACTGTAATTATAAGAAAAAATGAATGGCTACTAATCAAATATTAAGAAAAACTTCCTATCATTTAACATAATAATTTAAATTAAATAGATAAATTCCTTGAAATACACAAATATCCAAACCAACTTAGAAGAAATACAAAATCTCAATATTTCATATGCATGCAATTAGAAGAAATTAAATTTGTAATTACCCTCAATGAAACATCCAGAGTCATGTTTATTAAGATTTTAAGGAAGACATAATATCAAGCTTACACAAATCCTTTTTGAAAATGGACATGGAAAACTCCTCAATTCATTTTATGAAGCTAGCATCATTTTAATATCAATACCAAAGGCAACATTAAAGGGAAAAAGTAAATATATACAAAAATATATTTAAAATGTATAGTAAACAAATCCAGTAATATTTTAAAATTATAATATGCCAAAACCAACTGTTGTTTTTTTTTCCAGGATTGAAAGACTTGTTATACAACTGAAAAAATAAAGCAATACAATTCACTATATTAAGAACAACAACAGAAATATACAAGTATTTCTAGATGTTCATTACTCATTGAAAAAAATTAACATTTATTCAAGATAATAAAACAGTTTAAAAAAACTGAGAATTAGAGGGAACCTTTCTAAACTGACAATAACTTGTATGAAAACCCTATATCTGACCTCATATTTAATTATGTAAGAGTAAATGCATTCTCCCTAAGATATGGGTCAATGCAAGGTTGTCTGCCCTGACCCATATCTTACATTTTCTACATAAACTAAGTCAACACTCATCATTGACCTAAATGTGAATCCAAACAGCTATGAATATCTATGTATATAAAAGCCAAAAGACCAGAACTACTGGAATGACCAGTCACTGTGATGTGCACTGTGGCAGCCAATGGGCCTTATTTGGGGCTCCCAATGGCTCTCAGAACACTGAATGGGGATAGGGCCAGTCAGCCAACCACCCATGGCTTTTCCTCCTGGCCAGCCCCATCACCACCCTATCAGGGGCAAACTCCTGTGGGCCTCCTCCCCTTCCCCGGCAGGCCTGGCTTGATGGCCCCCATTAGAGCAGGCTGGCCAGATCCCACTCATGCATGAATTTGTGTACCAGGCCTCTAATTCTAGAATAAAACAAAGGAAAATATCTTTGTGACCTTGACTTAGGCTAGGACTTTTTAGATATCACACAAAAGCACAAGCCACACAATAAGATATTGATAAATTGGATTTTGTCAAAATTAAACAAAATCTTTGCTATATAAATACAATTAGTTAAAAAGGCAAGCTACATAATGAGAGAAAAAATTATAAATCACATTAGACAATGTGTATTCAGAATATATAAGAAACTCTCAAAATTCAGGAAAAATATACAACTTCATTTTTAAAAAATGAGCAAAACACTTAAACACAAACTTTACTAAAGAAAATATTCAAATGGTAAAACACTCTGCTTAGTCATTATGAAAGTTAAGGGAAAAAAATAAAGAAAAGGAGAAAATGAAAGAAAACAAAACAAAACAAAACACTGGTTAATGCAGGTGAGAAGTGGAACACCTGAAGTTCTCCTGTACTGCTGGCAGGAATGGAAAACCCTCCAGTCCCTTTATTAAACATGCAGTCTCACTCCCAGAGAAATAGAAACTCATGTTTATACAAAACTATGTATAAAGTGTTTATATTTATTTTTTGACAATTATTAAAACCAAAAGTAGCCCAAATGTCCTTTAAGTGAATAAGTAAACAAATTGTGGTACATCTATATATAATGCAATAACACTAACCAATAAAGTTATTCATATATGCATAACATGAATGAATCTCAAATATATTTTACTAAATGAAAGTAGTAGACCTGAAAGGCTACATGTATTATTTCATTTATATGGCATTCTGGAAAGAGCAAAACTATACAGGAAAATAATTGATCAGTTTTTTTTTGCTTGTTTTGTTTTTGACCAAGCTTGGGAAAGGGAGGACAGTTGACTACAGAAGGGGAGTGTGAGGAAATGTCTTAGAGAGACTATTCTTTATGCTGGCTGTGGTGGTGGACACATGAGGATGTTTGTCAAAATACATTGACCTTTACACCACAAATAGGGTTTATTTTCTTTATAAAAATTTAAAGACAATACATATTTGTATACCACTACACAGCCACTAAAATGCCCCAAATTTAACAGATTTTGTAATACCAAATGTAAGTGAGAAGATGGAGCATTCAGCACAGCTTTCTTCTCAAAGCTGTCTTCACAGTCTTTTCCTGACCCTTTCTGTTCTGTAGGGAAGGAGTTTTAGCAGTAATCTAATTGGTTCTTGGTCAATCATATTTTAGCAATTTCATAGAGGTGATGTGAATTACAATGCACTTTACTGTATATTGCCTTAGGATTCAGCTTAAGGTTTCACTTTAGCATCCTGTTATATTAGCTTTATGACTCAGAGTTCTCTGTGGGTAATATACTCTGTACTCCAGAGCCTGGCCAGAGAAGAGAACTTTGACTTCTTTAGTATTTAATTATTATCACACATTCATGCAGAGAAACAGAATTCATCAAGGATTTCATGAGGAAAATTCATTTAATTCTTTAGCTACTTAATATTTTTCATTTCAGAATAAGCCAGATAACTGTACCTTTTCACCACCACATTCTGGTTTCTATTAAAATTTCCTTTACCAAACTTTCACTGAGGGATATAATAAGAAAAGCCATATGGAATTTCCTATTACATTTTTATCATAAAAGTTATTGAGTTCCAACAGCTATAATCAATGTGTCTATTTACTAAGGACCCCTGGGAGAAATTCTTTGTGCATCTTAGCACCAGGAAAGGCTCTACTTCTGACATGCTAATTTGCTTTGATAGTATGATCCATGATCTTACAAACTGGTTGTTTCTCTTTTTTTTTATAGTCAAGTAGAAAATTTAAAGCCACAGTAAAGGAAAATACACTTTTAAAGTTTTTATACCTAGTGGTATTTTGAGGATCATTAAGTAATATGTGGATATACCAGGATATCATAAATAAGAATATAAACCAAAGAGATTTGGAAAATAGTGATATTACATATATTGGTAATAGAGCAGAACTCTGTTAAAATCAAATGGATTAGATGAGTTCCTATTAGTTATTACCACAAAGACTTTGGATCTTACTTTGTTTACAAGCAGAAATATTTACTGAGGACACAGAAAACAAAGAAGCATAATGTATAATAGAAATGCTGTAATAATTCTGACACCGCCTTGCACATCAAATAACACCCAGCTTCTAAAAGTCGTTGAACATTTTGAGGAAGTAGACAAATACCAAAGTTCACTCTAAAATGTGTTCATATGAATTCCTTTTTAAAAAGAAGTACAAGAGAGATTATTATGCAACTGTAATAAAGAAGTAACTAGAAATATGGGCTTCAGAGCAGATGCACTGTTTTCATGTGATGTGAAGTAACATTTTGAATCTCTCTTGGGGTCAATTTTCTCTTATGAACAAAGAAAACAATACCTACTTCATAGTAGTATTATAAGCATTTATTGTTAGCATATATCTAAAGCACTGTACAAAATACCAAGATTTTTTTTCAATTTGTATTGATAAAAATGTATTAATAAAATAGAAATGACATATTGCTCATTGCCTATAACATTTGTACTTAAAAGGTAAAAATTGTGTCCTAACATATCATGACATAATTTGAATTTGTTAACCAAAGCCTACAGAGCCAGGAAAGAAGTTTAATAGTTAAAGTAGAAGAAACAACACGTATGCCTATTCTCATCAAGTAGGGATTATATTCCCTCAATATTGTACTAACAGATCCTCTTTACCTGCTGTTACTCATTTTGGAGTTTGTGACTGTTTTTCTAGCCTCTCTACATTTGGTTGTCTGAGACTAATTTTCCCTGGAAAATAAGTGATTTAATCTGCAGTGATAAGTTTAGTCATTTAGAAAGCACATTATACATTATACGAGGGAAGAATTGCCCTTTCCTTCTTCGTTCCTGCTCTGCCCCTAACACAAGCACCTTACTTAAGAGGGGTTAATTCTGAAAAGAAAATGCTTGCAGAGAGAGGAACCAACTGTTACTATTTACATGCTTGTTTGCAGCTAAGTTCTGTTCAGACCAGGTTGAGGCAATGTAATATTTACTCTCTCTGAACAAAGCCATATGTTATTGGTCTGCACTATGTGAAACCTCTATTATGTTTATTTGAACATATTGTAACTTATCTGAATGCACTTGTCTACGTTGGCTATAGTCTAATAAAGCTATCTTCTCCAAGTAACAGTACTTTCAGTTATAGAAGGTTAAACTAGGTGCCAAAAAATATTGTTTACACTGCCACTATGCCTATAACTCACTCTATGGCTTTCTATGTCTCTTGATATATTTGCTCCTTATTTTTGTATCTCCAAAATAAAAATTGTTTTGTTCCTACTATTACTTTTCTTGAGTAAATCCCAGCGATGCTGCTCTCCATGGTCATGTGAAATAGCCCCGTGCCTATGTAGATCTGTAGAGCTCATCTTAATTATGTGCCATAGCTCTCCTATGTGTCTTTGTATTTTTCATAAGTTTCATCAAGGTCAAAACTTAATATATCGATGTTTTTTAAGGTACATATTATGTATAATAGTGTTCTGGTTCAGGAACAAAATATAAATCTTCAATGAATGTTTTTTGGCTAACATTGCTTCATGTTATGGGATTAATTGTATAATTCCTAAAATACATATGTAGAAGTCATACCCTCTGGTGCTACAGAATGTGACCCATATGTTCGGATAGGGTCTTTACAGTGGGTCTTTAATTAATTTAATATTAGGTCATCAGAATGGGCCTCAATCCCAGTATGCCTGGATAAAAACATGCACAGAGGAAAGACTAGGGGAAGACACAGGGAAAAGATGGTAATCTATAAGTCAAGGAGAGAGGCTTGGAACAGACCCCTTCCTTCTGGCCCTTACAGGGAACCAACTTGTTAACATCCTGATCTTGGACTTTTAGACTCTAGAGCTGTGAGAATATACTTTTTTTGTTGTTTAAGCCACCCAATCAGAGAAACATTGTTATGGTAGTCCCAGCAAATAAATACAGATGCCATATGAAGACAGTAAAGGCAAATCTGGCCTGTTATGATTCATTACCTATATTTATTATGCTTGAAATTTGACATATTGCCTCTTAATTTTTATTCTATGCCATTATTCACAAATTCCAAATACTTGTTTCTACTATTTATCCTTAAACAACATGGAAATTATCACAGAATGTAAATAAGAGCCTGTCATTTTTCAAAAGCATTCAGGTTGTGTGTGTTTTTCTGTAAAAAACACTTGGAACATGTAAAAAAATCAAAGCAGTTTTCCTTTCATTATTCCATTTCTGTCTGCTTTATATTCTCCTTTGTCTCTAACACTGCATCCTATTCCCACTAAATAAGATATCCTCTTTTGTATGCTTAGGAATTTGCCTATTTGTACCAAATTCCTTGGTCCCTCTTATAGAATTTCAGCCAAATTAAAAATAATAATAACAATATGTCTATTATGAGCAAAAAAATACTGCTTATCTAATATCTGAGGTTGGTGCTGGAAATTATATAAAATAAGAGTTTGAGTTTGAAGATGTCATGGAAAAGAGTTTGAGGAAATAAATTGGGCCATTCTCTGGGGAAATAGTTTTAAAATCTTTTGTTTTTGCCCCCAATACATTAAGCCTTGATTTCTGCCAAGAAAAAAAAATCCTTTGAGTTAGCCCTTCTTGAATATGAACCGAAATGATGATATATAAAGTTTAATGAGAGTTTCTGTTCTTAACTTTTACTCTCTCTACAGACAGTATCTAAGAAATAGGGAACTCCAAAGTTGTGGCTTATTAATACATTAGAGCAGTGGCCAGCAAACTACAGCTCGCGAGCCACATGTGGCTCTTTAGCCCCTTGAGTGTTTTAACACCACTTCTTCAAAATAGACTCCCCCAGGCCGAAAGCCAATTTCGTACATGGGCCATGAAGTTTCAATCCCACTGTACATGCGCACCTGCACATGGTATTTTGTGGAAGAGCCACACTCAAGGGCCCAAAGAGCCACATGTGTCTCATGAGCTGCGGTTTGCCGACCACTGCACTAGAGGCCTGGTGCACAAAATTTCTGCACACAAAGGGGTCCCTCAGCCCAATCCGGGATCTCTTAGGGAATGTCCACCTGCCGGTTTAGGCATGCTAAGCAGGGGAGCGGGCCTAAGCTATTAGTCAGACATCCTTAGCACTGCCACAGAGGCAGGAGAGGCTCCCACCACCACTGCTGAGCTGGACAGCAATGAGCTGGCTTCTGGATGAGCAGTGCTCCCTCTGTGGAAGTGCACTGACCCTTAGCGGGCAGCTCCTGCATTGAGTGTCTGCTTCCTGGTGGTCAGTACATGTCATAGCAACTGGTTGTTCTAGGTCTTTCCACTGTTGAGGTCAATTTGCATATTACCCTTTTATTTCATGCTTGGCCTGTGCTTTCTTACAATTCAGAATCCTTCTGGTAGGATCCCTAGGCCTGGCCAGCAATCAGGGCCTATAGCAGCTTTCCTTCTCCTGTTTGCCAGCAGTTGGCCCACCCCTGCCACTACCACTACTTGCCATCTGTGCAGCTCTGCCCCACCCTCCCCCACCACTGGTCACCTTACATTGCAGGTGATAGGCATGGGGTGTGATCACTTGGCTGGCCTGGGCCTCTTTCTGCAGGGAAATTGCTGGCCGGCCCCACATTCCACCACAGCATCACTGGTCAGTGGCCTGGGTCTCCCTTTTTAGGGCAATTGATTATTGGGCTCTGCAATTGACCACCCAGCAGAGGCTCCATGACCAAAGGCTGCACAGAGTATGATCTTGGCCTCTTTCTTTGAGGCAATCACTGAGCTTCCACCCCAGTTGATCACCCACTGACCAGTGGCCTGAGCCTCCCTATTTGGGGCGATCAATTGTGGAGCTCCCCATTGATCACCCCACAGCGAGTGACCTGGGCATCCCTCTGTGCACATATTGAATTTGTTAACCAAAGCCTCAGAGCTTGCGGTTTTTTGGCCACTGCTCTAATGTATTCATAAGCCACAATAGAATAAACCAAAAATGATTCTTTTAATTGCATCGCACCCGTCTTGCCAGGCCTGGCGCCAGTGTATGTCATAGCATGGTCGTCTGGAAGATCATTGAGATGGTCATTCTGTTATTTGGTCATCCAGTCAATTTGCATATTACACCTTTGTTATTATAGACTAGAGGCCCAGTGCACAAAATTCATGCACAGCCCAGCCTGCACCCTCTCCAATCTGGAATCCCTCGGAGGTGTCCAACTATCAGTTTAGGCCCGACCCCCGGGAGCGGGCATAAAACCAGCAGTTGGATATCCCTCTCACAATTCAGGACCACTAGCTCCTAGCTACTCATCTGACTGTCTGACTGATCACCCCTAAATGACACCCCTGCCAGCCTGATCACCCCAACCGCCTCTGCCTGCTGACCTCATTGCCCCTTACTGAGCCCCTGCTGGACTGGTCACCCCCAACTGCCCTCTGCCAATCTGGTCACCCCTTACTACTCCTCTGCCAGCCTGGTTGCCCCCAACTGCCTTCCTCTGCTGGCCTGGTCACCCCTCATTGCCCCACCTCAACAGCTTGATTGCCCTCAATTGCCCCCCTGTTGGCATGGTCACTTCCCAACTGCCCCTTGTTGTCCTGCTCATCTTACACAGCCTGCTATTCAGTCTTTTGGTCATCCCTCACCAATCCCCTGCCAGCCTGGTCGCCCCATGGAGCTTGCTGTTCAGTTGTTTGATCATCCCTCACTTCCCCTGCCAGCCTTGTTGCCCCACACAGACTGGGTTTGCTCATTTATCCAGTTGTTTTGGTCGTGACGTCCCCTGGCTTTTTATATATTAGGATGGGAAATGTTTATTGTATTTATTATAGAACATAATCAAAGTTTATTAAATGAAAGAACAATTGAATAAACCAAGAATGGATTTACAAAGTAATGAATTTTATGATCATTCCAGAGTTTTACTTGCCTCCAAGTACATTGGTGGATCTAGAATTGATATAAAAAATGGAGCTAATACAATTGTTATCATCATCTGGGATGACCTCATGCTAGCAGTAAGAGAGAAATCTTCCACCATCATTATATTCCCAGATCTTTCCAACATTTCTGGACAGACTGAATAGATCCCATTATTTTGAAATGTCAAGAGCAAAGTGAGAAATAGAGAAACTTTAGAGTATTTAGAATGAAAAAAACAATCAAGTTTGACCAAAAATAATCTCATGAACCCATAAAGAATCACGTAATCCACATTATGATTATTTCTTCTATAATGTCCATTCACTAAGAAAATGAAAGCTAAAGTGAAAAGGCAGTATGATTAAAGTATATGATGGAATAATATCATTCTTTCTTTAAAATTTTAGATGTTATTATATGACTATAAGAGAAAATAAGGAAATGACAGCTATTTTAAAGAAAAAAATGAATACAAAGATGATAGATATCCAATAGGAATGAAATTTTTAAAACAAATAAAGCAAATATTTTCATTTTACCATATTGTAACAATACATGAAGGGATATATTGTGATACAAAATAGGTGATAGGAATATGCTGGTTCAATAAAAGTAATACAATCTATTGACCAACTCTATGCAATAGGAGAAAAAAGAAACTTTGTTGGGGCCATAATTGTCTTTCTCTGTGTACCTGAATCAGAAGCAATGCACACATAATCCTCACATATGCATGGCGGATGGGACAAAATGGGCATCAAAAGCTTTGCCAACTATCAGATACATATATTCAATGCTGGTTTTCCTGTGACTAACATTCCTGTCATCATCAATGATTCTTTTAATTAAAGGCATTTTTTTCTCCCTAGAAACTCTTGCTTAAAATGTAAATGCAATAACTAAGAAGTAAAAGATATAAACCTATTGGTACTCTTTTTCATTAATAGATGTAAAATGAAATTTTAGCTTCACCATTCTGTGAGGCTACACAAATTCCTTGATCTTATTTTAACAGATTTCTGCATTTGATAAATGTCATACCAAAGTGACTACTAAGGATAAAAAATATTGCACAAAATAATAGAACCAAGTTTTCTATGAGGGCTAAGAGGGAGATGCATTGATAAACTCCAGACTTTCAGTTTCATCATAATCTGCCCAAATATGAGCACCACTATTCACAATCCTTGTTTCTTCTGGATTCTTCCTCTGTAGGAAATCAACAGTTAAAACTATTACTTTTACTGTGAACAAGGAGGTCAATAGTTATTTCTCTAGAGAAAATATCAGCTCGCACTGCAATATCTTTTCAAATATAACAGGTGGAAGCAAGTCAGATTAGATAAAAAGTTTTAATTTATTTATAGAGCAGCAGAGAGAAAATAAGAGATGCAACGAGTTTGCACATTTAAACACAAATCATTGACCCTGCCAGAGATTTAGGCAAGTCGACTTATTTCACAAGCTATGAAAATAAATTTACTCAAAAATGGTGTGAGCATGGCAATCTTCCTTCCCTAGAGATTTCTGGTATTCACATCACTTTTTTATTTTTATTTTCAAACTGGTAGAAAGTTGATTCCCCTGTTCTTTAGTCTCAAATCACACTCTGGCAAACATTTATTTAGCTCATGATGGTAGCCAGTTGAAGAAATATTTAATAAGTACTTAATATAATGAATATATAGATTGCCTCTATGTGAAAACATGTGTGGCATTCAGTCATTCAGTAAATACTTATAGATAAAACATTCGGTGGTGGTCATTACTTTAAGAGCTGGGAATATAAGAGTGAACAGTATATCTATTGTTCTTATTCCTAATGGACTTTCAGCCTATCAAGGAATAAAAAATGAAAGAGAAAAGTAAACACAAAAGACTATCAGATAATTATACATGATGGACAGGGAATTAAAATGGAGCGTGTTTTCTGAAATTTTGCAGTACTAATAGGTTATTCATATAATTCCTGGCTAAAATATCAGCACACTGTACAATGTTTAGAGTCTCCTTGGCCTCTACCCACTACATGCCAGTAGCAGTAATTCTAACTCAAAACTTTTCCAACACATTTCCAAATGTTCCTTAGGGGACCATACTGGCATCCCCAGTTGAGAACCACTGAAGTAATGTCATATGATAAAGACTGACTACCTAGTCACTGGATGAATGGGCTTTAATGATCACAAAAGGCCATTTAAGCTGAGCCCCAAGCCTAAAGCCACCTTTGTAAAGACTTCAGAAAGAACCATTCAAAAGAAACTGCAATGGCTGTAAGGAAGGAACAAGAGTGTCAGGTTTGAGGGACCAAAAGGTGGCCAATAAGGGGAAGAGAAGTGTGAGAGAAGAGTGGGGAATAGAAGTTAGTTTACACATGGTTTTCTACCAACTAAGCACTTTGTATTTTATTCTACATGTAATGAGATGCCACTCAGAGTTTTCATCAATTTGGCTTATGTTTTAAAACAATCACACTGGCTTCTGTCTGGAGAATGAATTGAGGAGGCATAAGTAGAAGATGAAAGACTAATTAGGAGGCAATAACTGTAGAAACAGTGAGATGCTGATGGTCTCAATGATCTGCAAATATATGGTCACCCTCAGGAATCATGATTGGCATGTACACATTGCAAACGTGTTTTCTCTCTAGACTCTTCTTTTGTGCATAGGCCACCTCCTGTCTTTCCTATCATTAGAAACATAATATATTATGTATTCCTATTTAATCAATACAATAGGCCATTAATTTTGTTCATAAATTCATTTATTTATATAACATTTACTTTATAAATGTATTTACTTGTTAAGAAATGGAAGAGATAAGATTCCTGTCATTAGAAGCTAACTTTTCACTAAGTATAATGTTTCATATTATTCTACATTGATTCCCTAATTTTTGTTTCATATAGTCAGGAAGATTTTGTATAATTTTCTGATCTTGTCTGTGTGACAGCAAGGAATAATAGGAATAAATAAATGGGGATTAAAGTTAGACATGTTTTGTTTTAACCCAGAGATAAGCCTTCTTAACATTGCTTGTATTCTTTAATTATTTATAAATCACAAACCCTATATATTTTGCAAGGTTTTTTTATTGATTAGAAGAAAACATTTTTTGGCCATTTAATGCATATTTTGTTTTTACTTTTAACAATTTCATTCAGATAATACTGTTTTGTAATAAAATATACACATTTTAATACAATTTAATGTTTTAACCTATTAATACACCCACTAAACTATCACCCCAGTCAACATAATGAGCATATCTATTGCCCTCTATAGTTGCTTCATGTACCTGTCCAGTCCTTCCTTCCTGCTCTGCCTGTCCTCCTACATTCAGGCAATAATGCTTCTCCTGTCATCATACATTAGTTTGTGTTTCCTAGTAGTTTATACAATTAGAATCATACTCTTGCTTATGTAGTTTCTGACATAAAATCTTTTGTAATTCTTATCTTTGTTCCTCTGTTTATACTGTGTTCTCTTTCTCTTCCTACTATTAAGATCATTCTCTATTTTCACTGTTTTTTGGTAATTTGTTTATGATGTGCCTTGTAGTTGTTTTTTTCATCTTTATTGGGCTTGGATTTCACTGAACATCTTTGGACTTGGTGTGATATATAGAAATATATTTCCACTTTGTCCTGAGTTCCTGGCACAGGGGTCCCCAAATGCTTGATATTTCCTGAGTGATAAGAAAAATAGGAATATTTTTTCATTCTATGAAGTGACTTTTGGTGGATCCTTACATTTCTTCAGGATAGGAGTTGGTCATCAGAAAGTCTAAATGCTGATTAGAAACTTGGAACTTTCAGGCCCACTCCCCCACCATTCCACATCCAACCTCCAGGGAGGGAATAGAGCCTGGAGATTGAGTTAATCATTAGTGGCCAATGATTTTATCAACAGTGCCTATATCAGGAAACTTTCATAAAAAAAATCACAACCTAAATGATGGGGCTCAGAGCACTTCTAAGTTAGTGAATGCATCCACATGCTGGGAAGGTTGTGCATCCTTCTTGCTCCTTAGGGAAAAAGCTCTTGTGCTCAGATCAAGTTTTCCTGCTTATTTGTGTGCCTTCTAATTTCTCATCAGATAGTACACATTGTCAGTTTCACCTGATGGGTCATTAGATACTTTTGTATTCCTATAAATATTCTTCAGTCTTGTTCTTGGATATATTTAAGTTACTTGAAAACAGTTCAATCTTTTCCAGTCTTGGTTTGAATATTTTTAAAGTGGGATCAACACAGTACTCAATCTAGGACTAATCATTCCCCACAGCTCCAGACACTGTTAGCTTTAATTCTTTTGGTTGATTTCTCCTTCCCTCCCCGCCCTCCCACCATTCTGTTCTCTGTTCTTTATAAAGCACATTTTAAAAGATTTGTGGGAAATGTGCTAATAATATTCAAGGGAAGACACTGCAGATCTCCAGGGCTCTTCTTTTCCTCCTTCTACCACTGCCTCTATCTCTCCCTGTCCCCTTTCCTCTTATCCCCCTTCCCCTTCCTCTCTCCCTTTCTTTCCAGCTTTCTACTTTATGGTACTCTGTCCTGTGGAGTCTAATCATGTTATTTTCCCAGACTCTTAGCTTCATTTTTTTATTTCAGTGAGTGGGTGAGGCTTTGGTTGAGTTTCACCTCCCTGGACCACAGCCTACTTACTCTCTTAAAGCCATAAGCTGGGGAAACCTTATGGCTTTCCTTCTTTATTTTCTGTCTCTGAGGATTCATCATTCTTCGTTACTCAATGTCCATTATCTTCCAAGCAATTGTTTCAGATATTTTGTCAGTTTCTTGGTTTGTCTTAGGGAAAAGAACTAGTATTTATTATTGCTTGGCTGAAAATGAAATTAAGATTTTTTTCAAAATATCTGGTCAACAAAATGATCTCAACAATAACAAAAACTAGAATTTAATATACTTGGTATTCTAGGTATTTAGGAAACTATACTAGGTCCTTCAGATACATGGTATTTTCTCCCCATGACCCTCTCCCCAGCACTCATCCATTGGTAAGTTTTGTGGTTATATACCCTCACCTTGATACTTCTTTGCAATGATGCAACCAGGCATCCTTTATAAGCTGTACTTAAAATTTTATTTCCTGTACTACCATGGTGAAACTTTGTCACTTGTTCCTCTATATTTCTACATATTTCCTTTTGTTTTGTTTTTTTATCTAAATGCTCTTCTATTTATTATAATTTATTTATTTGTTTACTTTTGCTGGTAAAATTTTAAGACAATTTGGGGTTTAAATCTCTTTCATGTTGATGAAGATTAATAATGTGGGTTAACTACATTATCATTAGTTAATCCTGTGGCCCTTTTTAGTTTTCACTGTAATCTTTGGTGAGGAGCAGGTAGTTGTGTCATAAGTGAAGAGAATATGCTGAACTTTAAAATTAATCTTTTTTCTATTTTAACTGTATCTTCAAATTAAAAAAGTGGGGAGGGGGATACCTGTTGAAGACACAATGTTAGTTTTTAGCTCTAGGGAATTTATTTTTCAGAGTCCAAGCTCAGGAAATCTCTGTAGGCAGGGCTTTTGTTATTATTATCTCTCTGAGAGATCTAAACTTGCCTTTCTTTTTCCTTTTTTTCTCATTTGATATACCTTAGACATCTTGGATTATGGGACAATTTCTAGTATTTACTGAAAAGCTCAATTAGAATGATACCTTAATGTCAAATGAGGTCAGTATCCCTGCTGCTCCTCTGTGATGAAAAAATTGACTTTATCTGTTCCATATCTCTCTACTTCATTTTTGTCCTTGTGTCTGTCACAAGTTGGTTGAAAAAAAATTAATGAATATGCTATCTTTAGGAAATGGGCATGCTCTGAAGAACTGATCAAAGATAGCTTCTTAGTACTGATGCCCGTGAAGGATGTTGGATGACAAATTGCTGCTGTTGTGAGTTATTGGAGTTAGTATTTAGAAAACTTTAAAAGTACTTCCCTGATACTTATTTGAAGTACAGCTGTCACTGTCAAAGCTGGAATCCTTTTTTGTCTGTGAAATCAGATTCTGAGTGTTTCTTTCATACTTTGTGCAAATAATAATAAAGTATCCATTTTTATTCCCCTCCAGTTTTAGAGTGAGTATAAGAAAAAGAGAAATTGTGAGAGATTTTTCTTATTTTTCTCTTCAGAGTATCACATGATAACTGTATTAGCTCTGATTCTGTTCTTTTAAGGTGACAGAAATTAATTTTAAGCTACTTAAACAGAAAAAAAATAATTTACTGTCTCAAGCAATTAAAGAGTCCAATGTTAAGTCACTTGAACTGAGACATTTATCATCAGAACTTATAAGACCTACGTTTCTTGGTAATGATTCCTTTTCTGTTTTTGTTTGTTTGTTTGTTTTTTATCAGGCAGATTTCTCTATGTATCAGGAAAGAGAGACAATCCCCTCTTTGAAAGGAGGTGGAAATTAACACATCTTAGCATCCTTAATCTTAGAAGGATTGAGAACTTTTCTCTCCTGTATTCAATCAATTCAACCCTAAAATCTCTGATAAGCCCTGATGTGGTGATGTGTCTGTCTCTAGAGCAATCAGTGTAATGAAGGAAATCTATCAATATATATAAAAGCCAAGCGACCAGAACAGACAACAGAACGACTGGAACAATGAAAATGACCGGTCACTGTGATATGCACTGCAGCAGCCAACCAGTCAGATCAAGGCCCTGATTGGCCCCCACAATTGCCTGTGGTCCCTCCCGTCAGTCATCACCATCCCCAACCACCCCCAATTAGGGGCAGAGCCAGCCAGTCAACCTTCTGGATTCTCTCCTCCACTGCCAGCCAAGCCCTGATTGGCCCTAATTAGGGTGGGCCAGCTGGACCCCACCTGTACATGAATTCATGCACTGGGCCCCTAGTGATATAATAAAACTGTTGAAGTTTCCATTTCATGATCATTCTGGAGGAGATGCAGTGCATCTGTATATCATAACACCTAGAGCAATTCTTTCCCCAAAATATTGACTTCCATTACCAACGGAGAAAAAAATAATGGTTGGCAAACTTTATCATAAATATCTACTATTAAAAACCTCAGGTATACTTCTGTGGCATGTCTCACTGTATACCACTGAAGCTTCTAGTGCATAGCTTGAGTCTTCTTAGATTCAGAAAATCTGATTCCTTTACTGTGGTCAGCAAGTTACTGAGGGCTTTGACATTAGCAAGATGCTAAACTTTCTGCCATCTTATTTATTTTTGTCCCTTATTAATCATCCATGATCCATCTAGCCACCCTTTATAAGCTGAACTTAAATTTTATTTTCTGTATCACTATGATGAAACTTTTCCTCTGTTTTTCTATATTTCTATCCACTTCCTTTGTATTTCTTATCTAAATGCTCATCTATTTTTATAACCTTTTTTTTGCTGTTAAAATTTTAAGGTAATTACTGAGTATATATAAGCATAATATACAAACTTGAGAGGTTAACAAATAATAACCACTTTGAGTTAATGTAAATAAAATAAATCCAGGATATGCCAAAAATTTCAGGAAAATGGTGAGGTAAATGGCTAATATGTTGTTGAAGAATTTTTCTATTAGTCACTGGTTGAGTATTAAAAATGTATAGGGTCCTAATGAATAAAAAAATCAAGAGAAGTAGATATCACTCATCTACTTCTCAAAGATATCCCCTTATGATTTGGAAGATGCATAAACATCAGTAAAATAGGTCCAGAGACATGGAAGCATGCAACATTCTGATAAAAATCTCAGGGGGAATGGGAGGGAGCAGGCAGGAAGAGTTTAACTAAATAAATTATATGCATATATGCTTAGCCCATGGACCCAGACAATAGTACAGTGAAAGCCTGGAGAAGAGGCTGGAGTGGGTTTAGAGGGTGGTCAATGGAGGGGGAAAAAAGGAGACATCTGTAATACTTTCAGCAAAACATAATTTCTTTAAAAAGCACAAATATAATAACAAATTTTTGTGTGTTGTGGTGTAAACATTCATAAAAAGTCAACAACTCTCAAAGTGGAGCACTCACTGAAAACTCTGAGGGAAAAGCAAGACTTGTACAGTCTGAAAAAATGAGTTGCCATCATGGAGGGCATTTCTAGTTAACAGCGAAAGAAAAAGGTTCACAGGCAAGAATGATCTTATGTCACATGTGGTAGGAAGAGTCCTAAATCTGCTTGAGCAAAAAGTGGGCTTTATGTTAAAGAGCAGTGAGAAATGCCCTGAGAAATGCTGGTGGGGTGTGAGGACTTATCAGTATGAAAAGTAGGGAAACAATAGCACAGGGAAGGATTATATGTAAGAAAGAGGCAAACAAAGTTTAGCACAGGGCAGCCATGACCCTACACCATCCCATCTGAGGAGAGGTGTCTGAAAACCATTCAGTCTTCTGGTTTGAATCCCAGACAGCACAGGCAAGATTCCTAAGGTGAGCAGTCAAAAAGGAGGGCATTGCCTGGCATGTGTAGCTCACTGGTTTAGCATTGACATATGAACCAGGAGCTCATTGTTCAATTCCAGATCAGGACACATACCAGGGTTGTGGGCTGGATCCCCATTGTGCAGCATGCAAGAGGCAGCCAATCAATGATTCCCTCTCATCATTGATATTTCTATCTCTTTTTCCCACTCCCTTCCTCTCTGAAATCAATAAAAATATTTATTTTTAAAAGAAAGGAGGGTGCTGACTGAAGTTGGTTGATGATCCAAGGAGCCAGTTGAGGGTTAGGTGGTGGTTCATTTCAAATATACAACCAATTTATACAACCCGGTTCTGGAAGTAAGAGACTTGTGCAAATATCTGTAGATAAAGAAGGAAAAACAACTGCTGGGTCTTGGCAGAATGAGTTAGAGAGAGGAGGAACTAAGCTATAGGACTGATCTTGCTACTGAGAAAACTACTGGTGAAATTGATCTTTCTTGTTACTGCCTTTTGAGATGAAGACTACAGACCAAACACATTAAAATAGTTCTATGTTCTGATTTCTCTAGCTTTTATTGTGTGTTCTTAACACATCTGTTATTGATGTCTCATAAAAAATTATTTCAATGGAATTAACAATTTGTTTCTCCCTTTTATTTTTCAGTGGTCTGTATTGGTTGTGTGATTTTAAGCAACTTACTTCATCTCTCTGATCTTCATTCTACTTACCTTCAAAATGAAACAATAATGACTAACTGTTTCTCAGAGTTTTGAAGATTAAATGATATAAAATATGCCTTAGTACACAGCGCAGAGCTATCCCAAGGACATGTTTATTAATGCAAGTTTTCTTCATTTCTTCCTGCCCTCCTTTTTTTCTATTTCAAAAAGGGGCGGAAGTTAAGAAAAGCAATGAGCTGCAAAATCAAGTTATTCTTTACATAGTGATGTTCTACCCTGAGAGAAATCCAATAGGTGAATGATGGAGGAGTTGAGAGGCAGGTATTTTCTGTGGTTTTTATGTGTGATGGAGAACCACTACCCAGCTCTGCAGGAAAGCCTGATAAAAGAAGAAATGTAAAATCTCCACAATGGCCTAAAAGCTATTACTCATCTGACCTGTTCTCTGATCTTTCAGATTTGATTTCCTCACCTCTCTCCTTTGTTCTCTCTATTCTAGCCTCACAGGCCTCCTAACCTCTCTTCACTCTCTTCAGACCAGAAACTCTCCTGTGTCAGGGACTTTGCTCATGTCTTTGTTCAAATGTCAACTTCCCAGTGAGGCTACATTTTAAATTGCAACAACTTCCTTCCTGCTTCAGCATTACCATTCCACTTTATCAGTCTTTATCTTTACCCCCCTAAACCGCAGCATCTATTCTAATTTCTTTCTAACATACTATGTGATTCAATATCTGTTATTTACTAGAGGCCCAGCGCACAAAATTCGTGCACTCAGGGGGGTTCCTTCAGCCCAACCTTCACCCTCTCACAGTTCTAGATCCATCAAGGGATGTCTGATTGACATTTTTGGTCTGCTTCCCCTGGGGAATAGGCCTAAGTTGTCAATCGGACATCCTTAGCACTGTTGCAGAGGCAGGAGAGGTTCCGACCACCATTGCTGAACTTGCCAGGAGTGATCCCGACTTCTGGCTGAGCGGTGCTCTCCCTGTGGGAGAACACTGACCACCAGGGGGCAGCTCCTGCATTGAGCATCTTCCCCCTGGTTGTCAGTGCACATCATAGTGACCAGTTATTCCACTGTTCAGTTGATTTGCATATTAGCCTTTTATTATATAGGATTGTCCATCTTTCTTACTAAAAAAAAAAAAAGCCCTGTAAAGAAAAAAGCTTTTATCTAGTCTACGCACTCCTCTGTCCTAAGTTCTGACATCTGGTAGAATATTTATAAATAATTAGTAATTGAATTAATAAAGTTGTACTTTACAAGATAAATCTGATTGATTTGTCTTAGCGACTTAACAAAACCCGTTAAGAGATATGGCTGAATGGTTTCAATGAGAAACAAATTAATTAAGACTTTTTTCTTTGATCAGGAAACAATACTTATGAAAGTCCAAAACTAACTTAGAAATAAAATTGGATAAAAGTCAACCAAAGTAATTAGAAAACAGGAAAATCTCCATTCAATCTAGTAATTGGAATGGGATCAGGAAGATAAATTCTGGAAAATACAGAAATTCTAATGTCAAGGGACAAGAGAGCTTCCTAATAAAAATGATTTTTACAGTAAGATGATACAGACAGCCTAGAATAATTTATTGGAGAAATAACTGGCATATGTATATGTTTCTTAGGAATAAATAATGCAGTATGGGATGGTGACAACTGGAGCCTCAGAGAGAGCTGCTAAAGTGCTTATTTTTTACTCTGATCAAGGAAAATATTGATAACAGCAATAAAGAAGAAACAGGAAATGATTTAGAGAAATAGATACAATTTAGAAAGTCTAGAATAAAGATCTACATTTCTAACTTGCAATTCACGCTGAGATAATAGTAACGATGACCATGATTTTTAAAAAATATATTGTTTTGGTCCAGTTTTTATGTCTTATTTAACCGAGGTTTGTAAAGACAATTTTCACAAGAAAGTGCTATGTGATGCACACATCACACCATCATATAATTTCTATAAATATGGAAACTACATATGACTTTCCAAATTTGAAAATGCATTTCTGAAAAGCATTTTAGATTCATTGCTACATTTTCCAAAATATTGTCAAATAGGTGATTAACATCTATAATTATTATAAAAATCACAAAATATAAATAAAAAGTTCTTTCCAATATTCACAGACTTGTTTTGCTTTCATTTAGATTTAGTAGCCAAACTGTTTGGCATTTAAACCTTCTTGATCCACTTATACCAACAGATTCATATGCACATTTGCTGCTAAAGTAGAGAAGCACTGGTATATCTCTTTGTGTTTTGTGTGTGTGTGTGTGTGTATGTGTGTGTAGTGGTGGATAAAAAAAACTAGGGGCCCAGTGTACAAAATTCATGTACTTGGGGGGAGGTTCCCTCAGCCCAGCCTGCCCCCTCTCACCTACTGGGAGCTATCAGGGAATGTCCTACTGACGGCTTAGGCCTGCTCTACATTGGGAGCCGCAGCCTGGCCTCCCTTTTCAGAAGGCAACCAGGCTGATCAGGGGAACTCACCAGCCCCATCACCTTGCTGCTGCAGCCACTGCCAGTCACTGCAGCCACCAAGGTATTTTCATCAGCATGGACTCCAGTCCCGTCACCATGAAAAAATGTCAACTTTCTTAGGCATTTTCAAGATGTGTCTTTCATAGGATATGACATTTCTTTCTTCATTTTTTTTATCTTCACTTGAGGATATGTTTTCATTGTTTTCTTCCGCTTCCCTCCTATCATAGGCTCGGCCCTGCCCAAGCCTAAAGCCTCAGGTGGAGGCTTTAGGCTTGGGAAGCCTCTCCCCCAACCCCTCTACTCCAATTGCTGGCGGAACCTGAGGATTTAGGCTTGAGCAGAGGGCCTCCTGTCACTCTGATCAATGGCTTGGGAGGCTTTAGGCTTGGGCAGGGGGCTCTGTCCCTCCGATGGCCAGTTCAGAGTGACCTGGGTGCTGATGATGTTTCTGGGACCCAGGTATATAGGCAAATTAACAGCCATCTTTGTTGGGTTAATTTGCATACTCACTCTGATTGGCTGTAAGTGTAGCAGAGGTATGATCAGTTTACATGTTTGTCTATTAGGTAAGATGACCATGGAAAGGAAAGTGATCCAACCACAAAAGAAAAAGATAACCAAATGAATGGAAACAACAGCTCTGACAAGGAGTTGATATCCAAAATATATAAAGACATCATACAACTCAATACCAAACACACAATCCAATTAAAAAACAGGCAGAGGATCTGTTTTATATTTCTCCCAAGAGGATATACAGATAGTCAACAGATATATGAAAAGATGCACAACTTCAGTAGCTATTAGGAAAATGCAAATAGAGCCAGAATAAGATACCACCTCCCACCTGTTAGGATGGTCATTATCGATAAGACAGGTAATAACAAGTGCTGGAGAGGTTGTGGAGAAAAAGCAACCATCATTCACTGCAGATGAGATATAAACTGGTACAGCCATTATGGGAAATAGTATGGCAGTTCCTCAAAATATTAAGAATAGATATATCATATGACCCAGAAATTCCTCTATGGAGTACCTATCTAAAAAAATGTTTATTTACAAAGATATATGTACCCCTAAGTTCACTGCAGCATTATTCACAGTGGCCAAGACATGGAGACAACAGAAATGCCCTTTTATAGATGATGAGACAAAGAAGATGTGGTATATAAACACAATGGAATACTTTGTACCCATTAGAAAAGATAAAATACTGCCCTTTGTGACAATATAAATAGACCTTGAGAATATTATGCTAAATGAAATAAAGTTTCAGAAAAAGCTAGGAACCATATGATTTCACTCATATGTGGGATATAAAACCGGAACTCATAGATATAGACAACAGTATGGTTGTTACTAGAGGGAAAGAGGTTGGAGGATGGTAAAGAATAAAGGGGGCCAAATACATGTAAAAGAAGAGGATTTGACTTCAGATGGTGGGCACACTGCAAAATACAGATCATGTACCATAGAAATGTATACCTGAAGCCTATATGAGGTTAATAACCAATGTCACCTCAATAAATTTAATTTTAAAAAGTGAAAGAGCCTCCCACTAAGCCCGCTGCTTCAGCCATAGGCCTGTGTGATGCAGCACCTAGACCCTTCAGTGAGAGCAAAAATGGGGTGACAGAGAAACAACCAGCAAAGGAAAGAAAAGGAAGAATCATCAGAAAAGGAACTAAATAAAATGGAGGCATGCAATAACTAAGAAAAAGAATTCAGAGTAAGGGTCATATAGTTCCTGAACCAGCTGGATAAAAAAATCAACTTATGTAAGAATCAAGAAGAAATAAAGAATGATATAGCTACAATAAAAGAGACAATACAAAGTTTTAATAAGAGACTAAAAGAAGCAGAGGACCAAATTAATAATTAAGAAGACAGAGTAGAAAACACACATAATATGAACAGCAACTGCAGAAAAAAAAAGTTAGAAAGCAGAAGGAGAGCCTAAGGGAGCTTTGGGACAACATGAAATGAAGCAACATATATATAATAGTGGTAATAGAAGGACAAGAAGAGGAGCAGGATTAGGAAACCTATTTGAGGAAATATGACAGAAAACTTCCATGATTTGGGAAAGAAAAATTCACACAAGCAGAGAGTGTCCCAAACAAGATGAACCCAAAAAGACCCACACTAAGACACGCTGTAATTACAATGGCAAATATTAAGGACAAAGAGAGAATCTTGATGACGATAAGAAAAAGATACAAGGATCTCCCATTAGATTATCAAATGACTTCTTAACAGAAACATATCAGGCCAGAAGAGAATAGAATGAAGTTTTCAAAGTGATGCAAAGCAAGAGACTGAATCGAAGAATTTATCCAGCAAGGATATAATTTAAAATTGAAGGGGAAATCAGGAGCTGCACAGATAAAGCAAGACTAAGAGAGTATATCACTACCAAGCTAACAATGCAATAAATGGTAAAGGAGCTGTTGTTAAAAGAAGAAATAAAAAGAGGAGAAGGGACACAGGCATAAAGAATAAAAATGGCTACAAACAAGTACCCATTAATAATAACAAAATAAACCATCAACAAACCAACAAGAGAGCCTAATGCTTGGTGAAAATATTTGCCAATGTTATATCTGATAAGGGTTTAGTCTCCAAAATTTACAGAGAACTCATACAATTTAACAAAAGGAAGATAGACAACCCATTAAAAAATGAACAAAGTACCTGAATAGATAATTTCTGAAAGAAGACATACAGAAGGCCAAGAGACATATGAAAACATGCTCAAAGTCACTAATCATCCAAGAGATACAAATCAAAATAGAAATGAAGTACCATCTCACACCTATCAGAATGGCTATCATCAACAAGTCAACAAACGATAAGAAGTGGAGAGGATATAGAGAAAAAGGAACCCTCTTGCACTGCTGGTGGGAATCCAAACTGGTGCAACCACTGTGGAAAACAGTATGGAGTTTCCTCAAATAATTAAAAATGAAACTACCATTTGACCAGTAATCAAACTTCTAGAAATATATCCAAGAAAACAGAAACTCTAATCAAAAAGTATATATGCACCCCTATGTTCATAGCAGCACAATTTACCATAGCTAAGATTTGGAAATAGCCTAAGTGCCCATCAGTAGATGAGTGCATTAAAAAAGGTGGTACATCTACACAATGGAACACTACATGCTGTAAAAACGCAAGAATTGTTACCATTCACAACAGCCTGGATGGATCTGGAGAGCATTATGCTAAGTGAAATAAGCCAGTCAAAGAAAGATAAATATCACATGATCTCTGTCATTTGTAGAATATAGTGAACAACATATACTGATGACCAAAAATAGATCCAGAGACAGAGAACCATCAAACAGGATGTCAAACTTCAGAGAGAAGACAGGGGAGGGTGAGTTGGGGGTAAAAGATCATCCAAAGGACTTGTATACTTGTCTATAACTAATGGTCACAAACACTATGAGGGTGATGTCATGTGCTGGGAGGTGGGAGTTCAGGGAGAGGTCAATGGGGAGGGGGTAAAGGAGACATTTATAATATTTTAAACAATAAATTTAAAAAATGTGAATGAACAATAGCAGGTAAAAATGATTTAATTTTGTCATTATTAGACTTTTTAATTTCTTTTTCTCCTAATAAGCACTGAGGCTCAGAAAGCAAGAAAAGAAAGTTGTCAGATTTTGTTTTTAGGTGGATTACTGATTTCTGCAATTTAAGGAAGATAAGACTAAGGAGATCATTCTTATTAACAAGACAATATAAGTCAAGATGGTAAATTTCATATGGTGAATTTTAGGTGGTATGTGTTCTACAGTCTCTCTCCTCATTTTTAAACCAACATATGCCATTTTGTAGAATAAAATACATAGAACTCAGTATTGCCCTTGGAGGAGGAACTCCCTCTACTCAGATAGCACAATTGACAATGGCCATCACTGCATGATTACATGATGGTGGAGTTCAGCTTCTATTGATTAGCACTTAAGGTGAGGAGTACTCACTCTAACATCTCAAATCATACTTTCCAAAAAACACATGTTTTTTTTTTAAAGAAGAAAGAATGTAGTAAGATATGTCATTTAAAAAGTTAACGGAAGTATTGCTAATTAGAGGTAATTTTTGGTAGAAATAATAATACAGGGTGTCCTAAAAAATCTGTACAAATGTTGAATGAGTATAAAATGTTTACTAACATACAGTTCATTTTCAAAATCTAAAAGAATCTACAGAAATGAATAATTTTTTATCCATGCTTATTTTCAAACTTATGATCATTCTGATCCAGGTACTGCTGATAAAGCAAAGCAATGGAATCTCAAGTGTCAAGAATAATTTTGGTCGGTATTTGTGAGTCTTCAATTTGACTGTTGCTCGAGTTGTACCTTAAACTTTATCTTTTATGTATCTCTATAAAAGTCTAGAGGCACATTAGGATAAATTTTCTTTGTTCAAAGCTGAGTCTGGGTTCACCCATTATTTCAAATCAGTTAAGCCTGAAAAGGAGTGAAAATTAAGTGATTTGTCAGTAGTTAAAATATATATATACATTTTGGGGGATGTGCTACATAATGGAAGGAAGACAATTACTTCAATATAGAATATAGAGACAGGAATTCCTTTTTTTGTTGTTATTGTACAAATTTTATTAAAAAACAGTAACACATTGCTTCTCTCTTGCCTTCCCACCAGAAAAGTAGGCAAAATTGGACTTGCTTAAAATGATGGTTATTGTTATATGCCATAGCAGAAAATAAAAACTGACATATTGTTTTCATATACAGTGTCTTCTGAAGACTAGTGTTTTACTAGCATATAAGCATTATATGAAATGAGTATACAATTTTTGGAATTTAATTTTCAGATAGTTTGAAGTTCTGGAGTAGTACTTCTTTGAAAACTTGATATCTGCTCCTATTCACAAATGAACAAGAGAAAGTAAATGAAGAGAATCAATAAGCATGATTACTTGTTAGGCTTCCTTTTACACTTTCATTGCAAAGATATTGACTTAAAATTGATGCTTCCAGTTTTTATAAGACAAAAGTCCTTATTGGCAATGAATAATAATATATTACATTTCACAAAGTCTATAAAAATTGTAGATATCTTGATTTTCTATCTTGATTGTTCAGACAATGTGTTCGATTTTTAGTCATCAATTACTATCTTTAATTCATTAGTGATACTTTCAACATACATTACTGAGTGCCCCTTTTTTGACACCTTCCATGTTTTATACAAGAAAAATAAAGCATGGTAAAATACTTAATTAATATGCCTGTTCTTCTATATTGCAGACATTATTTTATCATTAGCCCAATATTTGTAATTTTAAAGAGGTATCTGGGGAGAAATGTAATGTAACATTCAAGTAAAAAATTGGGTACCAATTTCCTGAGATTGCATTTCATATTTCTTTTGAAAGGCATTGCATTTTATATTACTAATACATAAATACTCAAATTCTGACTTTTCTCCGAATTGAGATTGTTTCAGAAAGCACAAGTCAGAGACTGCAGCATTGCACAAAATATATTTTTTGTTTGTTTGTTTGTTTTTTGGGGGGGTAAGAGACAAGAAGACAACCACCTTGAATAAAAACCATTTTATAGGACATGTTCTTGATAGGATTATGGAGAAAATGTTTTCTCATTTTCAAATAACTTTGTGAAATACTGGATTAAACAGAAGAAGCACATTTTCAGATTTTGGACTTCTCAGAGTCTTTAATACAGGAAATGTGCGCTGTGACTTCTCAAGACAAGTGGATTCAGCTTTCCATCGGTTGGTTTGATCACAGGAATTTTCTTCCTGTAGATTATCTATTGGTTATTGTCTCAAAGAAAACACTTGGGGAAAGCTGCCCACTGTGCTGATTAGCTTCAGAGATTAGACCAAGATCTAAAAATCAAGCATATCTCCATTTTAATACTGAAATATCTGATATGTATACTCCTGTTTTGAAGGCAGTACATTGTCTTTGTAGAAAATGATAAGAATTGGTGAGGGTTCAGAGTGTGGAAGTCACTAAAATTGTTTGTGAGAACAGTTTGTACTGTGCATTTTAGCATCTGAGAATCAGCATTCCTCTAGGGGACTTGAAATATATATATATATATATATATATACATATATATTTACACACACACACACACACACACACACTATATTAGACAAATTAAAAGAAAAACTTTCTTGGCAATTTTAGTCTACTTTCTAACTGAAGGTTACCCTGTTCAAATTTGCTCTTATTCTTCACCATGCCTCCAGTTTGTTAAAATTATAAATGTCATGATTTAGATTGAGTGAAAGTAATATAGATTTTATATATTATTTATATTTCAGCTTTATATCATACTTTTGGCTGAAGAGCCCAAGGCTGTAAGACTTATAAATAAAGTTAAAATAATAGAAGTTAGTTGGAGAGTGGAGAAGCTAGGGTAAAGAGAATGAGAATGAAGGACCTAGAAAAAGTAAGAGTAAATCCTGACAAATAATTCAAAGTTCATTTTTTAAAATATCAGAGTATACAACAATCTATCTATATATATAAAGAGCCAGGGTCTGTAATGACTAAGACTCTACCGAACACTGGAAGTCAGTACTGGATTGCCGAGGTGACATAGTACTGACTGCTAAGGGGGTTATGGATCAGGCCCAAATTGAGGCTAGGAGAGAGAGAGGCAGGATCTGATCCCCAGCACCTGTGGCAGCTGTTGATCACCCATTACTTCTAATTTTCTCTCCCAGCTTTGCCAGCAGTTGTGCCTCTGTTTCTCTCCAGGCTTCATCAGGGGCTACTGATCATCTCTGCCTCTTTAATCAGGCCCAGAGATAGGCCTAGAGACTTTGACTGGCATAGAAACCAACCAAACAGAACCAAATCCGGGTGGAGTGCCAGGAGCCAATGGCTGCCTAGGAGGCAGAGCTTTTGATGCTGACTGGCATAAAAACTGACCAATCAGAACCTAATCTGGGTGAACTGCAAAGGCAGAACCTAAGGTGGAGGCTGAGGAGGGGTTTTAAAGGCAATAACTGTTTGCTGTAAGGTGTAAGAAAACAGTTCAATTTGTTCATGACTGATTTGGTAGTTTAATGCATATGGCTGGCTATCAGTTCAGATGTAGGGATTACAGGTTTTTGTCTGCCAAGAGCATCTCCTCCTGCTGAAAAAAGTTTTTCTCCCTATTTAAGCAATCCTATCCTATATACTATAAGGGTAGTATGCTAATTAGACCGGGTCGACTGGTCACCTACTAGACAACCAACTTCCTTCCAAACAAAGCCATGGTGGTGGGGGCTGAGGCAGAGGCAGTTAGGAGTGATCAAGCTGACTGGAGAGGGCAGTTTGGGGCAAGATCAGGCCAGCAGGAGAGGTCAGTTGGGTGCAAAATCAGGCTGGCAGGGAAGGACAGTTGGGGGCAACCAGGCAGCAGAGGAGGGCACTTGGGGAATGAGATAAGGCCAACAGAGGAGGGGAGTTAGGGTGATCAGGCAGGCAGGCAGAGGCAGTTAAGAGCAATTAGGAAGGCAGGCAGGCAAGTGAGCAGTTAGAAGCCAGTAGCCCAGATTGCAAGAGGGTTGCCCGACTGCAAGTTTAGGCCCAATCCCTGTGGAGTCCCTGATTGGAGAGTGTGTAGGCTGGGCTAAGGGAACCTCCCCCTGTGCACCTATGCATGAATTTCATGCACCAGGCCCCTAATATATATATATGGCTAAGTGACCAACCAAACATCTGTCCAACTGTCTGACCAATTGACCAACTGGCCAGCACATATTAGGCACACTGGCAATTAAAATATAAATGTTGACTCATGCATGTGCAATATTTTTTCGCCATTTGACACTTGCCTCATATTTAAAATAATTCAAGGACAATTTCCTGTGATGCAAGCATTTATGATGACTATTAATAAATCACAAGGACGAACATTAGACAGAGTAGGAATATTCCTACCTGAAACAGTTTTTGAATATAGTCAGTTATATGTTGCTTTCCCTCGAGTTTGAAGAGTGTGTGACGTTAAAGTTGTAAATACTTCATCACAAAGAAAATTAGTCATGCACTCTGAAATTGTTTTTATTCTTATTGTGATATACAGGTTGATATTAGAATAAGTTTAATCAATTGATCAGTCATCGTTTGTATCAATGTTGTTGTTATATCATGTTATTGTTTATTAATCAAATTTTATTTTTATATACACTTTACTAATTTCCTTTTATCTCTGGCACTTCTATTATAGAAAAAGGGTGAATAGCGATATTAAAATATTTCCTCTAATTATTTTCCTTTCTATATGCATGAATCCATGCACTGGGCCAATAGTAGTAATATAACAAAATGAAATGACACAGAATTAGATGTATCTTACAAATGTATGTATATCATGAATTCCATAACAGAACATATCACTGACAGTCTCTTACAAATAAGAAACACTGAGTCATATGTTATGCACCTCCACCAAGGACACTTTATTCATTCCTTTTCAACCATTATGTTGAAACTTCCTAAATTGGAAAATATTAAATCTTTCAGCAAGATTACATCTTTGAACAAGATTAATATCTAGAATATCTAGTTAATTTTCATACTTATATAAGATTCTCATAAAAAAAAATCCCTAGGCTTTCTCATATTACTGAGAGCCACTGATTCCTTTATGTAGTCTGAAACTGACACATTCCAAACCTTGCCTGGGATCCTAAGGAAGGGACAGAGTATAGAATTCACAGAGATGCACCAGGTTTATTTGTAGAGCTGGGGCTCTGAATCCAGTTCAAGTTATATATCATTCCTTTCTATTAGGATGACTTTGGAAACCTTTGTTAACCACTCTTATCCCAGCTTCAATGTCCTTACCTATAAAAATGGGTATAACAATAGTATATACACCTCATAGAATTGTTGGAGGACATAATAACTTATTTGTGAAAATATATTTTTATTGATTTTAGAGAGAGGAAGGGAGACAGATAGAGACAGAAACATTTGCTGCTGGGGACTGAGCCCACAACCAGGCATGTGCCGTGACTGCGAATTGAGCTGGTAACCTCTTGATTCATGTGTTGACAACCACTGAAGCACACCAGCGGGGCATGCTAACTTATTTTAATACAATGCTTTGAATACTGCCTAGCATTAGTAATAGCACAATCAATTGTTATGCTCATCAGTGTTTTGATATTTAAGCAACTTTTATCCATTAATTATCCCCTTTCTTCTATGTCAATTTCTCTTTACTGTCTTCTCCCTTTTAGTCTGATTTCCCCAAAGTGAAAATAAATGTTCCTTGAGCTATGCTTCTAACTTAATGTACCATTCCATTTTTCTCCTTCCCTTACTGCCACACTTCATTAAAGTCTCATTCCTCCCAAACGCAATCGGTACTTAAACCTCTGTCATCTTAGTGCACTAGGAAACAGCTTTCACTCAATTCACCAATGGCCTCTTAGCTTTAAATGCATTGAGACCATGCACCATCTTGTTATCATTGTCTTTGATAGGCTTAAATGCCTATTATCCTTTTTAAGGGGCATGTTCCTCTTTAGTCTCTTAAGTGGTTCTTCCCTCTACTTGCCACTTAATTTTAGTTATCCTCCTAAGCAACTTTCCTCAGCATTTTTAAGTTCAATCTATATATTTACTACCTGAGAATATCTTTTACCCCTTTAGTTATATGTTGCTCCCTTCCAACTTTTCTTCACTAGACATTGCCTATTTTTTGATTTTCAGTTACTAGTCACATTGACATTTCCACATGGATGCCCCGTCAGCACTTCTAACTCAGCATGAATTTCCCATTTCTTAATTCTGTTTCATCCAATATAATGCTGCCAGATTTAGTATTCATCTTTCAGTGCATACTTCAAATAGACACTCCTTTACAGATCCTTCTAAGAGTTTCAAGTTAAATTTTATCAGAACTCTTTAGTTTTAATCTCTTACAGATACGTGGTTATTTTTTACATATATATCCATTTTTAACCCACTACTGATTATAAGCTGCTGAGAACCCAAAATATTGTTATAATTTTTAAAGTTCTTAAAAAATGACAGATGAACAAAATTTTTATAATTAATGAATGGTTGCTGAATTGGATTGCTGAACGTAAAGGGAGGTATTACCTTTTAAAATGGTAAATGAGACAGAGTGACTACATGATTTGTACAAAATTATATAGAAGCATAATACAGTTGCTGATATTGGAGTAAAAAAGAAACAAGATTTTAATGAACATGATAAGAATAGCAAAAATGAATATTTATCTATATAATTTTATATATAATGTGTATACATATAATTAAGTATAAAGAAACTTAAAAGCATAAAATTAATTTATTTGCTTATATTATACCCATGCTATTTTTGTGATGATAGGTACTAGAGGACAACAACTAAACAATGATTGATCCTCAAATAATATTATGTACTCAAGGTCATTTGAGAAAAATTAATTTTAAATTGTTACATATGAATCAAAAGACTAGAGAGGACTGAGAAAGTCATCTACTTTAAACTCCTGCCTCAGGAGTATAGAGGGTTTAAAGTTTTTACATTCTATTGAAATGATCAATTAATATTCAGTGAAAGAGAATATTCATAGAGTTCCAGATAATGTAATTCAGGATCTCCCTAGATTGTTATTGTTTCAATATTTCCATCATTCTCTGTGTAAAAAGCCTGAAATTACCTGGGATGTTGACCAAAGCCAGATTAGCTAACTAGATAGACTCTCTATTTTAATTTTATAAAATAAAATACTACCCTCTAACTTTTGAAATTAAATTAAATTTTTCTTACTGTTTTGTTATTACACATACATTTTGTATTATAGTATTAAACCCTCCAATTTTCTATATTTTTTTGAAAATATTTTTATGAATCTTATGTCCAAAATAGAATCTTGGTTTTGATATTTAAGAATCTGTAAAAGAATATATACACATATATGTATCTTTACAAAAACTATTTTTTTCTTTTTTTATGTACACATTCAATTATTATGAAAGTATAAGCAGTATATTTTATTTTAGTTATCAATTTTATATTAATATTCAAAATACGCATTTTCTTTAAAAGTTTGTACAGCAACATTAGAGAAAACTATATGACTTGAAATAATTATCAATTTGTATATAGTAATTGGTAAAGAGTACAGTTTCTAGAAAAGGTACATTTCTCATCTAAGCCTCTCCAAGTTGTTCAAGCCAAGAAGTCATCTAATGATTGCCTCTAGGCACAGTTTGGATGGCATCAGGAGAATCCTCCTAGACCAAAGTTTCCACAAGAGATTGCCTTACAGCCTAGCACCTTCACTGTAATCATGCCTAGTATCTGTAATTTTAGAACTAAATATTTGCTGGAGAATTAAACACACTTTTCAATATGTAGGAGGAGAAAATAAATGTGGATAACTATCTGCTCTCTCATACGTAAGAAAAGCCAACTTCTGCAATCCTATTCCAACAAAACTAAAAATGCCAGGTGGTATTTAACATTGTGAAGGCTCTGGGTAGACTCTGTAAGAGGAGACAGAAAGGATCACTTAAGAATGCAATGCAGTCAAGTTGGGTACTTCCTAAAATTGTTCTCTAATATCTACAAGGGAAGAAATCAGAAACCATTCATACATGTTTTAAGCAAAAAGAAAAAAAAGTGTCTGAGGGAAAAAAAAATTATATCAGCTATAATACACTCCAAGCAAAAGTATAGATGTAACCTGAATTTTAAAATAAGTCCTTTTGGTTTTTCAACTTATGAAAAAGAAAATGAAACAGGCTCAATTATATTATATCAAAATGTCTTTAAAATGTGACCTTTTATTCAACCAGTTTTTCAATAGTTCTAAAATTACAAATTCTGATCCTGACTTTGCTGTATATTTCCTATTCAATCACCTTTGGGATGGAGGTAAGAAAATAACCTTTTTTCTATAGAGGAATACTAATGCTGGCTGTAAGCCTAAGCCTAAGTTTGTTCCATCCCTCAAAATGGAGATAAAGATGGAGAAATGTTATTGTTACAGTAATAAAGATAAGAAGAAAGTAATAAAGTGGAAAGAGTACCCTCTCACAATGCAAGTTGGTCCTTTATCTTACCATTAGTTTTAAGACTTTTTAACCATAAACATGACAAAGGAAGTGAGGAGTAAAATATGTTTTATACCTTTTTATTCTTTCTTCAGACAAGGCCAAAATAACTGTATGTATACTAGAGGCCTGGTGCACAAAATTCATGCACAGCGGTGGGGGGGGGCATCCCCTCAGCCCAGCCTGCACTCTCTCCAATCTGGAACCCCACACTCCTAAGTGCTCACCTGCATGCCTGCTTTTAACTGCCCCCCTCTGCTTGCCTGGTCACCCTTAAATGCCCCCCCCACCTGCCTGGTCACCCTTTACTGCTCTCCTCTGCTGGCCTAGTCGCCCCTCATTGCTCCCCTACTGGCCTGGTTGTCTCCAACTGCCTCCCCCCTGCCGGCCCAGTTGCCCCATGCAGCCTGCTGTTCAGTCGTTTGGTTGTCTCGCACTAACCCCCGCTGCCTGTCTGGTCACCCCATGCAGCCTGTTTGGTTGTCTGTTCAGTTGTTTTGCTTGTGACGGTCACTTAGGCTTTTATATAGAGATATTTCAAGTGAATTTTCCTACAGTGCCAATTGATTAAGAAATTAAGAGTTGGATCTAATAGTTGCCTTTTCATCAACAGGTAATAAACACCCTCTCCTCCTCCCTGACTCATTTTTGGAATCTCTCAGATCAGGCTTACAGCTTCCATGGCTGGCAAAGGTTACAGTCCTTTTAGGCAACCCTGTCTCTGCCAAGAATCAGTGTTTGCTCCTTCCATCAGATGACTTCCATCATCAGCTATGGGAGGGAGGGGCCTTGCTGGATTATGAAAGTCTTATAATCCCTCTTTTCTCTTCTTTCTAAGTTACCATTATCCCATCTCTTTTTCCTGAAGTAGGATTCCAAAAACCCTACAGACTTTGTTTGTCCTTTTTGAAAAACTTTCTATGAACCTCAAGGTCTTGTTTTAGTTACTGAGTATACATAGAATTGCATAATATGAGCTCCCTGCTTTTTCTATTTAATTCAAATTATGACTTCTCTGTTTATTATTAGGAACTAAAAAGACAACATAACAGAAAAGAGAGAGAGAGAGAGAGATAGAGAGAGAGAGAGAGAGAGAGAGAGAGAGAAAGATCAAAACAAAAAAAAAATCAAAAACCAAAGTAAAAAACACTCTTAAATCATTCTTATAGACAACTCCATATTCAACTTTTGTGTAATTGCACTTTTTTCCCCCAATGAATTCTAGGGGTGTATAAAATAAAAGCTTACTTTTCTTTTATGACCTTCGCAAAATCAGGAAATTGATTCATTCACTCAGTTCAAACTTTGTTCAGCCCATATTAAGATCTAAGTGACAGGAATATAGTAGTGAACAAAAATAATAAAATCACTGTCTTCATGGAGTCTTTATAAAGCATAATTCAACTTATATTATTTCACTGCTCAAAAATATTTAATGACTTATTTTTTACCAAATGAATAACAAGGTCTAAGATCCCCATTATTTGTCCTAAGTATCCTAACGCTATTCCCAAACACTCTTTGCATAGGACCATTTTTTGATACCCTATTCCAGACTTTCCCTCCTCTCCCATGAGCTCTACTATTGGGAGATCACTTCTAATTCAAATACTTCATGATGTCAGAATTATATGTGTCCCATCTAGATCTGATATACCCCATCTATGCTTTCCCTATAATTGTATTCATTATTTCTTTTAGGAAATGTACATCATTCATTTCTATAATACATCTTCCTAACATAGTACAAACCTTTAAAGGCAGTCAACCTTATTTGTATAATTTTTCAGTTATTCTTCATTATTTGAGCCTCTAATAAAGCATAACATATAGCTCTCATCAAATTGTGAATGGATTATCTCACTGTTGTTATATAATAATATTTGCATTATTCTTTAAGCTTGCTACCCTGTACCACATATAGTTTCCACATATAGAGATTAATATAAATATGTTTTAAGAGAGGAACATATAATGTAATGGAATTTAATATCTAGTTCACCTAAAAAATACAAAGTCTACTTTTTCTCCTGGATTACCCACATCCTAGGAGCAATGTTGGGACCCTAAGAAAATGAGCCACAAAGGTGTTTCCTGGGAAAATAATGGAAGGGCTTGTCTGCTTGCTGTACACATAAAATATAAAATAAAACAAAATAAAATAAAATAAAAAAGTAATATAATAAAATAAATTAAATAATAAAATAAAATAAAGCTTGACCAACTGAGTTTTTTTTTTAGTGAAAATCCTATATAATACAAGCCTAAGCATCTGTTACAGAAGAATGACCAAGACAATTGGTCACTATGATGCACACTGACCACCAGGGGCAGTTGTTCAATGCAGGAGCTGCCCCCTAGTAGTCAATGTGCTCCCACAGGGGATTGCCGTTCAGCCAGAAGCCAGGCTCATGGCTGATGAACACAGTAGCAGTGGCAGAAGCTTCTCTCCATTCCACAGTAGTGCTAAGGAGCAGAGTGCAGATGGGTGGTAAAAAGTGAGGGGCCCTGGACTGTGAGAGGGATGTCCAACTGCCAGCTGGAGTGGGCCTAAGCTGGCAGGCAGACATCCCCTGAGTAGTCCCGGACTTTGAGAGGGCACAGGCAGGGCTGAGGGATCCTCCCCTACCCAGTGCATGAATTTGGTGCGCCAGATTTGTACTTTAGTATATAAGGTATACTATTTAACATCACCCCTGCTAAATTTCAGGGGATCATATCTTTGGTGCCTTTTGGAACCAGAAAGCAGACATACTTTTAATATTATCATTTTATTACCTTCATAAACAAATGATGGGATGTTTTAACAAATAATTTTATAGTCAAGCTAGGCCATTGGATGCTTCAGAGTGAAAATTTATTTTCAGGAATTCTTTTGTAAGCCTTCTGCTTCACTTCACTGTGACTCAGTATATTGAATGAGACACCCTAGAGTTCTTAAGTATCCCATTAACCATCAGAATATGGGGCCTAAATTACTCACAGAAAAAATCTGACCAAATGATTTCTTTCATTTACTGTGTTCTTTTTAGGCACTTAACCACTTGTTTACATTGTATAAATTCCAACACATTCATTATTGCTCTAAGGAGGAGACACCCAGAGTCTTGGGTTGATCTGTTAATTCTTTATGTGGAGCCTTTTTGGGCTGGAGGTTTAACAACTGTAGTTGCAGAATACAGTGCAAAGTTCCACTAAAAGTAGCGCTCAGAAAATATCTTAAAATTTTTCTAATGATATTGTGCTCTGAGCATCTATGAACATTGTAAAAAATAATAGGAATGATGATGAATATCCTATTTGTGTTTATCATCTTTTGCCATTACTGATCAATTTATTTTTAAGTCAAGTAATAGTCACTTTCTCATATAACCCTATCTCTTCCATTCCTTTCTGTTTTAAAAGTAGATATTCTCTGTGTTAGATCCTCCGGGTTCATCTTCCTGGGAAAACTAATTCAGCTCTCCAAATATCCATTCATCCTTTATGTAAGTATTTGCCAAGTTACCTACCATATGCATTGCTTCTTAAGTTAAGAACTATAGGGATCAAAAATATATAACAGAGAATTATATTTCAAAAAGAAAGTAAGATGTCATTGAATATACATACAAAATAACTTTTGCAGAGGTTTAGATAGTACAGAATTGCAGTTACCTGGTTTTATCAGTAAGATTTTTATTTCAATAGTTTATAATTCAACTTTCATTTATTTCTTTAGCCTAAGAACAATTTCAACTAAAATGTTCATAACTGGGTCAGCCTTTTTTGTTAACAATGAATCTTAATTTTAACTAATGCTTAATATGTTGAATCTGAAAATGTCTTTCAGTTTGGTATTACTAAAAATAATGTCATTCATATTCAAAATGAACCTTACTTATAGATTCCCTTTAAATGCTATTGTTCTGTTAGACTTCCAACTCGGGCCCTAATAGCCTATAAAATAATCTACAGTGGGGTGTTGGTGCAGTTGAAGATCATCCTACAGTTGTAGAGTTCTCTTGCCTTTCTGAGCATCTTTCTACCCTTAAGCTGGGTATCATGCTTGACTCTCTCATTTAGCTAATTGGCACATAGGTCTTCTAAATTGAAATGTCCTTTCTTAGCCAGATAATTGAAGCAAAGTAGATTCTACTCTTAAATTCTCTTCATTCATGCCTCATCTGAACACTGAAAATTACACACATATATATATGTAATTTTCAGTGTGTGTGTATATATATATATATATATGCCTAAGCAACCGAACAACCAAACAGCTATGAAGCGCACTGACCACCAGGGAGCAGATGCTCAATGCAGGAGCTGCCCCCTAGTGGTCAGTGCACTCTCATAGCAGGAGTGCTGCTCAGATGATTGACCCATACCAATAGCCCACCAACCCAGAGGCAGTTATTCACTCCCTTAGTAGTTCTGCAAGTCCAATCTCCAGAGAACCCTCCAGGCACTGATGGACATGTGCCACTGGCATGATCCCAATAATGCATATGGCCTCCTGGAAGTTGGCCTCAGACAGCAGGGCTGCTTCCCCTCCCTAGATGCTCCACAAGGAAGAAATGATACAAAACGGCCACCGGATGGCTTTTGACATCCAATGCAAATGTCAGCAGGATGGATCCAGATCCTGGGCTGGCAAGGGCGTCCCACCACCTGCCGGGAGGATCAATCTTGTCTGAACCCCCATTATCTCCCTCAGGATGGGTGCCAGATGTAGGGCTCACAGCTGATGAGTGCTGCTTTGGGGTGTGAGCCTCTCCTGATCAGGACTGACAGGGCATGAGCTTGTGGCAGGTGCCACAGGGTCAAGATGAGTGGGAGTGGCAGGCAGGAATAGCAGGCAGCATTGGGCTGCTGGTTTCAGCCCGATTCCTGCCATCCCAAGGGACCCCACCATGCACGAATTTGTTCAATGAGCCTCAAGTATAAAATAACTACCCTGTCAGTCAAGAATTTGAAATATGATCAATCCTGCAATTATTTATCTCTCCTTTCTGGTTAATTCGACAATCTTCCTCTCCAGGTGGCTTGGATGACCCTAGGATTCATTAAGAAAAAAATGCTGATTTAGTTCTAAATCTGGGGAGCAAAAATTGTCAACTAAGCCTAGGTAGATGACAGTTATTTTAAAGTTATAAAGTTATAAAGCTCAGGTTCCAAGATTTAATTTTGTTCTTCAGACTTAACTTCTCCTCTGTAAACGAAGGATGATTATAGAATGTTTATGATAATTAAGTAAGATAAAAATATAATGTGCTTGGCAAATGTAATGTAGCAAGTACTCCATAAATAGTAGCAATAATGATAATAGGCCATGTAAGATTAAAAACACATGAATCAACATCAACACCATATATCATTATCCATGATATGCAGTTTTAATTAGTGTATATATGCTCATCTGTCATCTCCATTTTTAACGCAGAAGTCAGGAAACTTTTACAATAAAATAGGGATGATAATTATTTTAGTTTTCCTGTGATATACTATCTCTGTTGCAACGCTCAACTGTATTGTCCTAGTATGGATGCATGCTTCAATAGGTTGGATTTGGCAAAGGAGTGGAGGCTGAATGTAGTTTGCTGACTGTTATGAACTGAATATTTGTGTCCTCCACAAAATCAGATGTAAAAAACTAATTCCCAACGTGTTAATATTTGGAAGTGGGGCCTTTGGGAGGGGATTAGTTCATAAGGGTGGAGTCTCATAAATTGTATTAATGCCCTTATAAAAGAAACCCACATTTAACTCCAAATCACAATTCTTGAAACAAAAAATTGTTAGAATAGACTTAAACAAATAAATACTTCTGCTCTGTGAAAGAAAATGTCAAGAGAATAAGAAGACAAGCCATAGGACTGGGAGAAGATATTTGTAAAAGACACATCTGATACAGCACTGTTATTTAAAATGTAAAAATGCTTAAAACTCCACATTAAGAAAAAAACCTGAATACATACCTCACCAAAAAATTATAAGAATGACAAATAAACATATGAAATTATTCTCCACATCATTTAATACCAGAGAAATGCAAATTAAAAACTATGAAATTCCATTACACACTTATGAAAATGGCTGAAATATGGAACACTGATAATACTAAGTGCTGGAGAGGATAGAGAGCACACCTAAGAATCCTCATACATTGCTGGTGAAAAGCAAAATAGTATGCATCCACTTAGGAAGATAGTTAGCTGTTTGTTGTGTGTGTGTGTGTTTCAACTAAATAGACTCTTATGATCCAAGTATCATGTTCCTTGGATTGACTCAAAGTAGTTGAAAATGTATGTCCACACAAATAGTTGCACACAAAAGTTTGTTGTGGCTTTATTTATAATTGCTAAAACTTGGAAGCAACTAAGGTATACTTTAGTATGTAAATGAGTGAATTAAATGTAGGACCTCCAGATGATGAAATAGTATTTAGTGTTAAAAAGAAATAAGTTATCAAGTAATGAAAAGTAAATTTAATATTACGAAGTGAAAGGAGCAAATCTGAAATGGCTACATACTGCCTGATCTCACCTATATGCATTTTAGAAAAAAAAAATGGAAACAGTAAAAAGTAAATGATTGCCAGGGGTTAGGGGGTAGGGACAGGTAGAGCACTGAGAATTTTTAAGGCAATGAAAATACTCTGGTGATATTTTAATGATGGATATTTGTGCAGACCCACAGAATGTATGACACTGAGAGTGAACCCTAAGGTAAACTAGGGAATTTCGGTATTATGATGTGTCAATGTAGGTTATTTTGTTAACAAATGTACCACTCTGGTGAGTAATATTAATAATGGGTGTGGTTTTGCAATTGTGGAGGCAGGGGGTTAACGGGAACTCTCTGTATCTTGCTCTTCATTTAGTTGAAAACTAATACTACTGTAAAGAGTAAATTGTTTAAATGAAAAGAAAACAAAAGATAAGTCCCCAGAGAGCTCTTTCACTCTCCTTTCATCATGCTAGGACATAGTGAGGAGATGGCTGTTTGTGAACAAAGTTAGCTCTCCCCCAATATGTCAGTACCTTGATCTTGGTCTGTTCCCCCATAAAAATGTGCCAAATAAATGTTCGCTGTTTAAGCAGCACAGTATGTTTTTTTGTTGTTTTTGTTGTTGTTTGTTACAGCAGCATGAGCAGACTGCCCCTATTGTAAATCACAAAATGTTTTCACAAAAATCTTCAATCTACATCTGCTTAACATAAATGTTCATAGATCCAGCTAGTAAAATGGCCAGTGTCTGTCCGTGGTAAAGTTTTACCAGAGAAATGAGAGTACATAATGAGTTTTTCAAAAGATAAGTAAATATTAAGTTAAAGCAATTTCTTTTATTTTGAAAAACTATTCTCTTTTGTGTTAAAGCATTTAATTGAGGACTTGATGGTGACAGATGGTGCAAGTTAATTTTAATGATTTTATTTGATCTTATAAAATGTTTACTCTATTCACAATATTACTCACCACTGTGGGCCAAATAATAGAAATTGCATGGTCCACCAAGGGTAAGTGCAAAATTATTGTTTTAATTTCTATAAGAAAATATTTCATTACTAGTTTGTAAAATTATATTTCAAAGTTGAATAGGAATTTTAAGGACTGTTTGTCCAACTGTTAGCTTATAAATAAACTGTTATTCTAGCGTACTTTATATATTCCAACCAACTGAAATGCCCTCTTTGAATGCTTCACAGTTTCAATGAAAGTTTGCTTTACTTTTACAGCACTACTGGAGTATGTTCTATTTTACATAAAAGTAAAAGTGTCTTCCTATAACATTTAAAATATACATGATCCTTTCTTTACCCTCCAGAATTACACATAAATGGCTGATAGTCATATCACAGAACATCTTTTTGATATTTGAAAACAGCTCTCATTCACAAAATAAAATAGAACAAAATAAAAACTCTTTTCTAATTAACAATATAAAATTTTTCCCAGTTCTTTCCACTTTTCTTATTTTTTTATTTAGAGAGAGATTTCTTATTCCACTTATTTATGCATTCACTGGTTGATATTGCCTGCACCCTAACTAAAGATTGAACCCACAAGCTGGTATATTGGGAGGATTTTCTAACCACTGAGCATCTGTCCTGGGCAAATCTCCAATACCTATTTCTTATCCTCACTCTTAGTTAATAATTTTGCTTTGTAATTTAATTGATAAAATACAAGGAATCTTGTGAGAAATATCAATTCTCATAATCAAATATATAGGCTTATCAGCATTTGAATCTACAATCATTACATTGACGTTTTAACATTTAATTAAAGATGATAAATTAAGATAGTTATTAGTATAAGAGAATGAATATATCCTGCTCATAGATAAATGATTGAATACTGAAAACATGCCAATTCTCCCTCTTTAATTCTTAAATTCCTCTGGGTAATGTGTTGTTTTAGTTGAGGAACTTTTCAAAACTCATATGTACTTACATGGAAGAATGAAAATCCAAAAAGAGCTAAAAAAATTGTAGCTCAGTTGTTGTTGCTCAATAGCTGTGCACAGACTTATGAATCAGGATGTCATGGTTTGATTCCTAGTCAGGGCACATGCCCAGTCCCCAATGGGGGGAATGTAGGAGGAAGCCAATCAATGATTCTCTTTCATCACTGATATGTCTATCTCTCTCTCCCTCTCCCTTCCTCTTTGAAATTAATACAAATATATTTTTAAAAATTGCAGGTAGTGATTATCACATCATAGCTAAGATGCTATAAAGCCATTTAATAAAACATATGGCAAACATAAGGGGCAAGCAATTAGTCTAGTACTCTTGTGTCAGGCTTTTTATAAATATGTACTTAATGAATACATAAAGTAATTAAATTTATTGTTAAGGACTACAACATGAAAGGATAAAGGCTCGTGTAATTGCAAAAAATAGCGAACCAGGATAGTCTGTTCCCACACACCTGAAATACTCTTTTGTCTAAATTATCTCATTATATCTAAAAGCTATTAAATGTCCTGAATTCATATTTTTTTAAGCAAGAAAGACTCAAATATCTTAAACTTCTCATTATTTAAATCCTTAAGTGACTACCATTTAATATTTTTTCCCTATTAATTCTTCCTGAAAGTTAACTCCAAAAATACAGGTAAATTAATTTTCTTCAAAGTATGTTCTTTGTTCTGCCACCCTGTCATAACATTTACACAATATCAACTCACTTGAAAAAATTATATATATATATATATAATATTGTTTGCATATTTCTAAATTTTCCAAAAGGAAATTCATTGATGTTTTCTGCAGTTTCATTCCTCCTTTAATTGCATGTTATACTCCCTTTCTAAAATGCCTTTCAGTCCACCTAGGTATTAGCCATTAAAAATGGAATATTGCTTATCTCAATTATGTAAGAAGCTTATCTGATTCTAAGGGTCACTGAAGTTTCCAACCCTCTTCTGAAAATAAAGTATATAGAGAGTGTAAATCATTCTGTGGCATTACTGGCTTTCAAATGACAATTAAATTGAGTGTAGGAGGGAGGCTCTCTTCCCTAAGACTATTTCCTCTAGTGAGTAGTAAAATACATCAGCTTTTTATCACATAAAGAGGCAATTGACTTAGTGACAAATAGACACAGATGTAGAGAGCTATTCTTAAGTCAGGCATATAAATTTCATTTTTTAAAAGTGAACTATTTCCTGTATAAATATTTACCAGAAGGGATTCTAGGTAGGCAGATCAGTCAGCCAATCTCCTTCCATTAAACCCAGTTCAGTATAGCACATAGAATCAATATTAAACCATATAAATATAAATATTGAAATCAGTGTCACTTCTGAGTGAAAACAGGATTGGGGAAACTTTTTTTCATCATCTATACCAATAAAAGGGTAATATGCTAATTAAACAAGGTACACTGGACATCTTCCAGACATCTAACTTCCTTCCAGATAAAGTCACAGTAGTGGGGACTGAGGCAGCGGCCGTTTGGGGTGATCAGGCCCACAGGGGAGCAAGCAATTAGGGGGTGATCGGGCCAGCAGGGGAGGTCAGTTGGGAGCAATCAGGCTGGCAGGCAGAGGCAGTTAGGGGTGATCAGGTAGGCAGGCAGAGACAGCTAAGGGCGATTAGGCATGCAGGTAGGCAAATGGTTAGGAGTCAGTGGTCCTAGATTGTGATAGGGATATCTGACTTCCAGGATCAGGCTTAAACCAGCAGTCAGACATCGCCTGAGGAGTCCCAGTTTGGAGAGGGTGCAGGCTGGGCTGAGGAACACCCCCCTCCCATGCATGAATTTCTTGTACCAGGTCTCTAGTTTTTATATAATAATAGAAACCTTAACAAAAGAGTTGAGGTAGGTTGATTTTTCATTTCTACAATATTATTTTTAATCCTATCCATCCTTACACCACACTTCACCCTGGAGTTTTACATGTAAGTTTTATTAGATAAATCTAGATTACAAAGTTTTAGGGAAGAAAACAGAAAGAGTTGGAAAATTGAAACTACTTCCTAGCTCTCAGGTCCTTTCAAATCCAATTTTGTAGGACACAACAAGTCTCCTAATATCCTACTGATTCTTACTTCAGATTGATTTTGGAAATGCTTTTATGTTGATTATTTCATCTTGCCTTCAAAATAATCAATTTGGATAAGTATAACTTTTCCCATTATGGTTCAAGAAAATTAAATTCAAAGAGGTTAGACATCTTGTTTACTGGCACAGGAGAAATTTGGAGAGCTGTGAGAGAAGACAATTCTGTTGACTCCCATTCCATTGCTCATTTTATTTTCTTTACTTCACCCCAGAGAATACATCACAGGGTACAATTAGCCTTTTAAGGAAGAATCTGTCCTCCAATGTCAGTGTTACAAGTTCCTTGATTATTGATTATGCTGCTTTACAATATAGTTCCCTAAGGGTAAATATGAAGCTCATTCCAGATAAAAAGTACAAGTAGGCCTGCATGGACTCATTGAGTAATTATAAGTATCTTTACTTTTGTTTTAATTAAAAGGCAAACTGCTATCTTTTGGTGGAAATATGATATATTAAGAAATTATCAATGACTCATGGTATCTGTATCATGGACAAAATGAAAAGTTTAAAGATTATGCTGTTTGATTCTGTATGCTTATGTATTTGATGTGTTTATTTCTTTTAATTGACTAGTCCAAATAAAATTAATTTTCTCTCCAGCCTTTACAATTTTTTTATTATAATTAAAAAAATACCCCGGGACCATTTAGTTCTGACATAATGGCATAATTTAAAACAAATGAAATGAAACAAATACAATTTCACTTTGGTCTGAAAATGGACAGTGTCTCTAATACTTGGAGAGAGTAAGTTCTATAAAGGACTGTAATATGCTTCTTATGATTTACACAAGAGAAGAAAAAAAGGTCAGTTAGAGATTGATCAAAGAAAACTCTGAAAAGAATGGAATCAAAAGATTGTACAATGAGAATGGGAGCAAACTAGAAAAAGGGCTTACCATAAATATAATAAGATCATGATGCTATTGTTTTTCTTGAAATGAAGCAGAGTTTAACTTGAAAATAAGATGGGTGTTTTTACTATGTGCTACCAAAATATACTTACTTGACCTTCAAGTAACAAACAACTTATTCGTAACAACATCTGGAATAAAATATTCTGATGTAATATGTAGGGGGATATTTAATTAAGGATACAGTTCTCCCTCTTACCACTATTACCAAGATATCACAATTATTAACCGAATTATCATTTGGCAAATTTCATATTGAATAAAATACTGAATTTAATGTTACCTCAATATAAAAATACTCATATTTTATGCAGGCTAACTAGATAGCAACAGTGTCTCCTAACTTAGTATTTCTGTTTAATTATGTAAATCTCAGTTTCTTTGTGAGTATAATAGACATGATAATAATAGCACATCATCTTTGCATTGTTAGAAGACTATGTAATATGGCACACTTGAAGTACTTAGCAGAGTATCTGCCACACTACAGTTACTAAAGAAAGGATAGTTATTTATACTTTCAAGCTTATGTCTCTGACATTCTCTCTTTGTCTGCTCCTTGGGGCCTCTAATTTGAATTCATGTGTCCTGTCCCTGGACGAGGATGAACTCTCCCTCCTGCTATGGCTGATTCTCAGTTCTAACTCCGTTTCCTAGAATCTGGTAAAATAGTCCCAATCTCACTTTTACATTTCTAAAGAACCAGTCCAGTTTCAAATTTAAGACAAGTGGTTGTGTGGAACCATTTTCTCCTCCATCCTTTCAAGGCTGTATCTCTTTAATAATTCAGGTCACTGTAAAGTGACACACTTTTAACATTCACTATGGAGTAATATACTAGTAGAAACTGTCATTGAGTACCATTGACCATTTGGTGTCCTATAGTTACAGACATTGATGAACAAAAGGATAGCTACAGAGGCAGTAAAGCATCAAACAGACTGTCAAATTACAGCAGGAAGGTTAAGGAGAGGTGGGGTAGATAAGAGATCAACCAAAGGACTTGTATGCATGCATATAAGCATAACCAATGAACACAAGACACTGGGGGGTTTGGGTATGCCTGGGAGGGGGAGGGCAATGGGAAGATATGTATACATGTAACACATTAATAAAAAAAAATTGGCATGTAAAAATTCTTCTCAAAGCTCACAAGCAAATCAATTTCTCATGAAGGTTTTGCTACCTTCTTTGAACAGCAAGATTTATATAAGCTATTGTAATGGTCTCTGTGCCCTCTGTGTGTTAATCAGCTCTGGTGTCAGTTTTTACTGAGCTGCTATTTATTTTCACAGAAAGCAGGTCTATTACTTACTTGTTATATTTCATAGCCCAAAGTATTTTATTTCATAATCAGATGATGACTCTGTGTATGTGTGCCCATGTATGTAAATTTCATGCATCCGTATTTTAAGATAATGTAATGAGACAGAAGAATGTTGTTCACCTCATCTATAGAATTTAGCTTAACTAGATACATAGAATTAAAGGACTTCGGCAGGACATACTTTAGAGATTCTCTTATACCTTCATTTTAGGTGTAAAAAAATGTGTTCCTAACAAGCTAAGGGGCTTGCCCAAGTGCTCATAGTAAGGTGGCAGGGCTTACATTTATGACTTTTTCTTTTTTTCATTAGTTATGCAGTCTTGTTCTAGAAAATATGTCCTATCAAATGAGAAAACTGTAAAGTGCTTGATATACATCTCATTCCTGCTTTAGGGATTTTTGTTTTCTCTTTTAGCTTGCATCCTCTAACATGGAATAATATCCAATGTAATTAAGGAATTCAGTGGTTTCAGGTTTTTATCTCCTTTTTAAAAAGCAATGAACTCTTAGCTAAGGTCAGAACCTGTTCTTTAATATGCCATGTCAAACTTACATGCACAGTTTACGTATTTCACTTCTAAAGTATATAGATAGTGCTTATTGTAGTTTAGATTGCTGTATAATTTGAACACATCTAGATATGCATTTGACTACTGGAACAGTCAATGATCAACACTTAATATAACATATCCCCATTAAGGGCATATGAGGCTCCGCTGGGGATGTCTCTGTAGATCAATATTATTAAATCACATACATTTCCCCATTGTTTGTGTTCCCAAATCTCAAACAGAGGCCTTATTGATTTTACTAGGCAACTTTTCCCCCCACGGTTTGTTTCTTGTGCATTCTCTACCCACTGGATGTTGATCAAGCAGTGACTTTTATCTTACTGCGTGGGAGCTATTCAGCCTAGAGCTGCTTCTGCGGCTGTCACTCAATGAATGCCCACAGGCCTCCTGAGCAAATGTGCAAACTTCTTTCCCAAGAAAAAAACTCTGCCTCTCTCAAAGGTGGCTACAAAAATTGGCTTAAAATAGCATTCTTCCTGTAGAGAAGTACATAGACAGATTTTCTCTGTCTAAAGAACGATGTAATCAAGGATGTATCCATTCTGAACTCTAATATAAATCATTCTTGGAATAGATATGGAGGTAATTGTGTGAAAGTAGTATCTATAAAAACATGAAAATTTGAGATTTAACATTTAAAGAATTTGAAGAAAGATCAGCAGTCATCTGGTTGACTGGTTGAGTGATGCTTGGCAAAATAAAGCAAAAATAATGCATTTGAAGAATGAGTTGAAGAAATGGGGAGATAGTTCTTACTGGAATTATATAACACCTAAGAAGTACTAATGGTGAAATAAAGTATTGGCCTCTAGAAATTCAGCAGCAGTCCCTGTTTGGTATAATACTGAGGAGGAAATGGGACCTTTTTATTATCTATAGCAAGGGTAAGAACATGGGAAGGACCAGATAATAAATATTTTCAGATTTGCAGACCAAATGTTTTCTATTGCAATAACTCAAATGTGCTGTTGTAGCACAAAGGAAGCATGGACAGTACAAAAATAAGTGGGTTTGGTTATGTTCCAATAAAACTTTACTTACAAACACAGACAGAAGAAATTTGTTTTACACGTTATAGTTTATTAACTCCTGACCTAGAGAAAATATGCAATTTTGGTTTTATTGAATTGATAAATACATAAGAAGGGTATCTAATGAAAGATTATCAATGATCTATTTTTGTATAGCACTCTTTATTTTAAATGTGCATCTTTTCTTTTTTGCATTAACATATTTAATGAAAATGATAATTACAAAAATTTGTTTAGTATAATATATGTATAGCTAATTATACACTAAGCAAATTTTATAATTTAATAAAATTTATAATTTATAATTATAAATTTATAATTTTAATATATTATACATTATAATACCATATATGTATACATTAAACATTTTGCCACTTGTTCTCACTTTATTTCTTAAAAAAGATATTAATAAAAAAAGAAAACAGGGTATACATTTAGAATAAAAGACAGTGCTATTTAAAAATGGCTAGTTGATTACAAATGCATTATATATATGATATGTATATTATATCTAAAATATATTATTATACCTGTTTCTGTGGAGAACCTTGACTAATACACTGGCCTATAAGTAAAATATTATATAAGTATCAATCATTATTACATTCTCTCATATTCATAGGTAATATTCCTCATAAGAGATTATGTAGTCTTTATTACTATTGCAGTAAAAGGGAGTTTACTACCTAATAGGGTCTGGACTTCATTTTATAATAGTTCTCATTATTGGAAATTGTTCCAGAAAATCATGTCCATTTTGAGATTAACACTATCCTATAACAGTAAATCCATAAACCAGAATTCTAATTCTACTATTAACAACTCCATGTAGGCAATATTTCATATCCTATATGCTCTTTTTAGGATATTTAATAGCTTGGGCTTTGAGGTCTATTGAAATTTATTGTGAATTTTAACTCTGAAACATACTATTATAGTTCTGTGGGAAATTATTAAAAATTAAAGCCCAGTTTATTTTTAATATATTTTAAATGCAAATAACACTGCTTATAGGATAGAGCGTTTTCTTTTTGAGGTTTATTTAAGAAAATTAACATAAATTTCATGACAGATAATAAGTGTTCACCTAAAAGGATATTGCTGATATAATTAGTGTTGCCAGTGGAAACACTAATTATAAAGAGATAAAATTATTACCCAAAGTCACCAGAAACATATTTCAGTTTTTATCATTCAGTCAAAATATTTTAGGTGCCTACTATATTAAAGCATAATGCGATAAAGATAGAAGTGTATTCTGCTCTTATGGATCTTTTATAGCAGCAGAGATAAAAAATGATGTTTTCTGTACCCATATGTATCCTCAAATGTAGATCCTGGTTAGTGGGTTTGTTAAATCTCAGTTTTTGGACCACATCTGAATACTTCCAAAATAATAATATGCATCTCTATTACCAATCACAGAGATATATCTGCCCCTTTCATCATTTATGATACGGAATCACTGACACCACTACTGTCTTTGCCTGTGGACTGTTAACAAAATTCCTCCACTGATTTCCTAGTGATTATATATACTCTTGTTTTTATTTTGAAGATGGGCTTTTCCCATGAGCATAGTATGTCCATATCACCTATCATCGATTGATTTCAAAATCATGAACATTTTTAGAGATATAAGTAAAAAAATAATTTAAAAATTGAAAGGAGTGCATAAGAAAACCTATGCTGAAAGACAATCTGAATTACATATCTTAATCCAGGTATGTTTGATGTTTAGTCTAGACGTCATGACTAAAGGTGATTATGTCAGGGCCTAACAAGCTCAACATGTGTCCTTCTTTGCTTTAATGGGGTTTGGAGAAAACATATTCTATTCAACCTCCTTACATCTGATTACACCACCATCTGTAGAAAGAAATGCTAGAGAGGATAAATTTGAATACTGAAACCTAGTAAAGATGGATATCTAATTCCATTACCAAACTGTCTAAATCAGAATTTTAAATCCACCTTAATCCTTTCAGGTTATAGTCTTGGACTATACATGGACTCAATTTATTACAAGCAATATTTGAGAGATTCAACACAAATTTAGGAATCTATCAAATTCACCAAGTATACCATCTTAAAAAAGTTTTACTTTTTGGCTTATAGACTCAAATTGTATTTGACTGATTATTTTCTGTATTCAGAGTGAGCCATTATCCTTTTTGCTGTACACATCAGATTCAACAAGTAAGTAGATTGTAATCTTTTTATTTTTTTTATAATCATCTCAAAACTACACCAAATCACTTCCTTCTTTCTGATTTAATTCTGTGGATCTAACATATGCTCTGTATGAGTTCTGAACGGTGATAGGAACAATTGGCGATATGAGATGGCTGCAGAGCAAGAGAGCACCTGGGAAGAGAAAGGCTGTCTTTTTTGAAGGCTGCACCTCCTGTTATAGAAAGAAAGGAAAGGAGAAAAATACTGTTTCCTTTGAGCAATAAACTGCCAGGTGACATTTCCAGGCTAAGGCCATTCAGAGCAGCAGATGCCTTGGGTGATGAATTTCAGGATAAAGCAATGGAACAGAACTAACAGACAGAGCATGTTATCAAAGAGAGAAGAATAGAAGCTTTCCTGAAAGAGCTGGAACTGAGAAACTTGGTGCTCCTCATAAGTGACAGGAATGATAGAGCTGAGGGAACAGAGCTTATGACCAGGACACAATCCACACCTGTGTGCACTCTGCTTGATCATCTTGGGTTGAGGTACAAAGCATGAAAAAGGGGACACCACTTTTACAATTGCTACTCCTTCTGTTTTGTTTTTATAATCTACTAGAGGCCTGGTGCATGAAATTTGTGCATGGAGGGGTGTGTCCATCAGCCCAGTCTGCACCCTCTCGAATCTGGGATCCCTCCAAGGATGTCCAACTGCCTGTTTAGGACATTTTTTATTTATATCTCTAAAATCATTCCTACCAGGATTGGGCCTAAATGGGCAGTCAGACTTCCCTTTCAGAATTCAGGGCTGATGGCTCCCAACTGCTCACCTGCCTGCCTTCCTGATTGCTCTAACCACTTCTGCCTGCCAGCCTCATCACCGCTTAACCACTCTCCTGCCAGCCTGATTGACACCTAACTGTTCTCTGGCCAGCCTGATTGCCCCTAACTGCCCTTCCCTGCAGGCCTGTTCCCCCCCAACTTCTATCCTTTGATGGTCTGATCACCTCCAACTGCCCTTTCTTGCAGACTTGGTCACCCCAACTGCCCCTTGCAGGCCTGGTCTCTCCCAACTGCCTTCCCCTGCTGGCCATTTGTGGTGGCCTTCTTGTTTTCATATAGGGGCAGTCATCTTTGACCACATGGGGGCAGCCATCTTGTGTGTTGGAGTGATGATCAATTTGCATTTTACTCTTTTATTAGATAGAATTGGAGTTTAAACGTTCTGCAATTACTATTACTAATGACCCTTTTAACAAACATTTTTGTGGTTTAAAAGAACCTCCTTTAAGTTGGATCAGGCAACACAGATGAACAAAATTAGCCATGCATTGAAAATTGTTGAAGCCAGATGATAAGGACATTAGGTTTGTTATATTATTCTGTCTCTTAAACCTTATACAACATTTGAAACATCCAATTAGTCTTCTCTTGTCACTAAAAATTTCTTGAATGAGATAAAATTTCTCCACTGGTTCTCCATACCACACCTACATTCCTTATTTAACCTGCCCTGTCTAACTTCGTTTCCCATAGTGTCAGCTTTATCAACATCAAAGTAATCTCCAGATTGCCAAACACAACAGAAACTTTTCTGTATGTATCTTCTTATTCCTCTCCCTACATTTCAATTCATTAAATATATTTTCTAATTATTAAAACAAACTCCTCTCTGAACTTTATTTGTCTAGGTCTTCATCTCTCAGTCTAAGAGCACTTCCTAAGTCTCATTGCTCTCTTATTTTCCAAATTCTCATTGACCATGGGCAACCTTCTTGTGTCTCTCTAGTTATCTCCATATATAGGCTTATACTCATGACAAGTCTTATTTCTTATTCTGGTCTTTTCTTTAAGAATGAACGTCATATATTCAATCATTCATTGACATTTCAATTTGCATGTCTAATATGCCTTACAACTTAAAATGATCAAAACTGAAATTTTAATTTTTTTCCCAAATATATATTTCTCCCGGTTTGCCTCACCTCAATTGACAACATGCCCATTCTCCAAGTTGAGAAAGCCAGGAAGTTAAAACCCATTGCCCATCTCCCATCTCTCCAAGTCTTACAATATTACCTGTATAATTTGGCTTTCTTCATTTCACTGCAATCACCCTTGTTAAAGTCAACATAATCTCCAACTTCCTCTGCTACAGTGGTTTCTTAAATGGTATCCCTGCTTTTTCTGGTTCAGGTTCCCTGCAATTTGTTCTCTACATAGCAACACAAACTTCTACAGTCATGCCACTTCTGTGCTCAAAAACTCCCCCTGCATTTTGGTTTCCTTTTGTATTTTGAAAAGAAAATTTTATCTCCTCACCAATCAATCCCTAGTTGATCTGAACTCTCAGCTAATTTCCAACCTAACCTTAAGCCTCTCCCCCTTGTATCAGCTAGTTTTCAGGCTTTCTGTTTTAGAGAACTCCATCTTCTTTCCTGCCTTCAAGCATTTCCAAATAGTGCTTGCCACAGCACTGCTACACACAGCAGCCTCCCTCTCTTCAAATTCAAGGTTCAATTTAGAAGATAACTTTTCAAAGATGACTTATTATGTAAGTTTTCCCTAGGGGAGCAGCCCGCACCATTCACTTTCCCCTTTCCTTCCCCCACAGGCAAGCATATCCTAAATTCTAAGGGTTCTCCCAAGACTCACAACCAGGGAAGCAATGGGCAGCAGCATCTGGTTCCAGGGTCATCCCCAGAACCTGTCCCTAAGGCCCCCTTTACACTGACTTTCCATGGGTTAAGGCAGCCCAGCATTGACTCTCCTGTTTCTTCTTTTATGCTAAGTCCTTCCTTGTTTAACTATACCAGTTTTAATAAATGTACCCTCACAGTAAAAAAAAGAAGATGCCTTATCATCATACCAGTATAGTAAATGTGTTATTGTCTCCCTCTTTACCTGATTCTTGCAACGAGACTGTGAATCCCTTAAAGATAGCAGCTGTATATTTTCCTCTTACAACTGTATACTCAATGTTTAGCAAACTGTATAGCAAATAAGCATTCAATAGATGATATTAGAAGAAAATACATGTAAAATAAATATTCAAAATATAACCATTGTGTGATGGGTTAGGGATGGTTTACTTAAACAATCTATTTGTGTAAAACATGTAAGCCAGGTAGAACACTTGAAACCCTGAATGTACTTGTACTATGATGAAATTAAGAGTTTCTCTGATTTTTTTAAACATATGAGAGATATCTAAAAAAAACTTACCCTAGCAATAAAACTTATTGATCACTCATGACAGTTCAATCTAGTGAAAATAGTTAGGAGCTGACTAAGAAGAGTTGTTGATTTTTCTCATGTGTTGCCTACTGATCACTTTTCAGTCAGCTATTGTATATCTTTACTTGTGTCTTGAAAATTTAAAAAATGCCAACTAAGACTTTATTTGAAAGATGAACATAATTGTATACTATAGGTTTATCTATTAAATGAATAGTATTGTTTATGCAACTTTCCCCAAAATCAATTAAATGCCTCCCCCCAAACCACCAGGCCTCTACTGTTCAAACACAGGGTAGGGAAGACTTTATCATTCAGATTCATGTTCAAAATCCATAATTATTCCTTGTCATGTCACAAAAGAAAAAATTGGTATATATTTCCATGAAATACCCGGTTGTAATCAACTCCACAGAGAGTCTTGCTCAGAGTTCTCTCCTTCTCTTCAGCTGGTTCTTTTGTCCTGTAATTGAATTGAATTTGCTCCTCGCCCCATTCCTTCTAGACAGCTTCTCATTTGAGGGCTGTGAAGATGTATTACACTAATATATCGTCAGAATGACAATGCTATGATGATGCATAGGTATAATACATCTTCAGAGCTTCCACACTGTCCAGAAACAATGCAGCTGGCACTTGATTAAATTTAAACCTAATGCAGAAGGAAACACTAAAAAAAAAAAAAAAGAAAAAAACAACAACAAAACAAAACAAAAAACACTGGCTAACAAGGAAAGCAAATAAAATAAAAAAAATAAAAATAAATAAAATAAAATAACCACACTAAATAAAAAAAAAATTATTTCAATGAACTTCATAATCCTATATATTTTGAAGACAAGGTTTCACAAGTTTACCATGGCTTATTATCAATTTGTCAAGTTATGCAAAACTATTCTTTGTATAAATTTATGAAAATGACAATGATACATGGCCTGAGTTAGACAAAAATACACAATAAATCTAGTTATTTAAGTCACAATTTCTCTGGCAAAGCTTACATATAAAATTTTATGCAATAAAAATTTCATTTTGCCACTTTTGTCAGTCTGGCAAAATTAGTCTCAACATTTCAGGAGTTATTTTCATTATGCATTACACTAGGGGACATTTCATGAATGTTCAACTTCTTCTTCCCTTAGGACAAAATTCCCTTTGTAATATTTTCATAAAGGGTGAAAGTACTGTCTTCTGAAAGAAAATATTTGATAAATTTTAGGAAACTTTAACAGGCTGAAATTGGGTGGCATAGTACTAGGATTAGATAACTTATTGATAATAACAGTAATAATAATAATAATAATAAACAGAAAAACATAGCACTATTATTCATGTTCTCCTGGTCACAGTATCCTTTATATTCTTTATCTTGCTCTTTTTTGGGCTAGTAATCATACTGAACTCTTGAGAGACTTGGGTCTTTATTAGGAGGGCAACCCCTCAGTGATATATAGCTGTTTAAAAAACTTTTCTTTTATTCCTTATTTTTATATCAAAAAGTAAAGCAAAAGAAAACCAAGGTATCCCGCTAATGCATTAATAGCCTTTTATGAGATCCCAAATAAATAATTAAAACTTTTGTTTCTAGAAGTTATTCTGGCAATTGCTCGGTAAACAATTCTCTTCTACTTTCTATGTAGAAACAACTACAAAATAACATCTCACTAGTTTAGGACTGGAATCATTACATTGCATTTATCTGATTTTAATAAGAACACTGTGTTTATCACTGCCAGCTTTTATTATATGTCCTCAGACAATTTTTACATAAAGATAAACTGTGAAACAAATTTGATAATAGCTTAGAATTTGGCACTTTTGATTTTTGTCTGCTTTAAATACTTACATGTACAATCACCTTTTTGTAATAGTCCTATAATATGATTATGTATTATTATTTCACCTCCATTTTGCAGATGAAGAAATGGAGTCATAGAGAGCTTAAGAAATTTGCCCAGGTTGACATACATAGTGAGTGGCAGAGGAAGGATTTGAAACCAAGTAAGTCCAAGTGCTAAGCATGCCCTTTTAAGCACTATGCTATATTGCATTGTTTAATAAGAGTTGGATAATTATAAAAATGTATAATTACATTTACAATTAAATGTATAATTACCTTCTTCTACAACCTCTTTGGGGAATAATAGATTCACAATTGTTGTAAACTAGAGGCCTGATACATGAAATTCGTGCACAGGGGTGGTGAGTGTCCTTCAGCCCAGCCTGCTCCCTCTCCAATCTAGGAACCCTTGAGGGATGTCCGACTGCCCGTTTAGGTAGTCAGACATCTCTCTCACAATCCAGGATTGCTGGCTCCCAACTGTTCACCTGCCTGCCTTCCTGATTGCCCGTAACTGCTTCTGTCTGCCTGCCTTATCACTCCCTAACTACTCCCCTGCCAGCCTGATTGCCCTGAACTGTCCTCTCCTGGGGATCTAGTCACCCCTAACTGTCCTCCTCTGCAGGCCTGGTCACCCCTAACTGCCTTCCCCTACAGTCCTGGGTCCTCCCAAACTGCCCTTCCCTATAGGCCCAGTAATCCCCAATTTCCCTCCTCTGCCAGCCTGGTCACCCTTAACTGCCCTCCCCTGCAGGCTTGATCACCCCTAACTGCCCTCCCTTGCAGGCCTGGTCCCTGCCAACTGCTCTCCCCTGCTGGCCTTCTTCTGGTGGCCATCTTGTGTCTACATGGGGGCAGGAATTTTTGACCACATGGGCGCAGTCATCTTGTGTGTTGGAATAATGGTCAATCTGCATATTACTCTTTTATTAGATAGGATAGAAGCCTGCTGCATGGGTGGGGGGACCCCTGGTTTGCCCTGAAGGGTGTCCTGGATCAGGGTGGGTGTTCCCTTCGGGCATGGGGTGGCCTGGGCAAGAGGTCTGTGGTGGTTTGCAGGCCGGCCACCTCCTACATCCCCCTGGTGACCCAAGTGGAAACCCTGGTATCTGGGATTTATTTATCTTCTATAATTGAAACTTTGTAGCCTGGAGTGGAGCCAAGCCTTCTGCTCCCAGAGCCATTGTAACTTTGTTGCTTTAAGCACTTCTTCCATTGCTAGGGGCAACCCAAGCCTCCCTCCTGCTCTCTCTGTGGACCTAGCCATCTTGGTTGGGTTAATTTGCATACTCGCTCTGATTAGCTGGTGGACATGGCTGGTGGGTGTGGCTTGTGGGTGTAGCAGAGGTATGGTTAATTTGCATATTACTCTTTTATTAGATAGGATGAAAATAATTAATGGTAATATTAATTTTAAAACATTAATCAGTTAATATAACTTTATTTATCATGTAAAGTATTTATAGTAGCCTAAAACAATGTCATTTAACCATTATTTATTGAGAATCTAAGATATAGCTATATTCACCTAGTAAATAGATGTTAAAATAAGAGCACCCAAATAATGAGATAGTGTTTATCATAGTTTAATTGGTCTGTAATCCAATATTATTAAAATCATTCTAACTTTCCACCAGTAAGAATTTTTTCTAATTATGGTCAAATTAATCAAGAAAAATATAATTTTAAAACAAGCTGGATTATAATTAAAATGCAATAATAATATACTCATTTTGAATGAAAAAATGGATACAGTGTTTCTTTACATTGGAGGCCATAACTCCTCTTTAAATAATTATTGCAGGACAAACATATGCTCATGTCTATAATTGTCAGGGACATTTTGAGTCTTGATTTTTAAAAAGTCATTATTAAGATTTTATTTTTATTATTTATGTATATTTTTATAATTATCCTGTAACAGCTCTAAAATTCCAGCAGACCTTGTTTGCATACAAATGTAGCTTTGATGGACATGATCATACATTTATGGGGAAGTAAAACCAAGTTGTACCTTTATCGATTGCCTTGGCTTCAAATGAACATAATACTCTTTTCCTCATGAATGTGATACATGAAGTTGTAATACTTGAAAATATCTTTTTAAAAAAATATATTTTATTGATATTTTACAGAGAGGAAGAGAGAGAGACAGAAAGTCAGAAACATCGATGAGAGAGAGACATCGATCAGCCGCCTCCTGCATGCCCCACAGTGGAGATGTGCCTGCAAGCAAGGTACATGCCCCCGACCAGAATTGAACCTGGGACCTTTCAGTCCGCAAGCCGACGCTCTATCCACTGAGCCAAACCGGTCTCGGCAAGTGAAAATATCTTAATCCAAGCTATATTAGATCAATGCCTGGAACATACTAAATGCTAATGAATAACACTTAAGTATTATTTAAGTTCATTTTATACACTAACAGTACCTACTGGTACTCTTTCTAGATCTTTTTGGAAATTATCTCAATATTATGAGTAGAATTTTTTACCCAGGTTGTCTTACCTCAGCATGAATTAGCATGAAATTGAGAACCAAAGTAAAGCTCCATTTTCTTTTTTTTTAAATATATTTTATTAATTTTTACAGAGAGGAAGGGAGAGGGATAGAGAGTTAGAAACATTGATAAGAGAGAAACATCAATCAGCTGCATCCTGCACACCCCCTACTGGGGATGTGCCTATAACCAACGTACATGGTCTTGACTGGCATCTAACCTGGGACCCTTCAGTCCACAGATCAATGCTCTACCCATTGAGCCAAAACAGTTAAGCTGCAGTTTCTAACTTTCATTTGTCTGTTTCTAAAGCCCTCTCTACTTTTATTCAGTTAGAGGTGGGCTCTCTGTATTCAGAACCTTTAAACAAGCTCCTAATTTGTTTAGACATAACCATTTTTGTAAAACCTTTCCTTTATACATGTAACATGCCCCTGACATCACTTAGAAAAAAGATTCCACCAAAACCCAATTCCCAGAATATTAACACCCAAATGCCAATCTTTCACCCCAAATTTAGTCCATTAAAGGGAGACAAAATCCAGATCTATTATGAAATGCTTTGAGACTCTCGATGGATTCCTGTTTTCTGTTTCATTATGGATACAGCACTTTCCTCTTAGAACAGTGGATTATTTTTTATAATGATACATCATATCATCAGATCCATTGTTTAACCTAGTTGTGTCTTAAAACACTGACTATTTTCTTGCTATGTACAGTCATTTAGTAGGAATAATCATCAGGTCCATTGTTTACCCTTGGATGTGTCTTAAAAACACTGAATATTTTCTTGCTTTCTATAGTCAAATAGCAGGCATTAACAGTTCTGAATACAGAGAGCCCACCACTAACTAAATAAAAGCAGAGGGGCCTTTAGAAACAGACAAATGAAGGTTAAAAAAATTACTATAAAGACAAACTCAGAACAAATAGGCATATATAAATTACTGATATGCAATCAAGTTTAACTTGCCATCGTTATGCAGATTCATTCATTATATAATTATCCATTAGTAAAGTCATTATGGAAGTTCCCCAAAAGCTCTACATAGAGTGCAGTTCTACATTGGAAATGGAAGCCTAACTTGTAATCGGAAGATCTGGTGTTGTTGAAAGGGTATGAGCATAAATTGCTGATTTTACAGAATTTTTTCTTCCTAACGTTAAATAACAAAGTGTAGTGTCAGGATTTCAAACCTGAGAAAATTCTCAAAGAATTAAGTGTTAGGGCGATAGGCTGCCAGCTTGCAAGGAGCATACACACAGCCTCTTCATCCTAATGCTCTTTGTGTTGGCCCAGCACTCAAGTATTTCAAAGAAGACTTCCTTTCACAAAAGGAAATGATAGTAGAATAAAGAGCAATCATAAAAAGTAGTACTTTCCAGATTATACCTGTGTGATTTAAACTACTATCAGAATTATTAACATCAGATTTCAGCAGTGTACATCATTTTTAGATAATAGCTTTAATTTTTAGTTTTTTATGTTTTTTTCTGATAATTACTAATTAACATTTTCTCTCTTAAGATTGCATTTAATTCTTTTTAAAGGTTACAGTAGCTTCAATGTGCTAACATTAAACTTGTATGTTTTGCAGCTGTGAAACAAAATGTAAAGCACCTCTTTTAAAATATTTAATGCAGGGCTCACAAACTTATCCTTAAAGAACCAGCTAGTAAATAGTTTAATTTTTGTGGGCCATAGGGTTTCTACTGTAATCACTCAACTCTATTATTATAATATGACAGCAGCCACAGACAATACGCAAAGGAAGGAGTGTGACTGTTGCCAACTAAAACTCCATTTATGAAAATAGACTGTAGGCCAGTTTGGTCCACAGACTTCAGGCTCCTAACACGTTGTCTAATGAATATTTGGACTTGTTTATTCTGAAACAACTCTCATTTAGTAATCTCAAAATCCTTTGTTTTGAATAATTTATTATATTCTTAATTGAAAATGTATGTTATTTATCTTATAGAGGAGACAACTTATAGAAAGCATACTTATAGAAAGCATATGAAATACTGCTTTTTTATCTTTCAGTTTCTACATTTTAATCCACATGATTTCCAAATAATGTCTTTAGCCATTTTATGGCTACTTCAATGTTAAATGATGACTGACAGTATTCTATCCCAAGCAAAAATATGCTTCAGGAATGAAGGCAAAACAAGACATGCACAGATGAAGACTCCTAAGAGAATTTGTCCCCAGAGCCCAATTTGTGCCTGGCCCTGTGCTAAGTCATGGGATACAATAGAAGACACTATTTTCTAATATAAAGAGTCCCCTGTCTCATAAGCCTTAGATAAACAAAGCCATCAACTACAATTCTGAAAAATAGTTCCACTCAAGTGATGCCACTAAGGAACAAAAAGCATCTCACTTTTCCTGGGATGCTTAAGAATGGTTTTATTATGGATTGGATACAGGGATAAACAATAATCCTAATAGCAAAAACAATGTGTATAAAAAGAGAGAAATCAAATTTCCATCTAGACTAACTAGATGCATAATTTTGCCCCACATCTAGTTCTTCACTGCCCATATGCTTTTAAGCATCTACCACTGGGTTTCTGGCCCATTGTCACTAAATTGTCACATGATCACCAAACAACCTAATGGCAAAGGTAACTATTTGGCTCTAATCTGACGTGACTGGCATTGCTCCCTGCACACTGCTGCAGGAAGTGTTTTCTTCTTGTAATCTCTCAAAATCAAAGCTTTCTGGTTTGTATTCTTCTTTACTTAATATTTTTTTTATTAATCAAAAATGATCAGCGTCAAAGACTGCATTCAGAAAATAGTTTAAATATGGGCAGTGGGAGTTAAAAGGAAAAAAATAGATTAAAGAGAATATTAATGAAATAAGAATCTAAAGGAATGGAAAGGGATGAAATCCAAAACGTAACAGGAGAAAGGTGCTTTAACTTAATTGAGATAGATAATGGTCTTAATACCTTTGGATAATTAGGGTGAGAATATCCCGCCAAAAGGCATGAGACATATAGAAATTAGACAACAAAGAGGTTGCGACATATAGCCATTCTTTCTCTCATATTTTAGCTTCAGAACCAAAATAATATCTTCATCAGATAATAAATAGCAGCAGGATAGAGTAAGAACATATCTGGAGATTTCAGATATGAAAGAATAGCAATACATTAGGTAACAATGATTAAGATAAACAGCAATGAATAATAAGTGAACATTTGACAGAGGCTTTGGAAACGTCTCAGGTTTCTTATTTGTAATCTACCATTTTAAAATTTCTCTTAACTTTTCTTATTTTTTTTCTGACTAAATCTAGATTTATTGATAAAATGACATATGGTTAAAATGTTTATTTTGTCATTGTATTGAAAATTAGGTGGCTTATGTAAACCTGTCAATGTTCTCCAGGAGTTTGAAATTATTTTTGGCTTCATAACACACTCATTCAAGAACAGTTATGTGAATTGTATTTAAGAGCTGTAAATAGCCCCTTCAATTTCATAAACAGGCTTATAAGAGTCTATCTGGTCAACATTAAACACATTTGATTAGCCCATTAATAGTTAATATTATGGAATATCAGCTCTAAGCCATGAACTCTTTTCAATACCTTATGCTATTCTATTTAATTACCATAACCCTTTGGTGAATTATCATCTTCAGTTAACAATTTTGTCTAAGATTTTACACTTGGTATGAGAAGACTTGTGTCTTAAATTCAATTCTGATTGTCATCAAAGTTCATAATCTTTATCACTGCTATTTGGTACTACCTGGTCCATAAGAAATTACTCATAAGAATAAGAACAAAGCATACATTTTATATTAGGGATTTGGAAAAAACCTTGAAAATTTTCTGAGTAGGTAAACTAGTCAGAGATTACTCAAAACAATTAGATCTCTTATAAACAAAGATGTATGAACCTATCTAAATCTCCAGCAATAGAACAATTTCCTACTTATATTTTCCTTAATATAAATATTCTTACTATTAATTCCATAAGCATTTTTATATACACATAGCATTGCTGATCCTATTCCATGCTTATCCTATCTAATAAAAGCGTAATATGCAAATTCACCATACTTCTGCTACCCCCACAAGCTATGCCCACAAGCCACGCTCACAAGCCCATCAGAGCGAGTATGCAAATTAACCCAACCAAAATAGCTATAGCCACAGAGAGAGCAGGAGGGAGGTTTGGGTTGCCCCTGGCAATGGAGAAAGCCAAGCTTTCTGCAAACCCTGGCCGGCCCAGGCCTCCACTTAAGGCAAAAAGTTTCAATGGCTGTGTGAGCAGAAGGCTTGGCTCTGCTCCAGGCTACAAAGTTTCAATTGTAGAAGATAAATAAATCCAGATACCAGGGCCTCCACTTGGGTCACCAGGGGGTGTGGCTGGCCTGCAAAGCACCACAGGCCCTCGCCCAGGCAACCCCATGCCTCAAGGGATTACCCACCCTGATCCAAGACACCCTTCAGGGCAAGCCAGCTGGCCCCCACCCATGCACCAGGCCTCTATCCTATCTAATAAAAGAGTAATATGTAGATTGATCATCACTCCAACAAAGGATAGCTAAAAGATCCTTCCCCCATGTGGACACAAGATGGCCACCACAAGAAGGTCAGCAAGGGAGGGCAATTGGCAGGAACCAGGCCTGCAAGAGAGGGCAGTTGTGGGCAATCAGGCCAGCAGGAGAGAGCAGTTAGAAGGGACCAGGCCTGCAGGGAAGGGCAGTTGGAGGTGATCAAGCCTGCAGAGGAGGGCAGTTAGGGGTGACCAGGTCTGCAGGGGAGGGCAGTTAGGGGTGACCAGGCCCACAGGAGAGAGCAGTTAGAAACAAACAGGCTGGCAGGGAGCAGTTAGGCATCAATCAGGCTGGCTGGGGAGTGGTTAGGGGGTGATCAGGCTGGCAGGCAGAAGTGGTTAGGGGCAATCAGTAAAGCAGGCAGGTGAGCACTTGGGAGCTGGCAATACTGATTGAAACTGCCTGTTTAGGCCCAATTCTCCATGAAGAATTGGGCCTAAACAGGCAGTCGGACATCCCCCAAAAGATCCCAGATTGGAGAGGGAGCAGGCTGGGCTGAAAGACACCCCTGCCCCCTGTGCACAAATTTTGTGCACCGGGCCTCTAGTTGTTAGATAAAACCAAATAAAATATAGTCTATTCTTTGTACTGAGGTTATATAAGGTCTTGTGGTTATTATAATAAGGCCTATGAGTCTCTGAAAATTTTGCTGTCAGACTAACAGTTAGCTACCTTAAACCAATATGTAATGATACTAACCCCGAGTGTATGATTTCTAATCATTTGCAGTAAGTGAAGTGCTTGATTCCACAGCTGGGGCAAGAAAGACACAAGATGAGTCTGGCATATTTTATCCTGAAGGAAAATATGAAAATGCTAAAAAAAAAAAAAGATGGGACATATCACAATGACATAAGAGTCAGAATGAAGTCACCCTCACTGGCCAAATAAAGGATGATTTTGAGCATCAAAATAATTAGAATAACAATGAACTATAATACTTTTTAAAAATCAGGAATCCATTAGTCTTTATCATAATACATAGATGAATAAACAAATAAATAAATAACAGGAGAAAATGAGGTTCTTGTGGACAGCAGAGTGCCAAGTGCTAATTGGTGAAAGTAAGAACAGTACTTCAGCTTTGAAAAAATCCTCTTTGATGATTATTAGAGTAAACACTGGTTCACAGAAGAGTCACTGAGAATGCTAAATCTAAGTGTCAGATGGACAAGTAGCAGATATTTGTATGTTATGATCTTAAAATCTTCCCTACTGCTTATTGGTGGCACAGGGAAAGAAAAAATAGCTGCACAGTATAGAAATCAGATGACATCTTCTTGGATAATAGAAATTAATATAGAAAATAAGGAACAGATGGATATCCTGTGCCTCTGGATATCATTTCTTACGAAGGTTACAACTTCATTTATCTATTTCCAGATGGGCATAACTATAATGCAATCAAGAAGAAATGAGCCAAAACCAAAATGAGAAATATTCTGTTTTAAATAAAGGGTTACATGCATTGTGAAAAAACATCAATGTTTAGTAATGACAAAGAAAGATAAGGAATTAGCCCCTAGACTGAGGAAGGCTAAAGTGATATGACAACTACATACAAAACTTGGATTTCGTACAAGAGAAAAAAGAAGTCCATGAAGGACACTATTCGATCACTTGCCAGAATTGGAAGATGGATTGTAGTGGAATAAAAGTATAATGACAATGTTAGATGTATGAATATCTGTGGTTATATAATAAATGTCCTGATTCTTCAGAAATGCACACTGAAATAACTGGGGAGAAGAGAGCATGATTAATATAGGTTGCTTTCAAACAATTCAATGAAAAGATATAATACGTGTATTTTTCTACATATTCTACACATAGCAAATGATGAAGCAAATGGGGAAAAATGATCATGAATGAAACTCAGTAAAGGATATGGTATGTTCTTTTATGAAACTACAATAATTTTAAATATAAATTTGAAGTTAATTTCTGATTATAGGCTAGAAAAAAATAGAAAGAAATCTCTAGTAAATGTAAACTCTGAGGAAATGCATATATTCAAACACTTCTCAGGAGAGATGAGTTTTAGGAAAATACACTGAGTTGTTTGAACTAAGAAGTGAAATAGCAACTCTAACAGCCTCAGGTGATTAATAGCTGCAATGTGGTGGAACACACACCCTAAGTTTTCTGTAGATTAGCGAAAATCTCTGTGGAATTACTCTGTTACAACATATTTCTTGTTAATTTTAAAAACGGAAATAGACCATGAATGAGTTGGCAAAAATTACCAAAGGTATTGGTAAAAAGAGCAAAACAAATCACATAGGTACAAAAGCTAGTCATCTCTTCCAATGTTGACAGGGAAAACAGTTGACCCTGTAACAGCAAGGGCTGGAACTGCATGGTTCCACTTATATGTGGATTGTTTTTCTTTTTTTCTAATTTTGATGAGTGCGTCAGAGTCCACAGATACAGAGGGCCCACTATACACATTGATCTCAGCCATTTTATACAGGGTGAAAATTCTGGTGTTGTGTGTGGGGGGTTGGAGGGGAAGGGGTGTCTTAAAATCAACATTCCTAAATAACCAAAGGACAAGTTAAGTTTTGAAGAAATAAACATTTATAAGTGGATTTTGGGATGCACAGTGTCAGCACCTCTAGCCTCTGCATTGCTCAAGGGTCAACTGTGTATCTGTTTTTAACACTAAACTTTACTTATATGGTGACATTTCTTTCAGGATATAGCAAAATAAAAAAAAGGAGAATATACAAAATATTGACATTTCTTAGGTAAAACATTAATATATTTGAATTTTACAAATTAGCATTCAAATATAAATGTATAAATGGACAAAAGCTAATCGTATTATCAGGCATGTTATTTAAAGCAGGAACTCCAGAGTGCTGCACATTTAAATATAGATAGTTAACAAATTATAATTTGAAAATATTGGAAGTATTTATAAAATATCAGCTATGTCTAGCTATTCATTGGATAATAGTTAATATTTATGCTAATTTTTCTAATTTGCTCTGTATGGTAGGATCAGAAAAACAAATCTATGTACAGTTTAACTTATAAATCCAATCTGTCTTCTTTCAGCTTCATGATGTTATCCATTATCATTATTCTAATAACTTCACTAACCAACATTCATGCTATTTAATTAAACTAAAATGTACCCAAGCACTTTAAAATGAAGACTGTGCATAATAACAAACACTGCAAAGCAGGAGATTTAAATCCAACATATTAATCTTAAATTGTATAAAGATGGAGATTATGTGCCTTATTCTTATAAAAAATATATTACCATATCAGATTTAAATCCCTGGAAAGATAATTAAGAATCAGTCATACATTTGCATATTTCCTTATACTTTTTAAAGCACGTGTAGGCCTCGTATCTATTTGCAGTCTCACAATAGCCAGAGATTATTATCATTTGGTTTTGGAAAGTAGGAAACTAGCTAATAACCAAGGCTAAGTGATTTGGGCTAGCAGTGGCTGCACTGATGACTAGGAAATTGGAGAGAGGAACACAAGTATCCCTACTGTTAGTCCTGCATTTGTCTCACACTCCACAGAGAGCCCTGTCACTAATGCAGTGCTCACATGCCAGCTTTATGATCCTGTAGCCACTCTAAAGAGTGAAGTGTTGGCAGTCAAGAGTGCACTCATGCTTCAGAAACATTATAGAAGCCATAATGCATATCATATAAGTGTATACTGCTCTTCTATTGATTTTCTTCTCATTAATAGTAATACTAAGCATATGATATGAGTAAGTCTCATCAGATGTACTGCATAAATGAGGAAACTGAAAGACACTTAAGAATAAGTGATATTAAAGAAAGCATTATCAGATCAAATAGATGCTCCAGCTGTCCTCTTCCTATGCCTCTATAAAATGTGTCTTTCTGATTTGTTTAAAAGCATTTTCATCACAATAGCCTTGTTGAAACTATTTCCACTAAAAATATAGAATAAAAATCAATTTTCATTATCTGAAATCTTGTGGCATCCTGTTCATTAAAAGCACCGCCTTCACTTCCATGGTAAATTTAAAGCTATATAGTTCAAATGTTAAAATTGGACACAAGTTGATGATTCTGTGAGAGTCGCTGTTGTGAAAACAGAAGTGTTTTGATGATTATCCTCAGCTTCCTAGGTTGAACTTCCCCTCTTCATGCCATACCCCTTAATTCCACAGAGATACATGGTCTTGTATAAGTCGCTTAAACTCTTGGGTTTTAAGATCCCTTCATCACTTAAAATGTAAATTCTAACTACCAGATCCTTGATTCTGAACTGCATTTTCAAATTAGACCCAGCAACCTCATAATTTGTATAATGTGATTTCCCCCTGATTACCTTAGCAGTTCATGATGGCCTATTAACATGTGCATGAGGACAGAATAAAAAGCCTTACACATGTTGACGAAAATATTTCACTTGGAATATTTCCATTTGGGCCTTTTGTCTATTGATGTGCAATTCTCCAGGGTACTAAAATGAAAATAACCTTGACTAAGAATCATGAGACACAGGTTCTATTTCAGGCTCTGACAGAAAATATGCATTTAACTTTTGTGAGTGACAGTATATTTAGGTATAAAGAATAGGTATAAAAATATGCATCCTGCCTACCTCATGAATACGATGTAAGAGAATAAACTGACTGAAGCTTGGAACAAGTGAGGTTAGAGAATAGTGAACAGCACAAACAACACTGGCATAGTTCTGCTTTACCTGACGGGGAGATGTGCCGCCAAGAAATGGTAGGCTCTGGTTTCCCAGTGGCCAAACAAATTAGGGTGACATTGGTTCCTTCATTGATGGTCATATCACTTGAGATGTCATATATCTTCGGAGGAACTGAAATGGTAAAACATGCAGTGGTCAGAAAAAAATATATAAAATTATCTTGAGCTATATATGATAACTCCATGATCTCTTGCACTAAATCAGGGATGGTGAAATGTGCTTATGGCATATGATCATGATCAGTACCCCAAAGATTAGATTCTTTAGCTCCTGAAGACTCTCCTAGTTTTGTTAGTTGGTTAGTTTAATTTTTTAAATAATTTTTAGATGTGTAATATTTAATAACAAATATGTTTTAAGCATTGCTTAAATTAAAGTTTTATTGTGGATACTTTTTGTTGCTGTTATTAATTCTCACCCAAGAATACTCTTTTTCTGTTGATTTTCAGAGAGAGTGGGAGGGAGGGGGAGAAACAAGGAGAGAGAGAAACATTGATGTGAGAGAAACACATCCACTAGTTGCCTCTCACATGTGTCCCAACCAGGGCTAGGGATTGAGTCTGCAACCGAGGCATGTGCCCTCAAGCAGAATTGAATCTATGATGCTTCAGTCCACAGGCTGACGCTCTAACCACTGAGCAAAAATGGATAGGGCTATTGTGGATATTTTGTATTAAATAAACTGGAGTATTTCTAATCAATCTGTTCTATCCATGTATCTTCACCATAATGGTGGTTTTCTTGTTGAAAGGGATAACAAAAATGGAAATTTAGAAGAAACTTATGCTAGAACAGTTGTGCTTACATTTTGATTCAAAAGCTAAATAAGATAAAAACATGTGCAGGAAGGACTGGGAAGTAAGATTATGGGGTCCCAAAGGCATTTTGGGCCTCACTTATCTATCTGCTAAATAGTAAGGCTAGAGATTTCCAGCATTTATGTTCTAGGGGACACTATTACTAGCGACTGTGAAACTTGTGTTCCACAAGACTTTTCTTGTCAGTGACAGCTGGAAACCACTGCTGAAATAGTTCTTTACTTGGAGATTTCTTAGGACCTCTGTTATGCCCACTGTATCTCTCAAAAGTAAAGGGGAAAATATTATGTTGTATTTTTTATTGTCCCTGATGTATTAGACCATGGGAACTTTTATCCCAGCAGCATTTGATCAGAAGTTTATAGACCATGGAATATAAGCTGGGAAAGTTGGATAGAAAAATTCTTAAATTAACTTCTTAGGTTAAAATGTCCATTATTGTCTCAAATCCCAAGTGGTCTCATTTAAACCTCAAAAAACATGGATATGAATCCTGTGTCCTCTACTGACTAGTGAGTTATGTAGGGCAAGTTACTTAATGTATCTCAGACTCAGTATCTTGAAACTTGAAGATAATAATACAAACCCCATGTAGCTGCTGGGAACATTCTATAAGTCAAAACATGTTAAAGAACTTAGAAAAGTATATGATATTTTTAGCTATTATTAATAGATGCCTTAAAAGACATACCATATTGTATTTAATTTCAGTACTGCCATTTTCCTATTTCTTTAACTGCTCTTAGAACTTCATCACTTTGTTAGGGTATGACTGGCTTATGATAAACATTTTGGTTTACTATATAAAAGTTACAGTGTACTGAGAGAAACACATCCACTGGTTGCCTCCTGAGGGCAATTAGATACCTTGATAATTATTAGAAAAATACGTTTTTACTGGAATATTTTAATTGTTAGAGTTTCTTCATGCAAGAGATATTTACACATTTATTAAAAAAGTAACTAAAATCTATCTTAAGGATAATTAAATTACCCATCCTATGAATATCATCTTTGATTTTTTAAATGAAATCATAACTCTGCTACAAGAAAAATCTAGGATAATGATTATGGATATAAAGCTTTTGATTATATGTAACTGTTGCTATGATTGAAGAAAATGCTTATTTCTAAGTGATATACTATTGTAACTGTTTCTAAATGACATATTTTTAACGAGCATTTAAAATATGTTATCATTAAGCTCTTCAGTGAGCTCTTCTCAGGCAAATAATTTAAAAAAAGACACATTCCAAATAGGTACTCTTTTTAGCTTAACTGAAACAGAACAAAAATATAGTCATTAATATACCATAGAAAGAAAATAGGAAAAAATGTGACTTATCTATTACTGGTGAACAGGAAAGTTAATAAAAATAAAGTTACAACATTAAATAGGAATATCATTAGCTATGAGGATGTAGATATAAGTTTGATATGGCAAACTAAGAAATAAATGTGTAGATATGTGTGAACATACAAACATACATAAATGCACATACACACAAATGCATATATACTAATGCACACTATTAAGAAAATAAAATTAAAAAGTTACTTAGTACTTTCTCCTTTATATAGAATATAGAACACAGAGATCAGCCTCGGATGGTTAGTTTATTTATATTTTAAACACATAACTGATTCAACTTTAGACAGAAGTCGTGTGTATATTTAAGAGAAGTGATGAAGTGTCCTAAGACCATACATTCTATCCTCTCAATTACATTTATTTTGGCAATTTAATCAGATTTTAAAATAGTTTACTTTCACCTTATACATTGGCTTATATTTTAAGCATTAAACATGAGTGGTAAACTGATATTAAGCACAATATTTGACTTCACAAAGAAACAACAGAGCTCCTCAGCCATAAACTTAGATTTGACATTTAACTATGGGAAATTGTGTGGTAAGGGAAGAGTACTGAATTCCAGGCATGGCATGTCATTTCAGTGATTGCAGTCACCTCTTGGGGCCTTATAATTCAAGATATGCTACAGGGAAGGAACATATGGAAAAGGAGTTTAGTAAGGGAAATCCCTTTGGCAAGTATCTTCTCCCCATAATACATCTCCTGTTGTCAGCAGATACTGTGTTAGGGGTAGAAGTTGGAGGCAATGAAATCTTTCACATGCACTGTAGTGTGTGAAGGCCAAAAACAGATGTTGCTTCACTGAATATTCAAAGCACTTGGCCATCCCATTTAAGAGTTCTATGAAAGGTTAATTCTGGACACACAGGGAATATAGAAATTTCAAAGCATAATTCTTGCCCTCAAAAAGCTTAAAATTAAGAGAAAGAGGTAGATAAGAATGTAACTAAGATAAGATAAAAATGTTGCACATTTTTCTTTGCCATTTGACATGAGTAACATATCTAATAGTTATGCCTTCTCGGTACAAACTGGCAGAGATTGGTTTTATTTTGGTTTATTTTAATGCGAAACATGTAAAACAACTTATGCACAAAGCTATTTGGTCCAGTGCTATTTATAATGGAGAAACATTATTAATAATCTCAATGTATGACAACATAAATGTAGGCATTGTCAGCTCTATCTCCAGAATAAGGCATGGTGATGGAGAAGGATTTGTGATGATTCCAGGTTCATCAGGCTAAGAGAAAATGGAAGAGAAAAGAGATGCTTCTATTTTGGGTGGCAGGGACTGGGAACAATGCTGTTATCTCAGGTATCTTAAGACAGACTGTTTCTGGTAACTATGCTTGGGTTACAGATTGTGTGTAAATGATCCACACCCACACATAGGAGGGAATAACTCTATTGAGCTTTCTGAATGACAAATCGGTGTGTCTTATGGTATGTCCATATGTTGTGCTCTACCATAGAAAAACAGAGTTAAAATAACTTACTATTTATTCTTAATGCATGTTCCTTTTCTATATACTGTATTCTAGACTTTCTCAAATGCTTTATTTAATAGATTTTTATTGATTGCAGAGAGGAAGTGAGAGGGAGTAAGAGATAGAAACATCATTGATGAGAGAGAATGATTGATTAGCTGCCTCCTGCATGCCCCACACTAGGGATCAAGCCCGCAAACTGGGCATGTGCCTTGACAGGGAATCAAACCTTGAACTCCTGACTCACAGGTTGATGTCAACCACTGAGCTACATCTGCTGAGCTCAAACATTTTATTTAGAAATTTAACTTAAATGATGTGTTTACAAAGGAGCAGATGTGTTAAGTCAATTCAATTATTTTAAGCAACTATAAATATTTATCAGTATTTTGGACTTTTGTGTATATTATTAAAGTATTTATGACCAGAGCAGAGTAATAAAGAAGTATGTTATTCATCTAAATGTTAAGTTGTTTATTTGCAGAAAATAATTATTATAACATTATAATTACTCTCATCATCAACATGACACCATAAATAAAAACAGCAAAGGACAGAATTCTAGATTTCATACAAAATCATAGAATTTGTCTCTCCTAATGGAACTTTAATTGGGGATATACAAGATTTTATTAATAAATATTTGTTGTGTATAACTAGTGAAAGAGATTGGCAAATATCAGAAACTCTCCCAAAACAAAAGTTGGGAGAGGAGAACCAAAATAGGGGTGTAGGCAAACGCATGTACTCACTGCCTCTCACAACCACATCAACATTACAACCAAAATACAGAACCACCATCATCCAGAATTGCCAAAAAGCTGGCTGAATAGAAGTCCTACAATTAGAGTAGAAAAGAAGAAAGCACATTGAGACTGGTAGGAAATGTGGAGGTGCAGAACAGGCTGATCTGGTACCCAGGAGGGCTGCTTTTTTAATTAGGAGGATCCTCTCTGTGGAGGCCACCCAGAGGAGCAAGGAGTCCCACCCAACACCAGACTCCCAGCCCAGAGTCCCAGAGCTAGGAAAAGAAGTCCCTATAGGCAGTAAGAACTACTGGCCATAAAAACTAGTGTGGATTGGGGCTCAGTGACACAAAAGCTGCTGGAGACCCAGCTGCTCCTCTTAAAAGGCCAGCACCATAAACTTACCTTACAAGTTCCTGCTTCCTCTAAGCTCCAGTGCTGGGTGAGGCTCTGGGGGACCCAGACACATACGAAGAGAAACTGGACTGTCATCTGGACAGGAACTCCAGGGCAGCTTGCTTTCAGAAGGAGGTGCTTGCAGCAGTCATTATTCTTGTGCTGGGACCTGCCCAGTTACAGAACTGACTGACAGCCATTTCTGTTTGATCTGCCCTGGTGATTCCTTAGACCCCACCTCATCCAAGTTACAACCCCATCCCCAAGCTGTGCACAGCAGCTTTTGCATATTAATGGCATTTCCTTGCCTAGGCTAAAGTCATGTCAAACAAGCTACAGCTGGGTCAGAGAGACCCAAACCTAATAATAAAAGGCCCAAGACCCAGCACCAGGAATAGCTTGCCTTGCTTCACAGCTGGGCCTCATCTGGTCACTTCCAAACACAATATAAAGGGGAAGAATCTGCAGATGTCTTTGTAGCTCCTGCTGGGTGGCCTCAGGCAGTGGCTGACTTTGCACCGCCCTGGAGACCCAAGAGCCAGTGTACTCAGTGTCAGTCCATACCAGATTACAACTCTGCACATCCATAAGTGACACACTCAAGAGGCAGACTCAGTGAGCACCAAAGTCCCACTGAAGCAAGTCCTGCTTCATAAGGGTGTGTCCTGCACAGCAGCTCTTCCACTGTTGGTGCAGCTGATCCCCACAGCCAATATGGCCTGGAGATCAATTCCTCCCAGTGACACCAGTATCAATCAAGGTTCAACAACAACATGACTGTGCACAGCCCACAAAAGGGTGCACTTAGAATATCCACCTCAGGTGACTGGGAGGCTGAGCCACTGAGCCCGATAAGATATCTACTAGGCAAGCCCACTCTATCAACTCAAGGAGACTTAGCAGCTCACCTAATACATAGAAAAACACAGGGAGGCAGCCAAAATTCAGAGACATAGAAACATGTCACAAATGAAAGAAATGGAAGAAAATAAACTACTGGATATAGAGTTCAAACCCAAATTATAAGGTTATTCAAGAATCTTCTAGAAATTTTCAAAGGACTTAGTAAAACTTTCAAGGATGTTAGTGAGAATGCCAAAAAAATGGAAAAAGACCAGTCAAAAATTAAGCATACACTGACTGAAATAACGAATAATATAGGGATTCAACAGTAGAGAAGACAGTGGACCACTGGTGGTCCATGAGGTCTGAAAGTTTGGCAACTGCTGGACTAGAGGATCCCGAGAATCAAATCAATGGTTTGAAATATGAGGAAGAAAATAAATAAATAAAAAATAACCAACCAGAAGAGCAAAAAGAAAAAAAAATTCAAATATATGAAGATAGTGTAAGAAGCCTCTAGGATAACTTCAAGCATAACAACATCAGAATTATGGGGGTGCTAGAAGAAGAAGTTGAGAAAAATATTGAAAATATATTTGAAGAAATAATGACAGAAAACTTCCCCAACCTGGATAAAAAAAAAAATAGACTGACATGTTCAGGAAGCACAGAAAACCCAAAACAAGAGGAACCCAAAAAGGATCACATCAAGATACATTATACTTAAAATATCAAGGGCAAAAGACAAAGAGAGAATCTTAAGAACAGCAAGAGAAAAGCAGTTAGTTACCTAACAAGGGAGTGCCCATATGACTGTCAATTGATTTCTCAATAGAAACTTTGTAGGCCAGAAAGGAGTGGCAAGAAATATTCAAAGTGCCGAATAGTAAAATCCTACAACCAAGATTACTCTATCCAGCAAAGCTATCATTCAGAATTGAAGGGCAGATAAAGAGCTGCACAGCCAAGAAAATGCTAAAGTAGTTCATCACCACCAAACCAGTATTATATGAAATGCTGACAGGTATTCTTTAAGAAAAGAAAGAAGAAGAAAAAGATAAAGATTAAAATATATAAACAACAAAGTGGCAACAAATACATATCTGTCAACAATTGAATGTAAATATCAAACAAAAAATGTGAATAGAATAGAATCAGGACCATGGAAATGGAATAGGTTGATGCTTTTCAGAGGAACAGGGGTATGGGGCAGGTGCAGGAAGAGATTAGACAAAGATCTTATATGCATGTATGCATTACTTATGGACACAGACAATAGGGTGGCAAGGACCTGGGGTGGGGTGGGAACCAGGTTAGGGGAGCTATGCAGGGAAAAAAGAGGGCCATCCATAATAATCGCAACAATGAAGATTTTAAACAAAAAGAGTCCACAAATGAATGTATAAATAAGTGGTAAAACAACCAAAAATAAATAAATACATTAATAAATAAAGCCATACAAAATAAAAATTAAAACAGAAGTTGGAAGTAGATTGAAAGATTGTTTTCATATTAAATGTTCTCTAAATTCCCATATATATTTCTTCCTCTTTATAAAATTGATTAGGGTGACATTGGTTAACAAAATTATACAGGTTTCAGGTGCACAATTCCACAACATATCATCTGTACACCATATTGTGCGTTCATCACCCAGTCAAGTTCTCCTTCCATCACCATTTATCCCTGCTACACTCTCCTCCACCTTCCCCCTACAATATCCTCACTGATGTCTGTATCCATGAAGTTATTTTTTATTCTCCTTTTTTTTCCTTTCCATTTTTGTCTCAATCTTTCCATCCCCTCTCTTCCCTGAAAGCTGTCAGCCTACTTTTTGTCCATAGGTCTGTCTCTATTTTGCTTGATAGTTCATTTTGTTCATTAGACTTTCATATGAGTGAAATCATATGGTACTTGTCCTTCTCTGACTGGCTTATTTAGCTTAGTATAATGTCCTTTGATGTTGCAAAGGGTAAGCTTTTCTTCTTTTTTATGATCCAGTAGTATTCCATTGTGTAAATTTACCATAGCTTTTTTATCCATTCCTCTACTGATGGGCATTTGGGTTACTTCCATATCTTGGCTATTTTAAATAACACTAGCAGCCTGATGCATTAAATTTGTGCATGGAGGGGGGTCTCCTCAGCCCAGCCTACAACCTCTCCAATCTGGGACCATCTCAGGGGATGTCTGATTGCTGGTATAGGGCAGTGAACAGCAAACTCATTAGTCAACAGAGCGGCAAACTGTGGCTCTTGAGCCACATGTGACTCACAAGCAGTGGTTTGCTGACCAGTTGTTTAGGGAATTGGGCCTAAACCAGCAATTGGACATCCCTCTCACAATATGGGACCTCTGGCTCCTAAGCGCTCACCTTCCTGCCTGCCTGATCACTCCTAACTTCGCCCCATGCCGGCCTGGTTGCCCCCAAATACCCCACCCTGCTGGCCTGGTTGCCCCTTACTGCCCCTCCTGCTTGTCTGGTCACTCCCAATTGGCCCCCTCTGCTGGCCTGGCCACACCTAAGTGCTTCCCCCACCAGCCTGGTCACCCCCTACTGCTCTCCCTGCTGACCTGGTTGTCCCACGCAGCTTGCTGTTCAGTCATATAGTCATCTCTCACTAACTCCACTGCTGACCTGGTCATCCCATGCAGCCTGCTATTTAGTCATTTGGTCATCCCTCACTAACACACCTGTTGGTCTAGTCACCACATCTAGCCTGCTTGTTCAGTCGTTTGGCTGTCCTTCACTAACTCACCTGCTAGTCTGGTCTTCCCACACAGCCTGCTGTTTGGTTGTTACTGTTACTGTGATGGCATCCCAGACAATGTGCATATTCCTCTATTATTAGTATAGACTGCAATAAATACAGGGGTGCATGTATTATTTTGAATTAGTGTTTAGCGTTTCTTTGAATATATTCCTAAAAGTAGAATATCTGGGTTGTAAGGCAGTTCCATTTTTAACTTTTTGACGTAAGTTCGTACTGCTTTCCACAGTGGCTTTAACAATCTGCATCTCCACCAGCAGTGCACAAGAGCTCTCTTTTGTCTACATTCTTGCCAACATTTGTTGCTTGTTGATTTATTGGTGATAGCCATTCTGACAGGTGTGAAGTTATACCTCATTGTGGTTTTAATTTGCATTTATCTGATGGTTAGTGATGTTGAGCATCTTTTCATATAGATCCGTGTAGAGAGTGCAGAAATAAACCTACACATTTATAGGTAGTTAATATTTGATAAAGAAGGCAAATGCATACAATGGGATAAAGATAGTTTATTCAATAAATGGTGTTGAGAAAAATGGACAAATGCATGAAGAAAAAATTAAACTAGACTACCTTTTTACACCATACACAAGAATAAACTCAAAGTGGACTGAAGACTTAAATGTTAAACATGAAACCATAAAAATCCTAGAAGAAAAGATAGGCAGTAAAATCTCAGACATTTCCTCATAGCAATATTTTTTTATGATATATCATCTTGGACAAGGGAAACAAAAGAATAAAAGCAGCAAAAGAAGCCATCAATAAAATGAAAAGACAACCCACTGAATGGGAGAACATATTCACCAATGATATATCTGATAAGTGGTTAATATCCAAATTATAAAGAACTTACAAAACTCAACAGCAAAGAAACAAATAATCCAATTACAAAATTGGCAGAGGACTGGAGTAGACACTTATCCAAAGAGTACATACAAATGTACCATATGCATTTTAAACAATCACTTAGGATCCCTCAAATTAATAATCATCTTTGATTTTAATTATTCAGGGATCTCAAATTCAACTGCTTCTTAGTATACCCTGTGCTCAACTCCTATTCAGTTGCTTCAATCATGAGAGAATGTTGCATTCATTCAATGTATCTATAGATTTATATTCATTCATCAACATCTCTTGTTGGTTTCATTTTCTCCAAAAAAAGTAGGCAATCTGACTTGCCCCAATTGCCTTTTCCCATTTGAGTAATCTATCATAGTGTCATTGGGCAGAGTATAAAGCAGTATCAGCAAGGAAAGTCATATAAATCATCTCCAGACAATATACCAGTTGGTATCTTCCCTTACCATGTGCAATATAAAGGACAATTGAGTTTACGAGAGGTTGCATGGTTTACTTTGTTGTTGTTAATGTGTACTTATTTTCTGAGCTATATAAATAAGTTTCTGTTTGTTTAATCAGTAATTTTCAGTGATTTCAATTAAATTTCTTCCAAGAATTCATATTGTAGCCTGGGACATAGCCATTAAAAAGTCAACACAAGGATGATTACCATACACATCACAAGAGTCACATAAGCATAGTGTTTTATTATACTAGAAGTCTGTTAAGACATTTTTTAGAAATAATAAACAAAATAAAGTTTATACCTCTACTTAGTTGCATAAGATGCAAGGCTGGGTTACACATAATATCAAGAAACATCAGAGGATGTATTTGATGGTGAATTTAACTGTAAATTCAAGACATGGGCTCTTTGGATCTGTAAATTTACATTGGCTCACTGGAATCAATTACATGCACCATCGATTTCTTAAGTTGTAATAGACCATGAAACACCACAGATACCAATCCATTGGAGGCCTTCTTTAGGCTGCCAGGGATAAATGTTGGATGGAACATTGGATGGAGTATTTAATTCAATAGATATAACATTTATTTAGTTACACACTCACAGATTTTGAAAAAGAAAAAAAAAACACACAAACAAACATCAGATCAGCATTTATTATAACCATGATATTTCTTAGTCAGGGTATAAAATTCATGTTTTAAAGAAATGTGCACTGCGTGTATTCCTACTCATTCTCTAAAGTCATTGGCTCATTACAAAAAAACCTTTAAAGTTTTTACTATATCTGTCTGAATTATGCACACGGTCACTAGATCTCTTCTTCAAACATGCTTTTCAGGCCAAGCAAGAAATAAATACAAAAGTGATTCTATCTTTTGGGGGTCCTGCTTGACAAATCTCTTCACAGTGAATTCTTCCACCCAAAAATTACCAGAAAGACAAAAACACTGAAATGTGTATTTTGGAGTGAATGCTAAAAGGTTAAAATTTCATTTTAAAACACTGCATCACCGATAACATCAATCATCTTAAAGCAAGACCCAATATTTCTGGGTATGTATCTTGTTGAAATAACCATTTGTATCCATAACCCCCTGTCCCATATCACTCCTCTTTTTTTTATAGACTCTTTGTTACAGTATGCTTTGCAATCTGTCATTGTCATTGGTTTTTACTTACCTGTTCATTGCCTGTCTTCTCTTCATAGAACATAAGTAAAGTCCTTTTTGTAGAAATGCTGTTTGCTTTATTCAACAGCATATATATCACCAGCACCTACAAAAGTGCCTGACATATACAGGATATTCAACAAGTATCTGTTTTATTTTTCTTTCTTGTGCTGAGCTAATATTTCTTTAATCTCTTAAAGAAGATTTCCAATAGAATTTCATACTCTGGAGAAAATGATGTAATAAAAACTCTGAGAATATAGTAAAAATCCTATTTAATAAAGAGATAATATGCAAATTGACCCTCACACCCTTATAAGATGGCTGCCTATGATCAGGCCAGCAGGGGGATTACTGAGGAACGACCAAATGACTGAACACAGGCTGAGTGGGGGAACTAGGCCGGCAGGGGGGGCAGTTGGGGGTGACCAGGTGGGAAGCGGGGGCAGGTAGGAGCAACCAGGCAGGCAGGCAGGTGAGTGATTAGGAGCCAGTGGTCCAGGATTGTGAGAGGGATGTCTGACAGGTGGTTTAGGCCCAATCCCTGGCATGACCCTAAACTGGCAGTCAGACATCCCCCAAGGGGTCCCAGATTGGAGAGGGTGCACATTGGGCTGAGGTGGGCCCTTTCCCCCATCCCATGCACAAATTTTGTGCACCAGGCCTCTTATATAATTATAAAGCCAGAGGTTCTATGTGACTTTTTCAAAGATCCCCTGAGTTTTGGGATTCAGTATTCCTTTTAACTCATCTAAAAAAAAAAAAGTACTTTTCTATTTTATTATGTACCGTAATTTTTGCTGTGCAAAAATCAGAGAAATAATTAGATGATGATCCTATACATTGACTTTCAACAGAATGGGCTATGCCATCTTATGCAGCACTGTGCACACTGGTCATTTATTTTTACGTGAGAAGCCATGCAAATTTAGGGTCAAAAAGATTTGACTCTAGGAGTATGTACCTATTATTTTTGCTTCCCCCCAACCCCTTCCACAGACTTGGAATCTGGTTTAGTTGGAATAAACCATATTTCTGAAGATTTTTCAAACTGTTTCAGTGAACATGCTAGACATAACTATAAATCCTGGGAGAATTAGCTTTTCTTGCACTCCATATCTGGAAATGGCTGGAAATATCAAAAGAACAGTCCTACTTTCCCCTGGCTGGCATTTCCCTTCTCTGTCTTGGCCAGACCCCAGGAAGTGAAAGCAGATCTACCTTATATAACAAACCTCCTGGGAAAGGTGTTGTTCTCAAACTGAAATAAGAAATTGTTTCATGATTTTTTTTTTAAAATTGGTTTGCTTGCAGGTGCTGGATGATTTCCTGGCCTGAATCTAACTAGCAACATTGTTTTCTCTAGTCAGGACTCTAACTGACTTTTTGTAGTTTATGATATTTCACAGATGTCTATGACTTTTCCCCTCATTCCATCGCACAGGTAGTGACAGGAGGAAAAATATCTAGGCATGACTTGCAAATGCAGACTTGCCAGATTTGTGAATTACCTACTGATGGCATACAGCAGAACTACTTTTGGGGGCAAAGAACATGTTTGAGGAAAATGTAAAATGTATCTATCTTTCAGACTTCGGTTCAAACATTGAATCATGTTGCTTAGTGGTTTTTCATTTTTGGAAAACACACATACACATTTTTTTTCTCAATTGACTATTTTTCAAGGGGCAGTATATAAAATGGCAAAATAGTCAATGACCTATTTCAATCCCTCCATCCCTCAATCCATACAAATATTTATTGAGCACCAGCTTGATTAAGCAGACTAATTTTAAAGAGTCCATATTTAAAGAGTTAGAAAGACTTAATATTGTCCTATATAATAAACGTCTAATATGCAAATTGACTGAACAGCAGAACAACCAGTCACAGTGACTGTTGCTATGAAATGCACTGACCACTAGGGGACAGATGCTTAATGCAGGAGCTGCCCCCAGCCCGCAGGTCCCAAATGGTGGCAGCATGGGGGGTGGGGCTGGCAAGCAAGTGGCACCAGGCCAGAAAAGGCAGGTGCCAGCAGGGGCCCCCGAATTGCCCCACCCCATGGCCTCCCTCTGCAGTGCAAATAGCAGGGCAATTTGGGGGCTCCCACTGATGGAACCAGGCCAGGCAAAGTGGGTGCCAGTTAGGGCCCCAAAATTGCTCTGCCAGTCACTCTGCAGAGGGAAGCTACTGGTAGCAGGAACCTGGGGCCAGTGAACAGGCAATGCCAGGCCAGCCAAGGTGGGTGCTAGGAGGGTCCTTCCAGTCACTCCACAGATCGGCCCTGATCATCGGCCAGGTCTAGGGATGAATTTTGTGTACTGGACCTCTAGTTAACTATAATTGGAGTCAAAAATCCTACAAAGTGGATTTTGTAACCAAAAGGTATTTGGAAAAACCAGAGTAGTAAATATAACTCTGCCAATGTAATCAGAATTGGAGAAACTAGAGAGGGTTTTATGAAACAGATGATTTTTGAGTGGAATTTGATGGTTAAAATATAGTTTTCTGCATCCAGACAATCATCAGGCTAATCTAATGATATTTTTTTCAACCCTAGGATTGGAAAGAGGGATAACTTAGGAGATCCTAAACCAATGGTCAGCAAACTAAGCCTCAAGAGCCACATGTAGCTCATTAGTCAACAGAGCGGCAAACTGCGGCTCAGCTTGCGAGCCATAGTTTGCCAACCACTGCTCTAGACCAACAATTATACAATAAGTTACAAAATCTATAGGTTTGAAAACTGATTACAGTACAAGAAAGACCTCTCCACACCCATTTCTTATTTATTTAAAATCTCTACTCTAATCAGAGAGGCCTTCCTTCACATCCTCAAAGCATAATTACTTACCTTCAAGGGCCTAATCTTTATACATAAAAGGCTAATATGCTAAGTGCCTCTCCCTTCATCTGCCTGGTCGCCAGGGGGGCAGAAGCTCAATGCAGGAGCAGCAAAGCTGCAGTGACTTGGCAGTGGCAGTTCTCGGGTGATGCATCCCAAACTAAGGGAGGAGGGAGCCCAATTCCTCGCGAGGCTACGGGATTCCACCTTCAACCATGGGTTATGTTGTTGCTGGGTCACTTCAGCCCTGAATCTGGTTTACTGCACACTTATGTTTGTGTTCCATACCTTTTAAGGCAACAACTTTGCAGACTGGGACCCCTTGGGGGATGTTGGAGAGCCCATTTTAGCCCGATTCCTACAAGCCAAGCTGAGGAAACCTACCTGCTGAAGGGACCCTGCTCATTCCACCTTTGCTCTTTGAGCCATGGCACCACCCCAGGTATGGCCAGCTGGGGAGGGAATGGGGCAAGTTGGCTCCAGGATGTTTCCGGGGCTTCTTGCCCAGTCTCGCCCTGCAGGCCACCTTCTAATTAATTTCCTTTCAATGTGCACCAGGCCACTAGTATTAAAATAGAACTACCTTTAGAAGAGATGAGACTTGGATAGCTTGCATTTCTTTTCATACATCCTGAGAGCAGCATGTTGGAAGTAAAGAGGGCTTCAGACTATAGGTGAAAAGTGTCATGGGCAACTTGTCTCCACTGGGTTACTTTCCCTTGAGAAAATGCAGAATCTGTTTTTTGTAGCAGTGAGCAAGACAATCAGCAATGGAGAGAGGGAAGTGAGCATCTGAGAGGAATACCCAAGCCGGATATGTAGTTATGGAAGATCAAAGTGGAAATAGTGTTCCTCGCTTGCCCTTTTCTCCATATCAACTTGGCTTTCTAATGCCTAAATTATGCATCAAGTATGATGAGAAAAAGTAACTACTTCCTAACTTTTAAGACAGATTTCTTCTTTTTCTCATTGAAGAAAAGTGCAATTATTTGCTGGGTAGATTTTCAGTGGCAAATACACACACACACACACACGCACTCACAGGCACAATCTCACACACACACAATTTCATGAAGCTAGTGGTTTAGAAAGGAAAGGGTTTGGTAACATAACATTTATTTAATTATTTTAAGTTTTTGATTGAAGGCAACTTTTTGTTTTACCTGCTATATACTTTTATTTTTTACCTGCTATATACTCTTGTTTTACAAGAGTTTCAATATTTTAGACTGTAAAGGTTTTTCTTTTGCTTCATTATGGCTAGAGGATCAATAGCTGGTCTTTACATGTGAGTGTTTATACACCAGAGTGCAAATCCCTGCTGTATTCAGGCTAGTTTCAGCCCCACTTATTAGATGGTTCAAATATATAAAATACTGCTTCAAATCAAAACCATAATAGCAGATACCCCCTCAGGCGGTGGCGGCGGTGGCAGCAGCAAGGCCAGAGCACACTTGCAGCTGGTTGTATATCACAGGGTGTCTACAATGCCTGCTTAATTCATTCTCCTCCCTAACAGAAAACAGGTACAAAGTACATAGGAAAAATGCCACAACTGAAATACCTTAGAGCACCCAAATGCAGGTCCCCATACCTAGTGAGGCAGACTCTCAAGGAGCCAATTCTATATCTTTAAAACCAGCAGCAAAAGTAATATTTTGTTAATAATTAATAATGAGTTTTTCCTGGAAACAATTTGGCAGTATATTTTAAGAACTTTTAAAAAATTTCAACCTAAATGAGCCAATGATTTCTCCTTCCAGGAATTTATCTTGAGGAAAGCAGTGAATATCATCCATATTCCCATAAACCTGGTGGCCAGCTCCACTGTTCTGTTTGAAAACGTGCCAGAAAAACACTGCCTGAAGAGGCCCAGGTGAACTTTTCTTGCCTCATCCTTGGCAGTGAACTATTTTCCACATAAACCAGAGGAAACAGCCCAGCTGTGTCATGCTAGGATCCAGCTGCCTTCTTTGCAAACATTTCCCATGTCTAAAAGCTTGCTTTAGAATTTTTTTTGAAACACGAGTCCAATGTCTACCTTTGTACTCCTAGAATTATAATGTAACACCTGGCTTCTTCTTTCACGAGGTAAGAGTTTCCATTAAATATGAGTTCCCCTTGATAAGCTCAGGTTTCTATAAAAGTATTTCTACAGATTTTTGTATCTAAATGCTGCCAAGTTTTAGGGACTTGCAGAGATGATGTGTCACTGCAACATAATCAGAAAAATCATGCCTTTTATAAAGTGCTCTGGTTTCTTTGTCCTTTGAACATATTTATTTTCCTAATTATGAAGGCAGTACACACCCATTGAATAGAATGTGGAATTAGATATAAAGAATGAGGGAGAAAAATCTATTAGGTTGAAACATCTAAAATTGCCTCTTAGAAGACTGAAATCAAATGACACCCTGTGATATACAACCGGCTGCAATGAGTAATTTTATGTGAATCATTAATAATTATTCGATATATTTTATATTGTGTTTTTATACAGGTATTTTCAGAAAGATTCAGGTAGACCAACAACCTCACCAGAAAATTGTGCTTAAGCCTTGGCTGAAAATAAAGTGTCATTTTCTCTAAGATATACATCCTCTAGAAACTGAGCTAAAAGGAAGTAGGAGAAGGATTCAAAATCCAGCACTTTAGTTCTCTTCCTTTTCTCATTGGACACATGTCTAACAAAAGGATATCTATAGCAAAGCTTAATATTTGTTGGACATTACTATGTGTAATGTAGAGAGGGCTCAGTAACTTTTACTTTGTTGACTGAGTGAGTTCTATCATGGGGCAAAGTTTTATATATCCAGTCCCAATTTCTTCTTCCACCCACTTACTAGTTGTACCAGTTAATAATGCAGATTTTTTTCAATGGATGGAGTTACATATATGTTGATATATATACAGTTTGATATGTATGCTATTTTGTTGTATTGACAGCAGGCTTCAAAACTTCATATGTCAAATTTACTGAAAGTGTTAACATCATAGACATTTTTATGCTTGAAATAGTAAATTTCATGCCAAAAAAAAGAGCAATTGCAGGAAGTTTTAATTCATTTCTTTATATTGAAGAAAAGAGCTGCTGAAAGTTATCATATACTTCAGGAAGCTTATGGTGAATGCCGGTCTAAATGCTATAAAAGTGATGATTTTGATGTGAAAGACAAAGAATGTCCAGGTCAACCGAAAAAGTTTAAAGACCAACAATTACAAGCATTATTCAACGAAGATGCCTATCAATGCAAAAACAACTTGCAGAAAGATTAAACATTGCTAAGCAAACAATTTCCAATTATTTACAAGCAATGGGAAAGATTTTAAAGGAAGTCATCAGTAAAATGTTTCAATGACATGAAAGAAAGGCTTTTTTGCATTAAATTGTGACTTGCGATAAAAGTAGATTTAATTTGAGAATCTTAAATGCACAAAATCATGGGTTGATCCACGTCAACCATCAACATTGACTGCAAAGCCAAACAACTTCAGAAAGAAGACAATGATCTGTGTTTGGTGGGATCAGTAAAGTGTGGTATATTATGAATTTCTAAAACCAGGTGAAACCATTAATATTGCTTGCTACTGACAACAAATAATCAATTTGAATCATGCTTTGATATTGTGAAACAAACAGAATGGGTCAGAAGATACAGCAAAGTAATTTTGCTTCATGATGATGCACCATCACACACTTCAAAACCAGTTAAAGACACCTTAAAAGATCTTGCCTCGGAAGTATTAACCCACCCGCCATATTCACCAGACTTTGTTCCTTCAGAATACCACTTGTTCTGATTGATGGTATTTGCTCTTCAAAATGTACAAAGAAGTAGAAAACTGGGTCCCTGCATGGTTTGTTTGAAAACAAGGAAAGTTCTATTGGGATGGTATCCACAAATTACCTGAAATATGGGGGAAATGTGTAGCTAGCAATGGACATTACTGTGAATAAGGACGTTTTGATGTTTTTCTTGAAATTATTGTGCTGTCTCTGATTAGAAAATCCACATTATTAACTGGAACATCTAATACTTCTTTAGTAGATGGCTTATGTGACACTTTTATATTATGGTCCCAAATTCTTCCCCCATTATAAATGAAGTCTTTGTACTTTCCTTGCCCCATTCTCAGTTGAATTTGAGAAGAAATAACAGAATTGAGAAGAAAAGCTAAGTGACTTCCAAGACTGAATGATGAAATGTCATTTGTCATCTGTCTTGTTTTCTGAGGACACTGACTCCTGGAGATCTGAGTTGCCACATAATTAGCCTGACCACCATGGACCCACCATGCAGGAGAGACTGTAGAGATGCCACATGGTGAAGTTCAGACACAACAGGAACAAAAAGAGAGCTCAGGAAGCACCTCAATACTCTAGGCCCTAACTGTTGAAGCATCCCAGTGAGACTCCAAATACCTTGTCCATATTGCAGTGTTGTGAGCCAAGTAGATACCGGTAGTTGTTTAACATGACCACGTTCTGGCATGGTTTGAAAAGGAATGGTGAAAGTTAGAAGACTTATATTAATTGACTTCAATACATTATTATAAAGTTACAACAATGAAAATGTAGTATCAGAATCAAAATAGACAGTGGGCCGAGACCGGTTTGGCTCAGTGGATAGAGCGTTGGCCTGCAGACCGAAGGGTCCCAGGTTTGATTCCGGTCCGGTCAGGGGCATGTACCTTGCTTGCGGGCACAACTCCAATAGGGGGCGTGCAGGAGGTGGCTGATCGATGTCCCTCTCTCTCATCGATGTTTCTGACTTTCTATCCCTCTCCCTTCCTCTCTGTAAAAAATCAATAAAATATATATTTTTAAAAATAGACAGTGGGATAAAATAGAGATTCCAAAACAGATGAGAACACTTCCCATGAGGTTTAAAGACCTGGTTACTTATATTAAAAACTATGATACTTAAAGCAATGCACACATCACACCATGACTGATGTAGGTGAAGAAAAAATGTGCAGTGATAGAGCCCGTGGGGAGCACCCGTCTGAAGAGGGCAGCTATCACTGATAATTTCCATTTAGGAAATAGAATGTCTAGGTTTTCCAATCTTTCAAACATGAATTTTTCCTTTTTTTTTTTTGTTTTAATACCATACCAAACTCATCTAAGTATCTGTGACTTATCCTGGCCCCAACCCAAAGAGTATCATTATGAGAATTAGAAAAATTTGCCACTTCCTGAAGACACTTGATCATCACATACTGGGAAGCTGTCATAATATAGAAATCTACATGGGTTATGAAAGTAAACAGTGCCCATAGATTTATGTGTGTACAAAATCCTCAGCATATGCTCCAAACCCTGTGTGGTCTGGATTCAATCATAAAATCATAATCTTGCCATTTCTGCCTTCTCTCCTGGCAAGCCCTCAGACTCTTCATTTACCTTGCAAGACCCAAGGATTCCATTTTCACATTAGTATATTGCTTGGTTCCTCAACAAAGCTGTGCATTTTTACACTACTGTGTGGCTGCTCACATGTCATAGACTAGCTATGATTAGGTCTCTAGAGTGACTAGTGTCCTGGCTTAGAAAATATTCTGAGAATGAAATTTATTCTGAAATTTAAATAATGAAAACATAATTCACATTAACATTCTGCCCCCCTAATAACTATATCTACATTTTAAAAATCATCATGTTACTTTATATATTTTTCTCAAAGAGAATGCTTTATATATGTTTTCTGAATGGAACAGCCAAGCGTTACTATGCACCTATAGGCCAGGAAATCTCAGTAGAGTCCTGTTTACATGCACAAGTTCTCTCTAAAATTGGGTTAAAAGGCAAGTTGCCATGTTGCTGGCCCCTAGATCATTAGTCACAGTGGTCTAAGTTCATTCTGTTATAATTTAATACCAAAGAAATTGCTTTTATGGCATTAACTATATTATATTCAAAATTGTATAAATTATTGAAATACTACTATGACTACTGCCAAGATATAAAATGGTTCACATGGAAAAAAGTTGCATTTTAATTATTCATTGGAAAAAAGTCAGACTCTTGCCAGAAATTATTTTATACTTGGTCTAGCTTCTGGGACTTACATTTACATATGATCATAAAAACTCTGAAAATTTTATATATTCATAATTATCTTACTTTAAATAAGAGTTTTATCTCTTTAACTCATTGATTTTTATCAAGTGGGTTGAATATTTTAAATTATCTTGTATCTACGTGTTATACTAATTAGCATTTCATTAGTATTAATTAGTAGACAAAATAATCAAAGGTAATTTCTTTTAACTTATGATAAAATGATATAAAGGATTCATATAAAAATACTGAAATTTCATAACTAACATTTATTCAGTATTTTAAGTACAATACAGAAATTATATAATCAATTAGTCATATATATGAACATATAAACTATAGCATACATATACTGTATATGAATATATATTCATATGTTTTGTAGTGATATATATTATATATGTGTGTATCTTTTAACATCATGATGTTTCTCTGTTTATGCAGGAATATGGTAATAAAGGGGAAAATGTAATTATAGAAAGCTAACCTCAAAAGATTTCTCTATATAAATGCATATATCATTTATTTGGTTAGAAGATATTTATTTATCACTTGCAATGGCACCAAGAAATATGGTAGATTCCAGTTATTTAAAACTAATAAAATAGAATTGCTTCTTCCCAGCAACTTATATACTGTATAATGAGAGAAAGCAAAGATTGAAGTGAATTAAAAATACAATTATAGGAAGTTATAAAAGTGAGAAATATATAAAATATTAAATCTAAAGGGAAATCATCTCACTTAGATAAAGGTAAAAGCATGGTGATGGAGATGCAAAGATGCACTTTGAAATAACATGTTATAACTATCTAAACAGAGAAGTATATTCCAAGTAGAGGCATAGAGTTGGGAAACATCAGGACTCATCTAATGTAGCTGGTCACAGCTAAAATTATTCCTTCTATTCACTTTCAAGATATGAACAAATTAATTTTTCTACACATTTCTAGAGAACTCGCATTAAAGCACGAACTATTTTCTGTTGATCCCTGATTATTTTGCAGACTCATACTTAGTGCACAGTAAGTGCTCAGAAAGTGTTGAATAAGGTTTTGATCAGTTCTAAATTTTCCTTATTTGAAAAGTTAGTCTTTAACACATTCAATGAAAAGTCATATTCTTCTTTATATTCTAAGTAACAAATATTTTACAATTTCTCCCTTCTGAATTAAAAACAAAACAACAACACATTGTGTAAACTACTCCTGGGGTATCCTATATAATAAATGCTTAATATGCTAAGTGTCCAGTCAGCCGGTCAGCAGTTCAACCAATCAAAGCATAATATGCTCAACCACTCACTATGATGTGCACTGAACACCAGGAGGCAGATAGATGACCTGTCGACCAGTTGCTATTATGTGCACTGATCACCAGGAGGCAGACGCTGTGGCTGGTAGGTTAGCTTGCTACTGGGGTACAGCTGATTGCAACTGAACGAGAAGGGCCAGACATACCCTGGTCCCTCCCAAGCTGGCCAACCTCCTGCATCCTTCCCTGGTCCCGATTGATCATGCACCAATGGAGTCCTTTGGCCTGGCCTACATCCTCTCACTATCTGGGACCCCTCAGAGGATGCCGGAGAGCTGGTTTCAGCCAGACAGCAGAATGACTGGTTGCTATGATGCTCACTGACCATTAGGGGGCAGATGCTCCATGTAGGAGATGCCCCCTGTTGGTCAGTGCATTCCCACAGGCTGACTGCTGCTCAGCCAGAAGCTGGGATTATGGCTGGTGAGTGCAGCAATGGTGGCAGGAGTTCATCCCGCCTCAAGGGGGCACTAAGGATATCAGACTGCCGACTTAGGGGGAGTGAGCCTAATCCGGCAGTTGGACATCTCCTGAGGGGTCCCGCACTGCAAGAGGGTGCAGGCTGGGCTGAGGATCCCCCCTGAGTGTACAAATTTTGTGCACCAGCCTCTATTTAGTAAATAAGAAACATTCATTTATTTAGTCTCTCCTACCCCATTTCCCTGAAAGTAAGACATCCCCAGAAAATAAGACCTACTTCCAGTTTTGGCTCTTGTCGTAATATAAGGCATCCCCCTGAAAATAAGACCTCCCTGATAATAAGGCCTCCCCAGGATATAGGGACCCCAAAGCTACTGTAAGGCATCTGACTCCTGATTTAAAGAGACCTCACACTGCCTGAACAGCTCTGGCTGCAGCCAATCAGTGAGCTGGTTTGTGATGACAACTACTACCGTACCATATACAGGTACAAGTAATAAATTTCCTTTGTTTTTGTTTTTTGTTCAACAATAAATGTGTATCGTATTCTTCTTCATGGAAAAATAAGACATCCCCTGAAAATAAAACCTAGCACATCTTTGGGAGCAAAAATTAATATAAGACACTGTCTTATTTTTGGGAAAACAGGGTAGTTATTAGGTGTGCATTGTTATATTACAGCTGAAAAGTACCATTTAGTAGTAGTTTGGCTTTCCAAATAATATTATATGTTCAAGAACTTGAAAATGCAGTTAAGACTGAGAAGTATATTCCCTTGGGCATATGTTCTGTCACTCCATCTCTTACCTGATGAACTTTCTTGTTTTAAATACTCCAGTCTCATTCCTTGGCAAAATCTTCCAAACAAGCTAAATCCTCTCCTCTTTCTGAAAGTTAAAACAATCAAATAATCTATACAATAAGCATTAGCTCTTTTTGTTGTTGTTCTATATTTTTGTCTATTCTGAAAGATCATTATTTATTCTTTTATCATAACTACCCCTATAATGGAAGGGTAGAAAATATACCTACATTTTCGGTTTGAATGTTGAGGGAAATGAAGGGCAAGGTGTAATCATGTTAAATAACTAAATTTACTTTTTGGATAGGTTAACTAATATAGTAGATAAAATGAATTCTATGAACATATTGATTTATAAAACCCGCATAAGTCATTGATAGTTGTTAATGATAGTTTAAACAACAGAATGGAGAAATGGGGATGCGTAACTCATACAGCCAGGAATAATTCTCTCTAGTTGAGCAACTACAACTAATGTTGGTGGGTGGATTCATATCAGTATGAAGTGAGAATGTTAGAAATGTACCATAGGAATATTTGTTTTGCCTCCTGCTTTCCTCATTGTTAAAAAAAAAAAAAACTTGAATGAAATTCTTAGAGACATGCTTGTTGATAAAGCCACACCAGGGGTCATGTGTTCAGTTATAACCACTACAGTTTAAGAGTGGAACACTAATATGTTACTTTACAATTTAGTGGTCAATCAGAAGAGTCAAGTGCTCAGACACAATACCATGTATAGACACAGCTGAGGTAGTCAGACAAATTTACCTAAATGTAAGACCTTTAAGAAAGAGAAAATTTTGGATTGACTTGTGATTTATTCTTAGTTGTTCTGGTGGGCAAAATAATGGTAGATTTCTGGTCATTATAATATAGTATCCTAACAATAAGTGCCCTCACAAATAAGAGATTATTTTATAAGAATATAAGCTCCCAGTTATCAAAGTATTCTCAGAGAATATGGAAGATGAGTAGTATTAGGGAAGGGATTTTTATTTTGAGTTGGGTGCTTAGGGCAAATGTACTCATGGAATTTTTCAACTGTTTGGCTCTTTACTTTTTGCTGCATGCTATATGGTTATATAAAGAAGCAAATCAGAATAAAACAAATGAACATAATTAAGAGTCTGGTTAAATGGTTATTTACTATATTTTATCCAAGTGCATAAGATATAATAGGTCCAAATAAATTCTATTTAATTTGTGGAATGGGAAAAAATATTTGATTATTATTTTGGGGGAGAAAGAGCGACAATTCTCTGCTATTTGAACATTGCATTGACTGATTTTATATTTGCCTTTCCAAACATATGAATATTGCATCAGTGCTTATACCTAAGCAATTTTTTAGTTTGTGTGCATTTTATCAGTCACAGTGAATGCATCCAGATCAGTGTGTTAGTATAAGCAGATGGAAATATGTTTCTCAGTTAATGAGTAACATTAAAGCCCTTCTCATCCTGTTTCACCAAACACCTAAACTCACACACTTTCTGCCCTGGTTTCTCTTTTGTTCCACATTTGTCTCTGAATTGCTTTTAACATTCAGAGACTGGATGACCATCTGCCCTTTAAAAATACTGTAAAAGCAGCAATGGCTATGGTTCATTTTGCCAGCCAGTTATTTTATTGAAGAAAACATGTACCAAATGACAGCAGAGTCACTAGCTGATGAGAGGAATTATTATGTATGTAACATTGTGCTTTTTGTAGGGAGTCAGCACAACTGTGCTGTGATTGCAAGATCAAACAGCTCCTATCAGGCTGAGCGTTGCAACATTCAATGATCCCTTAAGAAACTGAGTTGTATGCTTGATGTTGAATGGTACTTTTTTTTTTAAAGTGGAATTAAAAAAAATTCACAGAATAAAAAAATAAACTTTTGTAACATATATATAAACTGATTCCTTCTGGGTATAGCAAGGGTGCTAACTGATCACCAAATTAATTTTATCTTCTTGATAGACAATTAGATTGTGTTTCCAAGAATATGTTGCAGTTATTTATGATTGAATTTTAAACAATGAAATCTGAGCAGATATAATATGTATAATCTATACTTGGCACACAAAAACTTTCCTTTATGGTCTTCTATTTTATTTCTCCCTTTACAGCTATGCACAAAACCTTCAAAACTGAAAATCATATTTTGAAGATGACAGAAATACAAGATAGAGAACTGGTCTCTATTAGCAAAAGGTAGTCTGACTAGCAAGGCTCAGTGGTTGAGCATTTTATGAAACCAATATAACATGACATTAAATATGGACAAGGACTGTCCAAGAAAAGTAATTTCACTTATGCACAAAGAAAAATTGTAATTATAATACAGAACCCAACAAGTGAATCCAGAAATGTATATTAAAAATCATGCCTTATTCCAAGACTGGGGATATTAACAATTTATCAACTTAGTACTCCACAGAAATGACTGAAGGAGAAATGATCATGTCAGTAGATTTAAATAAAGCATTGCATAAGAAAAAATCACTATAATTTATAACAAAAAAAGGTTGCGAACTAGGGACAGAAAGTTTTTTTGCATAATGTGACTAAAAGATTTACCAATAATTCACAATTATCATTATCTTTAATTATGAAGTGCTGGATATATTTCATAAAAATGGAAACGAGATTAGAAAGTCAATTTTCACTACTATTTTACACTGTGCTGGACTTCTTAAGCAGTTTAGTAAGATTAGGAAATAAGTTAGAAATGTAAGTATTGGGGATAAAATGTCTAAAACTATTGATCTTCTTAGCTAATAAAGAGGGAATATGACCAAAACTGGGTTGGCTCAGTGGATAGAGTGTCAGCCTGCGGACCAAAAGGTCCCAGGTTTGATTCCAGTCAAGGGCATGTATCCTGGTTGCGGGCACATCCCCAGTAGGGGGCATGCAGGAGGCGGCTGATTGATGTCTCTCTCTCATCGATGTTTCTAACTCTCTATCCCTCTCCCTTTCTCTCTGTAAAAAATTAATAAAATATATTTAAAAAAGAGGGAATAAGCTGACACACCATCACAAAGATGCAATGCCCAGAGCCAATAAGGAGAGAATATCCTAATTGACTGCCCCACCCTCAAAGATGGTGGTACCCACAGCCAATAAGGAGGAAATATGCTAATTGACTGCCCCACCTTCAAAGATGGCAGTGCCACATTCAATAAGAAAATATGCTAATTGACTGTCACACCCTCAAAGATGGTGGCACACACAGCCAATAAAGAGGGACTATGCTAATTGACTGTCATACCCCCAAAGATGGTGAGGCCCACAGCCACAAGATGGTGGCACCCAGTCCTCTCAGCCCTGCCAGAATTGCAAGCACAAGTCCCCTGTTCCCCTCAGTACCCTTAGCAGGCAAGCCTTGGATGGTGGCTACCCAGCTGCCTAGTGCTGCCCAAGGCTAAGGTAACCAGGTCCAGCTGAGACATGCGCTGCCGGCAGTGGCAGCAGCAGAAGTGTGATGGGGGTGTTGCCTTCCCTTGATCACCAAGTTGCCTCCTTCCCCGGAGGGCTCTCAGACTGTGAGAGGGTTCAGTCTGGGCTGAGGGACCTCTTCTCCAATGCATGGATTGTCATGCACCAGGCCTCTAGTCTATATATATAAAAGCCTAAGTGATTGGTCAACTGGCTGACCTTTCAACTGGCTGACCAGTAACTATGATACACACTGACCACCAGGGGGCAGACACCCAATTTAGGAGTGGAAACCACAGGCATAGACATGGAACAGACTGATGAATCTCAGAGAGAAGGGGAGAGGGGGCAGGGCAGGAAGATATTAACCAAATCTTATATGCATACTAGAGGCCCAGTGCTCAGATTTGTGTACTGATGGAGTCCCTTGGCCTGACCCTTTGCAATATGGGACCCCTCAGGGGATGTCAGAGAGTGGGTTTTGGCCCAATCCCCTCAGGCCAGGCCACACCAGTGCACAAAACCATGTACCCGGCCTCCAGTCCTATATAATAAAAGGCTAATATGCAAATAAACTGAATGGCAGAACAACCAGAACAACTGAGCAACCGGTCACTATGACGTGCACTGACCACCAGGGAGCATGCATGGCAGTCATGGCTGCAGTGGGATGATGGAGCAGATGAGTGGAGGCACCAGACCAAGGCAGGGCACCAGTTGCTGTCATTGGGACGAGACTCTGGTGGTTACTGAAAATTCTTTGCTCCTGCATGCCACAGTCCTGCCTGGCACTCACACCTGCTGCTATCACTGGCCCCACTCACACCCACTGCTGACTCCTGGTGCCAGCCTTAATTGCTCCTCAGGGCTTCTCCAATTCTCCTTCCTCCTGAGGGGAGTTCAGGGCTGGCAGCTGCCTCTCGCTCCCACTGCCAGAAATGGTTCCACTTGCAGCCATTGCCAGGACCTGCTTAATCGGTCCTGATCACTTGGTGCTATCAGCAGATGCGAGCAGGGGCTGCCGGACCTGATTATTTCTGAAGAATTCTCCACCTCCTCCTGCTCTTGAGGGGAGATTAGGGTAGCAGCTGCCCCTCAAACCCGCTGACAGCTCCAGCCCTGCTTGTACCTGCTGCTGGCACCAGCCTCAATTGCTCCACACCTTCAGTGGGCGCGAACAGGGCCAGCGCCATCAGCATGTGGGAGCAGAGGTGGTGGGAACGGGGCTGCTGGCAGATAAGAGACTGGGGACTACAGTGGCAGGGGATGTGCAGGGGTTATGGAAGATGGTTCGAGATCTGCCCCTGTGTCTACTGTATCCTCATAGCCCACAGCTCTTTTCAAGGTGCATGAATTCATGCATTGGGCCCCTAGTATATAATTGTCTTTGTAGAATTTTCAGGATAAGTTACATATTATTAAAACTAATAAAAAGGATGAGACTTTAGTTAGCATACAATAAAATATGTTAATTTTTCTTAATAAATCCAATAATTTTTAAATTACATTAAAACTTCCATTTGTGTTCACAGAGTTCAGTAAGGTTAACCTGTTATTAATATTGAAGGGTAGAGGAAAAAGATTAGCCACAACCACCTTGACTAAGAGAAAAAAAGAAAGATAAATTTATTCTTTCACACTTCTAAAAATTATACACACTCTGGTGAAAAAATACAGACCAGAATGAAACTGATTCATACAAAACACATAAAATGCTCAGAACATACTCACTTGGAGGTTTAGATGAATAATTGCTACAAATTAAGGGAAAGGAATATATAATTTGATCAGTGATCAGTGGTATTAAGAAACTCAACTATCTTAAGAAAAATACAAAAGTGGATCCTGACCTCACATTATGCATATAAATAAGCTGAACATATATTAAAAGCCTAAATATTAAAAGTAAAATATTTAAATGTTTAAAAAGATAACTTTATTATATTGAAGTTGGGAAGGAGTAAGACATAAAACACATACCATGGTGAAAAAAATCAATAAAGGTAGCCATGATAAATTAAAAAACATGTATACATATAAACACATGTATAAATATATGTATATATAAAATATGCCATATATATTTTATCTATAAAAACATATACATGACATGTTTATATATGATATAAACATATTGTTTATATCTGACACCATAAATAAATTTAAGTGAATTGGCATCTTAAATGGACATATTTATAATTAATTTACACAAACAAAAAAGATTAGTATCCTGAATATGTAAAGAATTTCAACAAGTCAATAAATTTAAAAAAAAAAGGAAAAAGAAAGCCCTAACCAGTTTGGCTCAGTGGATAGAGCATCAGCCTGTGGACTGAAGGGTCCCAGGTTCGATTCTGGTCAAGGGCATGTACCTTGGTTCAGACACATCCCCAGGAGGGAGTATATAGGAGGCAACTGATCAATGTTTCTCTCTCCTTGATGTTTCTAATTCTCTCTCCCTCTCCTTCTCCATTCCTCTCTGTAAAAAATCAATAAAATATGTTTTAAAAAAAGAAAGAAAGAAAGAAAAGGAGCATGTTATTAAAAATGGATGAAGGATATGACCAAGAATTCATAAGAGAGGAAATGTGATGGCTATTTAAGTAGTGAAACTTCATTAATATTTAGGAAAATTTAAATTCAAAGGACACAATTTCAAATCCATAAGGTAAAACTTTCAAGTTAAATAATACTAAGATAATGAGGGTGTCAGAAAATGAAATGTCATATGATAATGCAAACAATATAAATATGTGAACAATTTGAAAATAGCAAATAAAATTGAAGATGCACATATATCTCTACAGTTTCATTTCTAAGTATTTACATACCCCAGAGCCTTATTACTTTAAAGTGTGGTCCTCTATCACCTGAGAGCTTGTTACAAATGCACATCTCAGGAGCACACAGATCCACTAAATCAACAGCTGCAATTTAACAAGATCTCTAGGTAATATATATGCATATTAAAATTTGAGAAGCAGTGTCCTAGATAAAAGTAGTGGTTCTCAAAATTGGATGCACATTTAGGAAAACCTGGGATGTTCATAAAGTATTCCAATGTATGAACCCTAATCCAGACAAACTGAATTGCCAACCATATATTATATTCAAATAAATAGTAACTTAGAGCAGACAGAACAAGGAATCATGGAAGGGAAATCAAAAGTAAGTATTTAGCTGCAAATATTATTTCCATTTTTAAGTGAAGTGAGTGGATATTATCTTAAATTTGCATATTGATATAATGATGTTGATATCTTCTCAGCTATTTGTATTTTTCAAATTTCAAAATAACTTAGAAATATAAACAAAATGTGTACTAAAAATGTCATTATTGCATGAGGTGTTGTGAATCTGAAAAGGGACATGACGCTTGAAGGAAGAAATGGTTTTGTAAAGTAAATGCTTTATAAGTACTAGCTGTCTTTATTAATAAATACTCTTTTAAGAGAAACTAAAACAAAAACACAGGTTAACTTTTTTCTCATAAAAATAAAACTTTATATAAAGGAACTGGAAGCATTCATCATTTTTCAGTTTTTCTTTTTTCTGTTTATTTTACAATTACTTATTGCTTATATTCATTCACTGCTTCTTCCATTCTCTTTTACATTTTTCTTGTTTCTCTCAACCCATTATAATGGGTTTCTTTCAACCCATTACAAGTGAAATATGCAGCAATTACACAAGTATCATATGGTTTTAATAAAGACTTTCTGTACATCAAACATGAAATATTTTTGACCCAACATAATGATTGATGTTACAATAACATTGAATTATTTAAAACCAACAATCACACAAAACAAATATAAGCAAAAATACAATATCAATGAAAAAAATCTTTAATTCATTTTTTTGTTGTTGGCTTCATTTTCAGGAAGGAAATCATGTTTGATGGGTATCACCAAATATAAAGCCAATGGATTGAGGCAAAGTGGGCATTAAAAAGATATATTTTCCCCTACCTATTTGGAAACTGAAAGTTCGCATCCTTCAGGAAGGAAGCAGTGCTTTGTTTAGTGGTATACTGTGACAGAAAGAACAGCTATCATTTGGATCAGACTAGCCATTGGGGGTCATTTCAAAAGACTCAGTCAGTCCAAGAGAAATGCTACATTTCTCTGTATGCAAACACAGGTCTCAGATAAGCCAACTTCTGGTCATAAAAAGCTAGTTTTTATAGCAATGGTGATGCTAACTTTGGTCTCCTGATTACACATCAATACAGTTCTAAGTTCTGATTGCTAAACATTTGGTTAGCCTGAATTTTCATCCAGTATCCTGGCCCTGATGACCATGGACGATAGTACAATTTTCCTTCTAAATGTATGGCTGCCTTCTTTGTGTGTGCTATACCTCCTCTATTGTACAGCCTGGGCCTGCTTTAGACAGTGCTGAATGAGTCTTTCTTATTATTTACACATCTCCTTGTCTACAGGTGCCTTTGAGAAGATTTCTGCCAATGTATAGCATTATCATTAAACACAGTCACCCCTTTATTTTGAAGGCAATGATAAAATTTTGTGTTTTTTCACCATTTAAAAACAATACTGAGTTGGTGCTTTTTTCATCATGTTCAAATTGTCTAGAAAATGGAATGAGATTAAGAGCCAAAAGAGAGATTTAAGCAATCTGGATGCAGCAAAACTTGGGGTGATTGAGTTGTTTGTTGTTTTTTATTTAATTTATTGGGATATCATTGGTTAATGAGATCATACAGGTTTTGAGTGTACATTTCTATGATACATGATCTGTATATTGTCTTGTGTATCCACCATCCAAAGTTAAATCATCTTCCATCTCCATATATTTGGCCCACTTTAACCTTTTACCATCCTCCTCATCTCCTTTTCTTTGGTAACCACCATACTTTTGTCTGTCTGTGTCTCTGAGTCTCAGCTTTATATCCCACATATGAGTGAAATCATATAGTTCTTAGCTTTTTCTGACTGACTTAATTTGTTTAGCATAATATTTTCAAATGGAGTTGCTTGTTTTAGTACAGTGAAGAATGGCACATAATTAGCTGAAATAATTTTTCAAAATGGATTCCAGTGTAAAAAAATACTTTGTTAATGTTATCCATCAGAAAGTGTGTAAATATCTATCATGCACAAGGCAATGTTCTCCCTTAAAAAAAGGCAGATGTCAACTTCCCATCAATCTCCTAGGGAGCCAGGAGCCACAAAGGTCCAAAGAGAAACACAGAGAGTCAATTTCCTAGAAAAATAATGGGATCCGAATCTAGTTCTGGAAGAGCACTTTAGCCTGGAGCTAGAGAATATTTTTTACATAGGGGCCTGATATACTGAATTAGGAGCCTAAAGGTAGGAACTATGGGGTAGCAGTTTTTACAAAAGACACTAATTTATTTAGTTGTCTTTATTTCCTCTTAAAAATGTGCAGTGGGTGCTGACTCCTCATCTAGGATTAGGTTTTGTCCCACAAACTATGTCATACATTTCCTATTTGTACTCATCATCTTTATGGAATATTTTTAGAAAAAATAAATAGAGCTTTTTTATTTAACCTTAATTGTTATAGTATTCAGTTATAGAATTTGCTGAAGTATAAAATCTCTATTTTTCCTTTTTCAATAAGTATAATTTATTGCATTTAGAAAAAAAGTATGTCTCTTAACATTGGCCAATCAATGACAGACATTAAAGGACTGAGCCACAACAGTCCTCTTTCAAATCCAGGTGCCCTCTCTTCATATAAAGCAAACCAAACACAGCTGGGTGGGAGCAAGAGCACAGAGAAGCCAGAGCCCAGAAGACATGAGTGGCTTTTTTATATTGTCATTCACTCTAGCCCAATAAGAGGGTAGAATCAGACTTGATGAAGAAGGGAGTGTCTAGAGTTAGCCCAAAGATAAAACACAATTGAAAAGATTTTAAAAAATAGTCTTAAATAGAAACTTCATGGTGAGGAATTATCTTAAACGAGAAATAAAAGATGCAAAGGGTAGCCTGGCCAACATGGGTCAGTGGTTGATTATTGACCTATGAACCAGGAGGTCATGGTTCAGTTCCTAGTCAGGGAATGTGCCTAGGTTGCAGGCTCTATTTCTAGTGTGGTGCATGCAGAAGGCAGTCGATCAATGATTTTCTCTCATCATTGATGTTTCTATCCCTCTCTCCTTCTCCCTTCCTCTCTGAAATCAATAAAAATATATATATTTAAATTTGCAAAGGGTAAATATAAAAAAATAACTCCAACTAATGAGTAAGAAACATATTATAAAAAGGAAAGGTGACAAAGCTAAGACACTGGGTAGAAATATAAAATAAAATAGCAATCAATAAAATAATAAGACATATAATCTAATATTGATAGCATGTTCACTACATGCCTGACACTCTTCCAATCATTCTATATATTAAATAGTCCACCTTTACAGTATTTATGAGAGACATCACTACTTCCACGACAATGTTAGAGACACTGAGGCATGATGATCATTGATTTGCTTAGATCACCTATCTGTTAATTAGGAATCTAGGATTCAAACTGAGTTGTTTTCACTCACACCTGATTTTATCTCTAATGCTATATAGCAGAAAAATAAATAAATATTAGAGATTTATAAAACAAACTCTCAATTGAAGAGAAGCATATTACATATAGAAAACTTAAAAGGGTTACAGAAGAGTATTGGCAATATAATCCTTTTTGACATTCTATTTTGTCAGCTAGCTCATGAATGCCTTCATGACTTGATGTACTATATATATTGCATATAGTAGCTGAATCTAATATATTAATATGTTTATTACTCTGCATAATTAAATATATATCTTCACTTGTCTGCCTTACCATACTGTGGGCCTCTTGAGGTAAGAGAGAAAGATTTTGTATTGATTTGTGTTCTGCATCATTAGGAAGATGTCTGAAAATATTGTAGGTATTCAAAACTCCTAGTTCACTCCTCTCTTTATTCTTGTTCCTCCTCCCCATGGCAAACCATTCATATCCTCATATTCCCCTTTCTAAATCATTTGTATTCTCTACACACGAAAATTCTCTAAGTGCTTATGCACTGCTTTCTTCCATTTTAGCAGACATGTTCTTCTGTTCCTGTTCATGCCTACCCCTCCACTGGGCATTGAACTCATTCCTTTCAATGACTCAAGAGATTTATTATATCAATTCTCTCGTATTTCACATTTATTGGGTCATTCATATAACATGTGCTCTAATTCCTGGAATCTTAAAAAAATTAAAAACAGAACAACAATAACAACAAAAACAACAGAAACAAAACAACACAAAACTTCTTGAGCACTCGTTCCACTCCAAATATTACATCACTTTTAGAGTAAAATTCCAGAAAATAGAGTCTATACTCACATTCCCAATTGCCTTCATATATTTCTGTCTTGATTTTATTTTAATTAAACTTCCAGCACCACTACACCTCTATATTGCCCTCTCTTATTACTCCATAATGATTTATGTTGTTTCATTCTGTGGCCACTTCTCGATCCTCATTTTATTTTATTTATTTATTTTTCCTTTAAACAGTTTCTTAATTTTACCTCCAGGTTACCACACTCTTCTGTGTTTTTGCTTGTTTGTTTGTTTGCTTTCCAGTGGCCTTACCTCCCAGTCAGCTCTGATGGTCCTTCTTATCTCACTAGTCTCCTGTTGTTAGAGAATCTCAGGAATGAATCGTTGGGCCTCTTCTGTATCTACATTATTCCTCTAGTGATCTCATCAAATTGCAAGGTTTTAAAGACCAATAGATGAGATCCTCCATAAATTACAGACATAGAGTTTTTTTTTGTTTTGTTTTTTTTGTTTTGTTTTTTTTGCTGAATTATTGACCAAAAATATATATATACACTTTGAATAATTATAAAGGTAGTGCTTATTAAAATACATGTCATTTTTAAAATGTGGTAGAATCAGCTGTTAAAAATGTATATGTTGTTTTGGGGACACCCTGTATAAGACTGTCTGCTCAGTATCCCTACTTGAGTTCTGACATATACTTCAATCTTAATGAGTCTAACAAGAATTCTTGTTATCCCCACTCAAATGCTCTATGCAATCAGCTTTCCTTATCCTAGTTAATAATAACTAGTGTTTTCAATGTGCTCAAAGGAAAATCCTTGAGGGTAGAAGATTCTCCCTTTTTCTCACACTTCACATCCAATGTCAGCAGAACTTTTTCACGTTGTCTTCAGAAACTCCTAACTACTCTTTCTGTTATCATTCTTGTCCTCATTAGCAATTCTCAACAGAGAAGCCAGAGTAACTTTAGTAAAATAAAGCAGACACATGGCTATTCTGCTCAAAAAATTCTACTGGTTTTTCATTTCTTGTGTATCACATTATGTTGTTATCACAATGTAGATGCTAAATGCAAATCTTGTGAGAGCTCAGAAAGAAAAGAGAAGAGCTATACAGAAAGCTTCCAGTGTCTTCTAGAATACATATATCATTATGAATGGATGTTCTTAGAAATATGAACATGAAGAGTGCTTCCGATGAGGTGTCAGATGGGAATGAGGAATATGCTGTAAGAAACTGGATAAAAGGCTATCCTTGTTATAAAGTGGCCATGAACATGGTTGGATTGTGACCTATTGTTTTGTGAAAGGTAGAACTTGTAAGCTATGAAGTTGGGTACTTAGCAAAGGTTTCTATTTAAAGAGTTGAAGGTGGAGCTAGGTTCTCCCTATGGCTTACAGTAAAATGCAAGAGGAGAGAGATGAAATGCAGAAGGAATTGTTAAGCAAAAAGGAACTAGAACTTAAAGATATAAAACTAATTTATATCTTATGGAAAAGAGTCATATATATATATATATATATATATATATATATATATATATATAGTCAAAATGAGAAAGTGTGCTCATTCCCTAAATCTATTTCCTATGCATTTAATCAACCATCTCGGCAGAAGCCAAGATGAAGCAATAGAGCTATTCAGCTACCAATCAGCCTTACCTTTCAAGAAAAGGGAACCTATGGCTTCAGAGATTACCAGGGCTGCAACTCCCACCACAGGCCCAGAGCATACAGTCCCAGAGGGCAAGGCTGCTTTCACCCATTAAAGAGGATAAGGCCACATCATGGGTTTTAGTGCATCAGGATAACTTTGTAAAGAACCATGGTTCAGGACCTTCTCAAAGAGCCAAGGAAATGGAGCAGAAGCCTGGGCCTATGGAGGAGATTTTGCAACCTCAGTGGGCCCAGATGGCAGAGCATCCAGCCTGAGAGGATCATTCTTAAATATCAAGATCTAGTAGAATTTGTATTGCTAGGTTTTGAATTTGTTTGGGATCTATTACACACACACACACATACACACCCTTTTTTTTATCTGATGTCTTCCTTTTGAAATGAGAGTGATTAACACATCTCATCAATGCATTTTTTTGCACAGAGGAAAGGCCATGTGAAGACATAGTAAGAAGGGGGCTGGCTGTGTGCAAGTCAGGAAGAGAGGCCTCACCAGAAACCAACATTGATGACATTTGATCTTGGACTTCCAGCCTGTAGAACTATGACAAAAACAAATGTCTGTTAAGTCATCCAATCTGTGATAGTCCAATATGGTAGCCTTAGAAGACCATCACACACAGGGAAAAGGTAAAGTCATTCCAATGGTAACAGTGGCCTTTCCTTCCTCATCTTATTACTTTTTCAATATCATATATTACTCTGTTCTGGACCCACTAGCTCCTTGCTTTCTGGGCTTCCCCTGCCTTAAGGACTATAATTTCCAGTTCCACATGTCTGGACTCTTTCTTCAGATATCTGCAAAATATCTTCCTGTACATCTTTTAAATCTTTGGTTAAATGTTACCTTAGGGAAAATCATTTATGTAAATCATTATATATATAAGATTTACTATTCTACCTTCCTTGATAAAAATTCCTCCATAGAACTTATCTGAATTATTTATGCATTTTGTTCTTTATCCACTGTCACTGAAAAAATGTTTCATGGTAGCATATTTTTATCAATATTTGTCTCTATGAAATCCTCATTGCCTAGAATAAATTCTGTCACATTGTAGATGCTTAATAAGCATTTATTACATTGATTGAAATGTATTTAAATTTTCTTCCAGGAGAGTCAAAGACCAATTATTTTCATCTTTGAATTTCTAGTACCTACAGGGTAAGTATAAAGTATTAACTTTTATGTTAAAATAATTTATATCTTATGAAAAGGAGTCAAAATAAAGCAATACGTCAGATATCAATCTTACATGAAAGAATGAATGCTTGATGATATTAAGAAGAAGAAGCGAGCATTTAAAATCACAACTTTACCATTGCATAATTTCTGATATTTATATGAACATTTTAAAGTAATTTTTGAAAATCATCACTAAGAATCTGACACTTACTTTAGACTGCTTTTTCATGTGTTATAAACTTGATAATAAACAGCAGTCATATGCCTTGTTGCCAGTCTTCCCAATGACTGTGAATATTGCTAGGTAGATTAATTAATAAGAACAGATGTAATGCAGTTCTAGTGCCATTGTTTAGTAATCGGCCTCCTAGTACAGTCTTAGTAAAGTACATATTCATATGTAGACACCATCCTATTTACATTCATGTGTGAAATCACAGAGAAGGCTGTATATGATTTTTGAATATCACTTTCAATGACAATAACACTCTAGCACAATTTTAGAGATAATTGGAATGTTGTGTGTTACTAGAGATTTCATTGCAAGCTCATTACAGTTTGCAAACAATATTTACAATTTTTCATGTTTCTCTTTGTAAAAATGCTTAAATACTTGCCTACTGTAATGTATAATAGGAAGATAATTGAAATTCATCTGCACCTGGTTTATTTAAATGGCAGATTTTATTCATGTTCTCAGTAATAGGCATTGGAATGGCAAAGAGAAATTAAGTGGTTAATGAAAAAATAATGACTATAAAATTTTTTCTTATGCAAACCTCTCAAGCTATCACTATCAAAATAAAAATTATTGAAAATAATCCCCAAAGAATATAAAGAATTCAAATTACTACATTTTTATAATTTTGTGTGCAAATTATCTGTCACTCTCTTATTATAAAATTTCCATTAATATTTTTAATATGAAGATAGATCTAATTCAATCATTTCAATTTTGGGTTGTATAATACATAATTATAAATATATCATGAAAAATCATGTCACAATAAAAAAAGTCCTTGTAAACCCCTCTGTTCCTGGCCTAATCCTTTTAACCAGTTGTTTCTATTTAGCCAAGAAACTATAAAAAAGATAATATTGAGATTGTAAAGAAAATAAAATATTCACAAATTTAACACATGAGGCTAAACATCATTGGAATGAAAAAATTATCTTAAAGTTCATTCATACTGAACTAAGAATCCCTATGATTTGAGGCTTATATGGTCAAAGAGTAAAGCTCTGTGGTAAAAAAAAGTTTCTTAAAAACATATATTTTATTGATTTTTTTTTCTTTTTACAGAGAGGAAGGGAGAGGAATAGAGTGTTAGAAACATTGATGAGAGCGAAACATTGATCAGCTGCCTCCTGCACTCCCCATTGGGGATGTGCCTACAACCTAGTTATATGCCCTTGACCAGAATCGAACATGGGACTCTTCAGTCTGCAGGCCAACACTCTATCCACTGAGCCAAACAGGTTGGGCAGTAATAATGTTTTTTAATACTGTAATATAAAATGTATCAAATGATTATGTAGATCTATGCAATGTAAAAAAAATAATAATCACAACTCAAAATCTTTTTGGAAATACCCTTCTTTTCCCTCCCATAATAAAAAATCCATCAACTATTTTCTCACTTCAACTATAGCTCCCTTGTGGCAGAGCCATAAATTTATTTTAAAAATTGTTTTAATATTAATATTAGTTTATATTTATAGATAAATTATTTTCCTAGAATTGCAGTAATCAATTTCTACATATCATCTCACTTAATTCCCATAATCACCCAGCAGGAGATATTCTTAGTATATCTATTAAATAGGTATTTTAAAAATGAGCAGTTAAGTAATCTGCCCAAGTCCTGAGGCAGGTACATATCTGAGCTTGGCAAAGATTTAGATGTCTTTTGGCACTAAGAGCTCTTTGCTTTTATTCACTATTCTCTAATTGGAGTATACCACACAAATATAAGTATCATACAAATATATTTATATATTTTTGCAATAAATAGACTATGGTATGTTTTGAAGAGTTACTGAAAAACACATAAATTGAATTTTGTGTAATTTGGCTAATAAAACCTTCAACTTAGAATTTAAACTTTGAACATTTATAAATTGAGAGATTAGCCCGGATGTATGGCTTGGTGGTTGAGCATTGATCAGCCTAGGAACCAGGTCATAGTTTGATTCCCAGTGTGGATGTACAGGAAGTAGCCAATCAATGATTCTCTATCATCATTGATGTTTCTCTCTCTCTCCCTCTCCCTTTCTCTCTGAAATCTGAAAATATATTTTAAAAAATAGTGAGATCGAACATTGTCTGTAAGAGGTAAGAAAATATAAATAAATTAAATAATAACAAACAAAAAATAATAACAAAATGTACCAAACAAAGACTAACCAATAGTGTAAACAAATAGAAGTAACTATGGATAAAAATAGGTCAATGATACAACATTACAAACTTATGATTTTTTAAAAATATTTTTTGATTTTTCACAGAGAGGAAGGGAGAGGAATAGAAAGTCAGAAACATCGATGAGAGAGAGACATCGATCAGCCACCTCCTGCACACCCAACACTGGAAATGTGCCCACAAGCAAGGTACATGCCCCTGACCGGAATCGAACCCAGGACCTTTCAGTCCATAGGCCAACGCTCTATCCACTGAGCCAAACCGGTCTCGGCTCAAACTTATGATTTAATGCCTTTAGAAGAAGAACTGAAGTTCATAGAAATCTTTCATGTTTAACTGCATATGATGCCTTATGTAATTCTTATGCTATATTATAGATTTATGAGCAGTTTATGTTTTTTTTGTTTTTTTTTTTTACATTTACAAAATATAAGATAACAAACCATCTCAAAATTTTCTAAATCAACATTTAAATACAGGAGATCCAACTGAATATTGAAGATACAATGGAGAAAATAAAGCCTCTTCAATAAATGATTCTGGGAAAACAAAAGCCACATACAAAAGAACGAAGCTAGTTTATTGTTTGTCTCATATACAAAAATTGAAAATGGATCAATGATCTAAATATAAGACCTGAAACAATACATTATATGGAGGAAAACACATTCATTAAACCTATGAACCTTTGTCTTAGGGAAGAATTTATGAATTTGACTCCACAAGCAAGGAAAATAAAAGCAAAAGTAAATGAATGGGAACATATTAAACTAAAAAGCTTTTGCACAGCAAAAGAAATGGCTAACAGAAAAGAGGTAGCAAACTATATCGGAGAAGATATTTGCCAACAACAGTTTCAAGAAGGGGTTAATGTCCAAAATACATACATAATACATACACCTCAACACCAAACCAACGAGCCAACCAACCAATTAAAAAAAAAAAACGCAGAGGACCTGAACAGACACTTCTCCCAAGGAGACATACAAATCGCCAGCAGGTACATGAAAAGATTCTCAACTTCACCAGTTATTCTAGAAATGCAAATCAAAACTACAACAACATGATTTTTGTACAAACAAGAGAATATATTTCATCTTCCCTGAATCCAAGGCAATACTAGTTCTTAACTTCTAAAAGCATTAAAGTGAAAATAAACAGAATCTTTTACATAATTACTTTCTCCAACTCCCAGTTACATAATGTTATTTTAGATGAGAGGAAGAACAATAGGAGAAAATGAGAGATTTTTCACAGAGTGGTAAATGCCCAAAAGGATATGTGATTTTTTTTCCTCCCCAGAGAGTAAATTATCTAAAGCTTTTAAATCAATGCACACCAAATTGGTTCAAAACAAATAAAAAAAGATTACAGCAACATCCATCTATGTGTAGTTTGTTTTCCATACATGGCAATTCGTCATTGGCTAGCAAAACCTAATAAGAATGTTTTTTGCCATTTACCATGATTAGATACAGGGTGATTGAAAAGCCTCCTTTTAAAGATCTCCACCTATTGCTTATTCAACATATACCTCCATGTGAGCTAAAGCAGCAGCAGCAGGGGAACTGACAAGATAAGTGATGGCTACACAGGAAAGAAAAATGGCTATGCCTCCATTCACTGTTTGTTTCCAGTTTATTGGTGTTGCAGAAGCATGTGGCCCTTTTGGAAAGCTGTGCTTTTCTGAGCTTTTGATTAACCTGGATCATCATGAAACAGGCAGTTAAGTAAATAAAGATAATAGGTGGTGGTTTTGTCTCTAGAAATTTACTGCTATGGATATTCAGCCAGTTATCTCACTTACCTCTCTTTTCAAAGAGTGATTTAAGTGTCACCCATATGGTGCAACAATAGTAAACTAAGTTGCCATAATCATTCATTCATTCATTCACACAATATTCCTTGTGCATCATCTGTTTCTCAGGCTCTTTCCTAGGCACTGAGGTTATGAAGATAAATGGAGCACACTTTCCAAGTCCTTTGCAATGTAATGAATCCAGATGATAAAACATACTCATTAAAGATCCAGAATCTAAAAATTATTCTCTTTCTCAAAGGTATTTATAGCAATAATAAATGAAAATAAATAATTTTTCTATTAACTATTCATTGAGTTTATAGAGATACTAGAGGCCCGGTGTTATAACACCCCTCAGCATAGTTTGCACCCTCTCCAATCCAGGACATCCTTCTCACAAACCTGGACCACTGGCTCCTAATTGCTCACCTGCCTGTCTGCCTGGTCTCCCCTAACTGCCCCCCACCTTCGCTAGCCTGATTGCTCCTCATTGCCTCTGCATGCCAGGCTGGTAGCCCCTAACTGCCCCCTACTACCGGCCAGGTTGGCCCCAACTGCCCCCTCCTTGCCAACCTGGTCACCCCTAACTGTCCCTCCTGCCAGCCTGGTTGCCCCAGTCAGACTGCTGTTCTGTTCAGTCATTTGGTCATCCCTTACTAACCCCCCTGCCAGCCTGGTCACCCCACACAGCCTGCTTGTTCAGTTCTTTGGTCATCCCTCACTAACGCCCCTGCTGGCCTGGTCATAGGCAGCCATCTTGAGAGGATATGAGTTAATTTGCATATTACCTATTTACTACATAGGATCATTGTTATATACAGCATATAGCTTTCTTCCTGCCAATAGGGAGCTGATATATCTGAATTGGTACTGAGAAGTGTATGTGTGTGTAGATACTCAACACTCTTAAAGAACACCATTTATGCAGATACAAAAATGTAACATGAGTGCTCAAAGTTTTTTATTCTCTTTGGGTCCTAAAACATCTGTAGTTTAGAAAGGATTTCTTTGAGCAAGTCACTGGTAATCTATAATAATAAAAGCATAATATGCTAATTAGACTGGGCATCTTTCCAGAGGAAGCTGGGGCTGTGAGGGAAGCCAGGTGCTGGATGCCTGCAGGTGATGGGAGGGAAGTCCGGGTCTCAAGTGGCAGAGGGACGTTGGTACCAGCAGCTGGGAGAAGGAAGGCCTACTCTTGCACTAATTTCATGCATTGGGCCTCTAGTATAAAATAAAGAAGAAAATATGGTTTTGTATAAAAATAAATTGAAATCATCTCAGAAAAATAGTAGTAATTGTAAAAAGATTTATTGTCACTGAACTGATATGGTTGATCCAAATGAAATTGATTATGAACCATAAGCTGCTTTATGTTAGAGGAAATAATACATTTTCATTTAGTCAAGCTAGCAATCTGCGCTATTAATAATTACTTACACCCTGATTTAACTGGCAATGGCAGACAGAAGGGCAATTTGGGGAAAGGAAGAAGGCTCCTACACTGAGGTTTAGCTTGCCTTTGCATGCTGGGGCCTACAGGTGGATCTCCTACTTATTTTAAATTAAAACAAAAGTTTTTTGAAATGATAATATAATTTTTAAAAATCATAGTGTTTCTTCTACACATAGAATGAGATTAACAGCATGGTGTGCTTTCCCTCCAGAATATCTAGTATACATTTGAGCCACTCACCTTATAATTAATTTTGTAATTTTCCAGTCAGGTAATCTAATCACCCTCATGAATAGAACTGGAACAGTATTAAAACTGAATAAAAATATTGAAATGCAGTAAAAGCTTTTGAATAAGTTTACTGAAGTATCAATATTGTACAAGATTTGTAAAATATGTTAACCCTTGTTTATGAAGTTATGTATTTCTCAAATTTGCTTTTCTACAAAAGGGACACTCATAAGCCTAAGTATCAAGAAAAACATCCATGAACATTCTGGTGGTTTTTAACAAGAGGTACAATAGCAGAATATTCCATTGCAGATTCTGTGAAGCACTTTATGGGAACTCCAGGTATGACCCAAAGGAGTCAGCACAAAAGGTAGATTAGCATTACTCTTAAATCTTTCAGGAAACTGTGTCATCACTGTGAAGAAATACTAAAGGCAAATCCCATTTTAATAATTACTATCTCCAAGGCACTATGCCATATATTATTTATTTTTAAGAGAATATTATCACTATTTATAATGAAGGAATTAAAGCTCAGAAAATTTAAGTTTCTTATCTCATTTGACAGAGCTAGCCAACTTCCCCTTTGACTGGAAGACTTCTTTTGTGTAAGTGGTCCCTTGTTGTCATTCAGATCTGAGCACCAATGTCACCTTCTTGGAGAGGTCTTGCCTGACCACCTTATAAAATAGCAGCTGCATTTCTCAGTCCAAGTCAGTGACTATCTCATTAATTCCTTTTATTTATTTACAGTGCTTTTTTTTTACTTATGTGCATATGCATGTATGTATATAAGTATGTATGTGTGTATCTATCTTCCTCCCCTTTCTACCCTTCCACTAGAATGTAAGCCTCTGAAAGAAGAACTTTTCAACTTATTCATCATTGTTTCTCAGTCTCTGAAATGTGCCTATCCTTAATAGTTGTTAAATTAATATTTGTTGAATAAATGTATGAATGAATGAATGAGTGAATGAATGAATAAAATAATAGAGCCAAGTTTCAAATCCAGGTGGTTGAATTCAATCCTATATAATAAAAGGTAATATGCAAATCAATCGAATGGTGGAATGACCGGTTGCTATGATGCACAATGACCACCAGGAGACAGACACTCAATGCAGCAGTTGTCCCCTGGTGGTCAGTGTGCTCCCACGTTGGGGGCGCAATTGAGCCACAAGCCAGGCTGATGGCTGGCGAGCACAGAAGCAGTTGTGGGAGCCTCTCCAGCCTCCATGGTAACATTAGCTAAGGAGGTCCCACTGCATCCCACATCCCTTAGGTCTCCCAAACTGCTAAAGGGTTCAGGCTGCGCTGAGGAGACCCCCTGCCCCCGAGTGCGCGAATGTCCTGCACCAAGCCTCTAGTATTTAATGTTCTTTTACTATATATCATGTTGCCTGCAAATACTCTAAATCTGAGGATTCTAATCAGGGTCTTTGTTCCTTGCATTTACAAATAAAACAATTCTTCAGCCCACTATGCTATTGGTAAAATCTGTCACCACCATCCTCTCCCTTCCCTTTTACGGTATACCTATCAGTGTCTCTTTCCATTTAATCAGCCAGTGATCTCTGATAAACTGGATCATAATTAGAGATTGTAAAAGACTCAACCTATTTCTCTAAGTTTTTCTTTTTTTCCACAATCATCAACATTACCCTTAATATCCTTAATTTGCTTTTTACTCAAATTGGATTTCAAAGTGCATCAATAAGATCAATTCCTTTCAAACACCCTAATTTCCTCACTCACATTATCCTTTACGACATTCAACTGGGAAACTCAGAAAACCCAGAAAAATCAAAGTATTACCTACATACTTGCTAGCTACTCTGAACTCCAATTCATGACCACAAAACTCACATGAGAACTGAATGTGTGCAATCCAAATCACTTCCCTCACATCCTGGCTTTCCAGTCCTCACCAAATCCATAGCTTATTTTCCTCAGATCTCCTGTTTGATCCCCCTTCCTCTTCACCCTCCTCTCCAATTACATGCCTCTAGTGGAAAACTTGTATGAAATCTCTTCTCTTTTTACCCTCAAATCTCTCATTTAATCTGTATATGTTTCTACACTCTGCCTTCTGGACTATTACCATGGATAAAATATTCCTGATCCTATCGAAGGCCAGCCACTTGAATTGTACCTGTATTACATCCATTATGGTTCCTGAAAAGCTTTCCTTTCCAAATTACCCCTTTCTAAATCATGTCTTATATTTTAGAACTCTCTTTTGTTACATCTTATTAAAAAGCAAAACAAGCTTTTTTCTTTATGGTCCCATTTGTTTACTTTTTCCTTTTTCTCTTGCCCTAGGAGATATGTGGGCAAAAATCCTGGTATGTGAGATGTCTGAGATTTTACTGCCTAAGTTTTCTTCTAGGATTTTTATGGTTTCATGGCTTACATTTAAGTCTTTTATTCATTTTGAATTTATTCTTTGGCATGGCATAAGCTGGTAGTCTAGTTTTATCTTTTGTATGAGATATTCTCTCACATCTTTCAGAATGGCTGTCACCAATAAATCAACACACAAGTGCTGGCGAGGATGTGGAGAAAAGGGAACTCTAGTACACTGCTGATGGGAATGCAGACTGCTGCAGCCACTTTGCAGAACAATATATAGTTGACTCAAAAAATTAAAAATGTAACTGCTATTTGACCCATTGATCCCACTTCTGATATTATATCCTAAGAAACTAGAAACACCAATCAAAAAGGATATATTCACCCCTTTGTTCATAGCAGCACTGTTTACAATAGCTAAGATTTAGAAACAGCCCAAGTATCCATTAATAAATGAATGGGTAAAAAAGCTTTGGTACATCTACACAATGGAATACCATGCAGCACGCACACGCGCACGCGCACACACACACACACACACACACACATATATATGTATATATTAAATAGATAAAAATTTAAAACAATAAAAGCCCTCTTAACTACCTTTATCTAGCCTTCATTTCTTTATTTGCCTTCATTTCAAACTGTCTTTCCAACTTTCTATAGTTGCATTGTCTCCTTAAAACTCTTCAAGTAAATTTCTGCTTCCACCATCTATTGGAGACTCTACATGGTAAGGAGACCAAGGGCCCCTATGCAGACATGGAGTGTGCTGCTTCAATTCCCTCAAGAAAGGGCCACTGTGCAGCAGCCAGTGGCTGTGGTCAGCAGACTGCCTCAGCTGTCAGCTTTCTCATGGTTGGCATCAGCTGCAGAGACATGCCTTTTCTGAACAGCTAACATTGGATGGCTTAGTAGGGCAGCAATATAAAGTTCAAGCATTTCACCGATATGAACAATTCTGGTGGCCATTTTAGTTCTGAACCGTCATCACCAAGTTAGCCAAATAGATCTTAGATATTTGCTGCAGTTGACAGTTTCTTCCACTTAGTCCTGCTTACCTTCTCCTTCATTTCACAGGTGTTGTTCCCTGGTAAATATACCCCCATATCAGTATCTGCTTCCGGAGAACCCGACCTGTGTAGTCAGTACCTGGTAGGATTTCAGAAGCCAGGCTACAAAATGGGGTTTGGTCTTAGGAGCTGGATCACAAGCCAGTATGCAGCCTTGGCAACTCATCACTAGCAAGGGGAAACACAGGTGTTGCCTTGGACAAAGTGGCTGTCCAACTAAAACTTTCAACTTTGGTAATTTGGTTGAGCATGAGGATATATTGATAGACTGGCATATACTGCAGGTGATGCCTCGGCTGTTATTGAAATGTATGGAGTAAATACTCTATATATGAATAACAGGATTACACAGATATTGCTAAGCAACATAGGTGTCCTTTAAACATACAGCGTACTACAGTAGTCTCTAACAGTTGTGGCTATAATGTACTTGAAATCTGGCTATTACAAACTGAGATGTACTACATATGTAAAAATCACACCAGATGACAATATTCATTACAAAAAAATTCATATCTCATTAATTTTTCATGCCAATTACATGTAAATACTATTATAGTTATACAGGAGTGGGCAAAAGTAGGTATACAATTGTGAAACAGTTTATTTTTTCAAGTTAATAAACTCTTTAATACTGAAAACCTGTGTGTCCTTCTATATACACAACTATAAACCTAGTTTGGATCATCCCTGTACTGAATTAAATAACACATTATAATTTCAAGTTAATTTTGTTTAAATTCACTTTTTAAAATGTGACTACTAGAGAGATTTTAAGTATATATGTGCCTTGCATTATACTTCTATTGTACAATACTGCTCTATAGAAAAAATAAAAACCTAAGATTGAGTAACAGGCAGTTTAAAGCTAGATTTAGAAGTCAGTGAGCCTCTTGGTTTTATACAAAGAAATTGGCATTGTCCCTAGGGAGAGGTTGGAGAAAGCTGAGAGCCCAATTCTGTATTTAATAGTCAGATTGTACAAACATGACAGAAGTTTAAACATCAACTAAGGCCAAGGTTAAGATGGAGACGACTGAGTACATTCCTCTAAAAAAGATCACTCCTTAGATTTTTTTAGCTTTGTGAGCCTGTGGAAGGATCTATCCACCTTCTAGGAGTTTTCACCTGCTGCCAGCCCTGTTGGAAGAGAGTTTTAAATCCTCTCTCAATCAAGGAAATATGTACCCACTTCAGGACTTATCCTTCTCTCCTATGGCACTAGGCCTAAATCTATGATTGAGTCACAGCATAACCCAGGTTGTGATCTGTTTCCCCAAAGAGCTACCAGACCCAGCCAATGTGACCTAAGTGGGGTTGGGTAAATGCATGTGGGACTGGATTCTGAACAGGGTTATTCAAGGGATCTGCAATATACATTAAAATTGGACTTAGAAAGATTTATTGACTTGTGTGTGTCTTTCTAAGATGCAGAATTTAACTAGCAAGAATCCTGCCCCAAAAATGTTGTGAACTCCTTACTAGGATGACTCTGAGAAACTAGGGGAAAGTGACAGCACACACTGAGCAAAGCTGAAAGCCAGGATGTCATGACAGGTGCTGGAAGAAGGATATAGGAGGCTCAGGCAAATGCTCAAATGCATATGCACTGTGTAGCTGGAAGACTCAGTAGTTGACTACATTCCACACTAAGGCCATTTTCTAAGGCCATAAGGCATGTGCTAAAGGGATGGCATCAGCATCAGTTAAAGTTCATTGGTAGCTGTCTGGACAGAACTGGAAGAGAAGAGTGTTGTCACAAAGTTTACTCAATAACATCAGTGCAGGTAATTAGAGAGACTAAGTGGCAGTGCTTAACTACCATTATCCAAGAGGCTTTCATGGATTTTTTTTTTGTAATGAATGAATAAATAGCCAAGGAAGCCTGAACCATAGGTGGCAATGGAGATTTTAATAGAACAAGGCATCCTTAGGTATCAAGTAGATGAGGACTTGAAGGGAGAACTACTCAGCTTGTACCAGCAAAACACACTCAACCTTAGATGAGCATGGCATGAGGGCAGCCATATTGGAAAAAAAAAATATGATCCTTTGCCCGTTTATAAAACTGAGATAGTTTTCAGCCAGAAGACCCATTCTCTGAAGATGGGGTAGTGTTTCCAGGTGAAAGGTCCTTACTATTGTATGTCAAGTATACATGGTGAGGATGCCTCCAGTCTTTCTTCCAAAAGACTTACTTGAGGTAAGCAAATGCCTAGGTATTTGACAACTGTTGCACACAGGGTCTGGGATGACACTGATATCCAGAGACCATCATAATGGTCTTCCTGTTAAAGTGAGTGTACATAAGGGTCAGATGATAAGTGGTAAATGTAGTCATGATCAATGTCCATACATATCCACTAATGGTACATCTCACAATGATCAATTCTCCAGTCCTTGAATGTATAATCAAGAATGGCACTTAGAAGTGTGATAAACATTTTTATGGGATCTTTGATCACTCGGGTAATGATAGATTTTCCCTACCCCCAACTGGTGGGCAGAGTTATGACGTAATCTGTGTCTGCCACCAGGACATCCGGAGACATTCAACCACCAATCAGTGTGTGCCGAGTGCCTGGGATCCAACCCCTTCCTGTTCCCTCAAAAGGCCTGGTCACCGCCACACATTTTACTGTCTTCCAGTCTGGAGGCAGTCCGGTAGGTCTCTCCTCCTCCTCCTCCTCCTCCTCTAATCCTGGGTTTTCTACCTCCTCCGTAATAAAACTCCTCTTTAGACATGCCTTGATCTCTGACTCCCATTTCCTGAGCCTCAAACCTTACAGGTAACAGCTATTATACTGGGTAAGGTCCATTGAAAGCCCTGAACCTGTTCCATCCCCTCCGTAGTCATCAGGAATTCAACTTTGAGAGTGGGGGAAGAGGTTAAAGATTAGTGCTGGTTTTATGGATCTAAAGGATGCAGGGGCATTTGTTCTCATAAGATCATTATTTAATTCACTAGTCTGAACACTAGAGAAACAAGATGGATCTTGAAAGATAACTGCAAGCTTAACCCAGTAAAAATCCCGTTGCAGCTGCCATGCCAGATGTGGTATATTTGCTAAAGCACATTCATATGGCCTCAGAAACTTGGTATGAAGCCAATATTCTGGAACATGTATTTGCTTCTATCTCAATCAGAATAGGCAGTCAAAAACAGTTCCCATTCACCTGGATTAAACAACAATATTAATTTACAGCTTTGCTCACAACTATGTTAATTCTTCCACCCTCTGCCATAATACAGTCTGAAAAGATCTGGACCATCTGGACAACTCATAATACTTCAAATTAATCCATTACACTGATGATATTATACTGATCATGCCAGATGAGCAAGGGGTAGCATTCTGGAAGCCTTGGTAGAACACATGCATTCCAGAAGATGAGAGGTCAAATCTGTGTAGATGAAGGGGCCTGCCATATCTAAAACAATTTACAGGGCTCTAAGTAAAGGACAAATCATTGTATACTGCACAAAGTAATACAAAGAAGAAATCATAATGTCCTAGCAGGTCTTTTAAAGTTCTAAAACAAACATATTTCTTCCATAGCTAGAAACGTACTGGTTGGCACACACACAAAAAAAGGACAAAAATTTAGTAAAGCTCAGAACAGAATTGGGCTTTTCAGCAGATCCAGGCTAAGGTGCAACTGCCCCACACTTGGGTCACACAATATGGTGGATCCTATGGTGCTGGAGGGATATGTAGTGAGAACACCATATAGAAACTGTGGGAACCCTCAGCAACAATCATAGCACATTCCCCTGAATTTCTGCTGAAATGCCATGCCATTTTTAGAGGGAGAATTGTATACTTCTTGAAAAACACATCTTGGTGTGCTGCTTGGTCCTCACAGAGACAAAACCCCTAATTATGGGACACTACTTGTTATGTGGAAATTACATGATCCTGAGATCGGTCCCTTCAGATACACTAAAACCTAAGGATTAATTCTGAACCTCTCCCAGCAACCATAACAAGATGAAAGTGGTACATTTGGGATGGAGAATGATCAGGACAAGAAAAGACAAGCAAGATAGCAGATAGCTCATGACCCCACAGAACCCAGCGCTACTGTAACAGCACCCCTTTTTTCAGACCACTTCTAGGGTACATGGAGATGAGATACAGCCAATTGATAGAGGGTTTACAGAAGTCCTATCTCTGTAAAAAATGCAGAGCAGCTGAACTACAGGTTTAGTATATGGAGTACCTTAAAAGATGGTGGTGAGAAAAAAAAAATTACCTGCCTGAGTTGGGACCACAGGCAGTGTAATTGGTTACCTATTTTGTGTGAAAATAGAAGTGTCCCAAATGGCAGTTAAAAGGTGGTCTGTGCATATGTCCTGGAAGTAAAAGACTGGGATACTATAGACAAGGAGTAATGAGGCAGAGGTATATAGATGGACCTATAAGAATGGGCACAGCATGAGAAGATCTTTTTATCAGACATTAAACATCTACAAGGGAAGAGGTATTAAACAACTAAGCAGATAAAATTATCTGGCCACATAGATAACATGAACTCATGTGTCCTTGGCGACATAAATGCTGGCATCATGGGTACATAAACAAATATTAATATTATACATGGACCCAAAAGCATCAGCTCCCACTTATCAAGACTGCTCTAGCTACTATTGCTGCCAATAGCCCAACTTCCCACCATAGAGACCAATGTTGAGTCCTGGATATGGCACCATTTCTTGATGACAAGTTGGTTACATTATTTCAAACCTGGAAAGACCATTGCTTTGTTTTCAGGAAAAGGCACCCTTTCCCCATACAGGGTTACTTTTCTTGCCAATAGAGTCTTAACTAGCCCCAATATCAAAGGCTCACAGTATGTTTGAGCCACTGGCATGGAATCCTACTGACCAGGGATCCCTTTTTATAAAACTTATTTAGTAAATAGGGTGCATGAGTGGATCCATGATCCCAGGACCCAACTGCTTGTATCACATACTTCACCTAGACTGCTGACCTTACGATGTGTTAGAATAGCCTGCTGAAGTACCAAGTTGCAGGCACTCTTCCACAAGAAGGAGGTTCAGAATACAGATCAAGCCAAAAAACCTTTATAATTGCTATGGTACTGACTGGAAGAATAGGCAGGTCCAGGAGTAGAATCACATGATCCTAACCTAACTCTAGACAGGATGGCTCCCTAGACTAGTGGTTGCTGCTCTGTTGACTAATGAGTTTGCCGACCACTGCCCTAGACCATTGGATCAGGTGCCTCCAATTCAGGCTTAAATATCTCAGTAATGGGATTGCCTCCCTCTAAAGTCCACATTTCTACATCATTTCTTACCCGAGGTCATATACTTTTTTTATAGAATGATGGATAGTAATTCATCCATTCTTTTCCAAAGAAAACCAAATTTCTACTCAGGAGGGTGTAATCTTTTCCCAATCGATTCCTAAACTGAGCACTGTTTATTCTATCATGTCCACAGCAACTTTGTATCCTTTCTATAATTCTGGGTAAAAGAATTGTGATAGGGAAGAGAAGTTAGGAGATAAACTACATTGTAATTGTTTGGGGGATTTATTATTATTATTAATTATTATTATTATTATTATTATTATTATTGTAAAGAAGATAAAATTTCCATTTCCAAGGTAATTATATCTGTCAAAAGTTATAGAAAATAAAGTAGAGGCTTGTTAAATATATTATATCTTTCATTCTCTGCATACTTTTTTTTTCTATTTCTCAGTATCTCAGAATTGAACCTATAAACCTTAGAACCTATTTCCTAAATTTCAAGGAACTTAGGCCTCATACCAGAGTTTTCAGTCAGTATTTGGTTTCTTTTTTAATATTTCCAGAATTTTTATTTCCTTAGGAAATGTCTGTGCGGATAAAGTGTTGGGAAAACACTAGCAATGATAGCAGATTTACCACCTGCCCATTTACTGCCTACAGATTTATGGCCAATGCAGCCTATTTTGCCATCTGGGTCAAAGTCATATTTTCACTGGAAATATTTTGGTAAGTTATCGCTGGCATTTTTTACATGCAGGTGGTGATTATACAAGTTTTATGGCACTTTCATAACTGTGTGTCTGACTGAAGTGCACAGAAGCTGATCTTTTGTGAATGTCTACAGAAGCGATTTGATGAAATGGAATGCACTCTATTCATTACGTTTACCAGTGTGTGGGGAACTCCTTTAACATAAAATGTAATCTGGAAAAGGAGCCAAGTTATATTTCCTGGCTGTATCTAGTAGTATAGATTATGGTGCTAAAAAATAAAAATGGACTGCTCTTGGACATTGAGGCTAGGGTCATCTATACAAAGAGATTTTCAGAGTTGGTCTGGGCATCTCTCCAGAAAAGCACCAAAACTAGTTAATTTTGATGCTTAGGCCTTTGCAATTTTCTCATCCTTACATTTTTATTATTAAAAAAGATGTTTCAGTCTGGTGTATTTTTTTTATAGTTATGTAGATACTTTGTGAAGGAGAGCCTTATGATTATATAGGAGCTATTGGAGAAAGAAAAGAACATGATGCTTGAAATAAGGAGACCCAGGGTAAAAAAAAAAAAAGTGAAGGGACTAAGGGACTAGCAAAAACAAAGAAAAAACAACCCACAGACATAGAAAACATTATGGTGATTACCAGAAGGTAAAGGGGTGGGGGCAGGAAGGAGAGGGTAAAGAGTGCATTAACGGTGACAGGAGACTTTACTTTGGATGGCAAACACACAATACTATATACAAATGATATATTATAGAATTGTATATGAAACCTATATAATTTTAGTAACCAATGTCACTCCAATAAATTCTATATTTTTTTAAAAAAAGAAAGAATGGCACCTGAATTTGATGTAAGTTCTATAACTCTAGAGCCATAAGTCTTACTTTATCTTCTGTGCACCTCAGTTTTCTCAGTTGTAAATGGAGGAAGAGTGACAACAGAAACTATATACTTTTTAAAATGGAATTATAACTTACATGTACAAATAGCAAGTTTCACAAACAATAAATTTTGACTTCTACACCCTTCTGTGCAACCATCATCCAAGGTACAGATATTTCCATCATCTCAGAAAACTTGGTCATGCCTCCTTTCAGTCTATCTATTCCTGGCCCCCTCCACACATACAATAAATTACTGACTTCTATAATCATAGACTAGTTCTGCATTTTCTTGCACTTTATGTAAATAGAATTATCTAGTTTCTATTGCTCAATCAAATGTCTTTAAAATTTGTCCATATAACATGTATTAATTATTTGCTCATTCTTATTGCTGAGTAGTATTACAATATATAAATTTACAACAATCTGTTTATCCATTCTCCTGGTTAAGGATGTTTGAGTTATTTTAAAATTTGGACTTTTATGATTGAGGTTGCTATGAACATTCATGTACAAGCTTTTTGTAGACATATGTTTTTATTTGTCTTGGGTATATGTCTAAGTCTAGGTACCATTTTACAGTCCCACCAGAAGTTCTAATTGTTCTACATCTTTGTCAACACTTGGTATTATAAGTCTTTTTATTTTTGTAATTCTAGTGGGTGTAAAATAGTATCTTGTCATTGTTTTAATTTATATTTCCTAGATGAACAGGTAAGGCTGAACTTTTCTTATGTAAACCTCATAAACCTTAAACATATTTTAAATTCCCTTAAGAAAACAGTCTAATTTATGGATTCTTTCCTTGTTTTCTCTTAATATTTTATAAGTTACCTATGAAACTTTAAAAAATAATACATTAACAATGTATAATAGTCTTAACTAGTTTGGCTCAATGGATAGAGCGTCGGCCTGTGGACTGAAGACTCCCAAGTTTGATTTCGGTTCAAGGGCATGTACCTTGGTTGCGGGCACATTCTCAGTAGAGAGTGTGCAGGAGGCAGTTAAATCAATATTTCTCTCTCATCGATGTTTCTAATTCTCTATCCCTCTCCCTTCCTCTCTGTAAAATATCAATAAAATACACATATTTTTAAAATGTATTATATACTTATAATCTATATGATCTTATTAACTGATGCCAACCCAGTAAATTTAAGTGAATAAACAAATAAAATAGTAAATTAGCACATGTTTAATCCTACTTGCAAACATTTTAATTTAGAAGATATGGCATAAATATGACTGATTAAAAATAAACTAGTGGATTATATTACAGATATCTGACTAATGTTCCTAATCTGTTTATTAGATCATTAAAAAAAGGAATATAAAATTAAGAGCATAGACTTTACAATGAAAAAGACTGGATATCAGATCCTAGTTTCCACTTACTGAGTGTGTGATTTGGGGCACATTTTTGCATAATCTCTCTATATCTCAGATTCTTCACCTGTAAATTGAGGGTAAGTATAATACTCTATAGAGTTTTGAAAAGCATAAAATGTGATAATGCATGTAAAATTATCATCACTGAGTTAAACTCACAATATATGCTCAATATGTTTTGGAAGGAAGGAGAAAAAAGTGAGAATTTTTTGAAAAAAAAACTAAGCAATTGGGGGAATAAGGACATATATTTAATATCTTAATCAATAAAGATATTTTAAAAAAACTAAACAAATCAGAAATATAATGTCGGTAATTTGATATATGCCTTTTCTACTACTGTTTAAACTACTCATAAACTTTAGATTTATTCTATAAAATGTTTCTTACTTTGTTTCATCTTTCTTTCACCTGTATCATTTTTGTAGACTGACATGTTGTCCCAGGTCTTGGTGTTCCCAATTTTCACAAACTTCTCAGATGATGAGTAGTAGAAGGTGTGCTTCTGTCAAGCTGTTTACTTAACCGGTACAATGTCTCAGGGATGACCTCTGATTTCCTCCTATGTCTCTATTTTCATCTGATGTTCTGATCTAAATTGTTTGGTTCTTGTTTCTGGATCCTCAGCTCTTTTCCCTTCCTTTCACACATTAAATGACAATATGCAACCAAGCATGCTCTCTCTTTATTATTTTAAATCTACTTATCTGTATATTTCCATTCCTTTAGCACTCTCATGGTGATTTTTTTAATTATTAGCATGAAGTTTTCCTTTTATATCACAACCATGACTCTACCTGTGAGTTACTTCATTCACTAAATGTATTCTCTCTTTTTTAATGAAAACATCTGTTTTACACATTTGAGATTCATTCTGCTTCTGGCTGTTTGTTTGTTTGTTTTACTTTGTTTTGTTTCACAAATCAGCTGCAGTGTCTGTGAAAATGAAGGAAGGAAATTTCATCAAAATGGAGGCAAGAAACCATGAAAGGCAATGATTCAGACACTGCCACTCATTGCAGCTTATAGAACTAGCAAGGAGAAGGGATATTTCTTCCTGGCCTGCCTCAGCAACAGAAGCAGCACTCTGCTCATCACCAATAAGAAATCACCACAACCCCACCAATAGGTTTCTAATCAATACAATCCTCCCCAGTTTCCTCCTGGAACCTAACAAATGCTAAGTTTCCTTTCATCTCTTCATATTTGCTTATGGATTGACATGGTTAGCATGTCTCAATCTGCAATCCTTCTGCTATTCCCAAATAAACTCACTGGTCAGATAACTGCTGTTTAATTTTTAAGGCTTTTTTTTTTACTTTTTAATATATTTTATTGATTTTTTTACGGAGAGGAAGAGAGAGAGATAGTCAGAAACATCGATGAGAGAGAAACATTGATCAGCCGCCTCCTGCACTGGGGATGTGCCCATAATCAAGGTACGTGCCCCTGACTGGAATCGAACCTAGGACCCTTCAGTTTGCAGGCCGATACTCTATCCACTGAGCCAAACTGGTTTCAGCTTAATTTTTAAGGTTGACACTTACTGTTTAAATGGGTTTTCCTTCCTTTATCTGAATAATTTGTAATCAGCATGACATGCATTTTCTAAAAGGAAATATAAGTAGATTTTCATTTCCTTAAGATTATATATTAGCCTATGGAAGTAAAATGGCAACATTTCCTCCACTTTTCTCTGTGAAAAAAAAGCTTGAATGTCTTGGTTTCAACCACATAAAGGAGTTGTCTGTTACTCATTTGTACAAACATACATAGTCTAAAAAGGAAATTATTTTTGAGTTATTAAAATTTTTTGTATATTGATGAGAGCAGGGTTAGCTAGTAACCAGCATAACTGTATTTCTACAATATAAAAATAAAATGACTCTGTATATAGAGTACTCTTTAATACATTACTGAAGCCTACGGATAATGAGAAACATAAGAACATCCTTTAAATTAAATGAATATTTGTCAATAGTTAACATTTTATTAATGATAGTCCATGTTCCTTTAGTAAAGAAAGGTGAAAACGACTATCGTATATGTTGCCTTTGCTTTTGTGTGTGCATTTTCCCCCCTATTAACCTCCTCTACCCTATACACACCTCTTCCTCATACTGTTGTCTGTGTCCATGGATTATGCATTTATTCATACAAGTTCTTTGGTTGATCTCTTCCCAGCCACCCACCCACTCACCTACCCCTGCCTTCCCTCTGAGATTCATCAGTCTGTTCTATGCTTATATGTCTCTGGGTTTATTTTGTTCATTATATTCTACATATGAGTGAGATCATGTGATACTTGTCTTTTTCTAACTGGTTCATTTTGCTTAGCAGAATACTCTCAGGTCCACTGCTTTTAAATTTATACTTTTGCTCAGAGCGGTTTTCACTTTTGGCATTCTCCTTTGACAAGTGATTTCTAAATACATGAGAACAAAGGTGAAATTCAGATTGATATGACAGTTCAGTAAATATCCAATAATTATATAGAAAATTAAAGAAGTCTGTTTTCTATTTTACTTATTCAAAAAAAATGAAGCAGAGAGGAAAAAAAAAGGTTTTGCTTGAGAAATAAAAGTGTCTTACTGCTGAGCAATAGAAACAATCCCAACTTTATCTCTGATGGGTGAAATTTTGCTAGGCTGCTGAAAATTCTCACAAGAATGTCTAGCTTTCCATTCTCCATGTAAGTTGAAGGTCTACATCTCTTACCAACAGTTATTTTGTCACGCAAGCCTGTCCAATCAATGGAGAGGTTGAAAGACTGAATGGTAGATCACCATTCTTCAAATTTTTATGCCATAGGTTTTTTCGGCTACAGTTTGTAAGTCAGTGTTTTCAGTTTTATGGTAAATGCCAATAGAGAGTGAGAGAGAAAAAGAGAGGGAGATAGGGACAGAGAGAGATGATAGTGCCAAGACTTGCTGAAGTCCCTTATTTATATACTAGAGGTCTAGTGCACCAACGCATGCATGGGTAGGGTCTGGCCAGCCTGGCCCCAATTGGCAGATTGGTGCCAGGTCTGTTGGGAGGAGGAGACTGCAGGAGGTTGGCTGGCTTGCCTGCCCTGATCAGAGAGGATCAGGGCCAGCCTGGCTGAGAGGAGGGTTTGTGGGCTCCACCCCTGATTGGTGTGGGAGGGGGGATGAGCCACAGGCCTATCATCGTGGTGGGGGCTGATCAAGGATAGGGCCCACCAGGGAAGGGGCCAAGGGTGGTTGGCCAGTTGCCCCACCCTCTCAATAGAACTGGTTTGCTGGCCACAGTGGGCATAATAGCGACCAGTCATTCTGGTTGTTATGGCATTCTGGTCTCTGATTTTTTATATATATAGATTCTTTAAGACTTAGCTTAATAAATAAATTGCCAAGAAAACACAGAAATTAAAAACAAATGGCAACATAGAACTCTTCTCTAAAACATGTTTCCAGAGTTAACTATCTGAAGAGAAAAACAAGCAACACACAATTCTTATTCTTTTGATTTCAGAACTGTTTCTTTCTTAGAACAGAATTGTTATGTAAGTATACCAAGAGATAAAGTTGCATTAAAAAATGCCATAATGTCCTCAAGATTTTGATCTCTACCTAAATTGACCCAGATAAAAATACCAACCCCTTGTCAACTATAAGTAAGTGAAAAAGCAAAAGAACAGCATGTGAAACCAAATGTAAGGTCACGTCAAAAGTTCAGCTAATAAATATTCAATTTCTGGCCATTTCTAAAATAATACACAATTTCTTTGTAATACAGCTAAAGTCTCAGAATCAGATAAAACACAGCAATTTCTTTTAAAGCAGGCGGGCTATTCAAATTTTGGAATTATGCCATTATAACATTATCCTTTATAATAAAAGACTAATATGCAAATAGACCAAATGGTGGAATAAACAAACAACCGAACAACTGGTCACTATGACGTGTGCTGACCACTAAGGGGTGTGTACAGAATGTGGCAGGTATTGGCTGTAGTAGGTAGGGGAGCAGGTATGCCAGGGGGTGCCAGACCAATGTGGGGCACTGCTCACTATCATTGGGGCTAGCCTCTGATAGTTACTGAAAATTCTTTGCTCCTGAGAGCCCCAGTCCTGCCTAGCACTCACACCTGCTGCCAGTGCGAGCCCTGCTTGCACCTACTACCATTGCTAGAACTGCCCCTCACACCTGCTGAAAGTGCCTAGCACCAGCCCTGATTGCTCAGCACCATTAGCAGGTGGGAGTGGCAGCTACTGGCCATGATCACCCGCAGGGCTTCTCTACCTCTCTCTGCTCTTGAAGGGTGATTGGGGCCAGCAGCTGCCTCTTGCACCCACTGCTGGTGACAGCCCCACTCCCACCTTCAGCCGGTGCCAGAGCTGGCACTTGCACCTGCTACTGGTGCCCAGCATCATTCCCAATCCCTCTGCGCTATCAGCACATGCAAGCAGTGGCTCTAGGCCCTGATCCCTCTGAGGGCTTCTCGACCTCCCCCTGCTCCTGAGGGGTGATCAGGCAGCAGCTACCACTTACACCTGCTGCTGGCACTGGTCCCAGAGCTGGCATTGTCAGCATGTGGAAGTGGTGGCGGTGGGAGTAGGTCAGCCAGCAGACAGGGGGTGAGGAATATGGCAGGAGGGGATGGGTGGGGGCACGGAGTATGGGCTGAGACCTGCCCCTGTGCCCACTGCAGCCTCCCAGCCCACAGTTCTTTTCAGGGTGGACGCATTCATGCACTGGGCTCCTAGTGTACTATAAGAAACATATGGACTAAATATTTTGGGGTAATTGAAATGGAATAAATAATTGATTTAATTACTCTGTGCTATACTTCTTCAGCTCTCTTATTCTCCAAATAGACTGAATTTCAGAGCAATGTGTATGTATTAATTTGTGTCCAATTTGCTTAATTCATTTCTATGCTTATTGTTAGCACTCAATAAATGTCTAGAATTTTTCTTTAGTCTTGCATTCATTCTAATTTTCACCCTTTATATAGAAAGCAGGGGTAGGAACAGAAAACAAAGAAAATGATCATAATAAAGAGAAAAGAGCAGTTGTAATTTGGGTTCCTAAGGAGCAACACAGAATCACACCCTGTTGCTATTACTTAGGCTTTTGACCTTTTCTTTTTCCTTCATTACAAAAGACAGGTTTCTTTTCTCTCCTTTCCTTTATTTTATTTTATTTTATTTTTTAAAAGGTTCAACTACACAATCCACACAGCTCCCCACAATTCCACTTTGTTATTTTACTCTTCTAATGAGTATGTTGGTCATGTCTGTGGGATACAAGTCCACATTGCTTCCTGTTTCCCAGTAACCTCAGCCTATTGCCATCGGAGACCAAATTCTTGAGTTTCTAACTTTCCAGCAAAGTACACCTGCTGTCCTGCACTCCACAGGAGCTGCTGTTTGTTCTGATTTGGTGTCATTATTTACTGCCTGCAATGTTAGTTGTGCTCCCTCAAGGAAATAAAAAGAGATTTGGCTTATGTTTTCCTCCCAATCAATGCACAATAAATACTACTGATGGCTGAGCAATGAGAGGAGGCTGAAGCCTGAGGGTCAAGGGCCTGCATATGTGCTTCAGAAGAGGATCCATTCACAGAGAGGGAGGAGGGACACACAATCATAGCTGGAAATTGTGTAACATGGGTATAGTTTCATCCTCCTAGCTCATCTCACAGTCGACTGCTATTATATGAAGTAAGAATCCATTTAAGATGAAAATAAGACTTCAATGTATGTCATGATTACAAAAAAAAAAAGATTCTTGAGTTTGGAGGAAGTTTGGATTGGACTATTCTGTGAAACCAAACTGAAGTCAATTATAATTAAATTCCCCAAAGTTTCTTTTTTTGGGGGGTCATATTCTTTCAGTTTCTTTTCTATGAGAAAATAAACTAAAATTATCATTTCTTTTGAGGTAGTACAGATATTGAATCCAGCCTATCTCTGGCATCACCAAACTGCAAGAAAGACTCTGCTACATTTCTAGCAATACTCCAAATCTCAACACAATAAGCTTCTATCCACGTGATGAGGCAGACAGCTTGCTGTTTTCAGAGATAGCACACTCCAATTACTTCTGGCAGGGGTTCTGATAGATAATCAGAGTTGCTGCTACTGCACTACGTCAGCTCTGGTCTCTATGGTTCCAAACACTTTTGGTCTCTTGACCATTTTGTCTGACTCATAATTATGTGCTCATTCCCACCAAAATAGCAACAACCAAAGTGTTATGATTCACATGTTTATGTTCTGCTGAAATTCACATGTCAAAATCTTAACCCCTTATGTGATGGTATTGGCAGATGGGGCCTTTGGAGGTAATTAAGTCCCAAGAGTGGAGCCATCATGAATGGGATCAGTGGCCCTATTAGAAGGGCAAGACAGAGCTTGCATCTTCTCCTTTCCTCCCCTCTTTCTCCCTCCCTCTCTCTCTCTGCATGTGCAAATACAACAAGAAAGGTGGCCACCTATAAACCAGAAAGAGAGGTATCCCTAGAATCTGACCATGGTGATACCTCGATCTTGAACTTCCAGCTTCCAGAACTGTGAGAAGTAAATGTTTGTTGTTTATAAGTTAACTAGAGGCCTGGTGTATGAAATTCATGTGTTGGTATGGTCCCTAGGCCTGGCCTGAGATCAGGGACATTTTCCCCAGCTGCAGGCAGCTGGCCTCACCTCCACCACAGGTCAAGTTTATAGCCTTTCAAATGCAAATTACCATGTTTCCTAAAGATGGCTGCTGGCTGGAAACTAGTTTCAAAGGCTTTAAGTGTTTGCCTCCAAGGGAAACATTTACCTGTCCTTCTGGGGGAAGGGCATCTACCCCATTAAAACATTTTCATGGCCAGAAAAGAGATTTTAAACTAGCATACTGGGAGAGTGGGCTTCCATATTAAATTGCCATGTGTTTCCCTTCCCCCATATCCTATTTGTTTTGGGGAAAGTTTTTAGTAACAGATCTGGCCCCATATCTTTTTATGCTTAATAGATAAAGACAGATCCTACATTTTTTCTTTTTTTGCTCCAAAGTAATTACTAGCGCCCAAGGTTATGTTGGCCAAAATTTGCATTTCCCAGTGGGTTCTTCTATTATTTTTAAACAAAACTTTGAGTAATCTCTTGGGGATAGAACTGATGGCCTTAATCTCTCTAGCGGCCCAGGCTCTCCTCTGGAGGGGCAGAGGATTTGGTGGCTTTTTAGAAATTACAGGCTTTCCATCCTCAAAACAAATTAGGTTTTTCATTATTTGAACAAGAAACCATATTATCGATGACTACGGTACTCTTTTTTCAGCCTGACTTAAGTAAGTATCTTTTGGTATTCCAATTTCTTTATAATTTTGCCTATTTGCCAAATTCTTCCCCATAATAATCTGACTGAAGCACAAAGTATCACTCACACACTTATAGACCCACAGCGTTCCTAAGCTGATGTGAGCTCTACAGACTGTGAACTTTACCATCCACTCAAGCAAATTCTTCTTTCTCCAGAAGCGCTCCATTAATGTTTCCAGGCTTGAAGTCCAGCCCCAGGTCAGATAGCCAATTGTCAGGGTTCCTTTTCCCAGCCTTACAAAGGGTTCAGCATTCTGGAGAAAAGGCTGCTCACAAATGATTAAGAAGGAGTTGAAGGATGAAAGGTACTTTTGAAAGGCCTTGGGGGGGTCAGGCGAGCTTCCAGCTGAAGGAGCTTGAAGACTCTCATCTTGACTAAGGAACCTGCTTTTATTAGTACAATTTGTTCCAAGGCAAGGTGAAACTATACACTTCAAAGGGTATGGTAACAAAGGGTATCCAAAAACATTGTCAGTTTGGGGAATAGCCTACAGTTGTTCAGGTGTTTGGCCAACAGGAGGCAATAAAATGCCTTGAACTGTCTGGCAGTTAACAATCCTATTTAGGTTTGGGAGGAGTGCATTTTAGCCATTTCCAACAAGTAAACTACATGTGACTCAACCCTGATGAGCTCGCCAAGGTTCACCAACCTTTTGGTAAAACTCTCTTTTTTTTTAATATATTTTATCGATTTTTTACAGAGAGGAAGGGAGAGAGATAGAAAGTCAGAAACATCGATGAGAGAGAGACATCGATCAGCCACCTCCTGCACACCCCACTGTGGAGATGTGCCCGCTAGCAAGGTACATGCCCCCAACCGGAACCGAACCTGAGACCTTTCAGTCCGCAAGCCAACGCTCCATCCACTGAGCCAAACTGGTTTCGGCTGGTAAAACTCTTGTAATTATTACATGCTGGAATTGGTTTTCGGCATCATGGGGTCGGGGCCTTGGCCTGGTGCTGCCTGCATCCCCCACCACTCACCTCCGGTTTTCTGTTCTCTATCAGGCGATTGGAGCTTGCCAGCTGGGGAAAAGGACTGAGAGGTGGTCATAGTGACTGGTCCAGCAGTTGTCCTACAGTTAGGGTCAATTTGCATATTACCCTTTTATTATATAAGATTAGCCTATGGTATTTTGATATAGGGGCATAAACTGACTGACAGATCAGGGTTTCCCTCCTTTCTAGCCATGCTCTCTCTAACATGCTTTTTTTAAGAAGAGATATCTCAGAGTCCCTAGGATTCACAGTCGGTCCACAGTGAAATGTCTAGTTCTACTCTTGACGTGCACCATAATTCTTCCCAAGGTGTGTGTGTCGGGGAGGAGGTAGGGGAGGAGGAGGGCAGGAAATGTCAGGAACAACTTTTACAACCCAGAATCACCACTTTCCCAGAGTAATTCCACATGAAGCTTACCCAACATTATCAGATTTCTTTTCTCAATGGTGATTATCTTTCAGGAACCTTAATTGACTTTCTATTCTAATCTTCTTTAAAGGCACAGGCCATGAAAAAATGCTTATACAAATCTCTGCCAAGTGGGACTAAATTCAGATTTTCTTCCACAGCACTATGGGTCCCCTATAGATCCAGGAATATGACTAGACATCTACTTCAGAGTCTCTATACATTTCAAGATACACAAAGGGCTTTTGAAGGCATGGTGGAGTATTATCTAACATAGTCTTATCGCTCACTCATGTATTTATTATTTCATTAATTCATATAATAGAAATTTACTGAATATCTGATAGGTGTCAGGCACTGCTCTAGACCAAGATTGGGGATTATCTGGCCCTCAGGCTGAATTAGGCCTACACATTCATTTGGTCTGGCCCTGCTAACATATTAGGGATGAGTTAATTAAATGTCTGACAAAATATAGCAGTCTAATTTTTAAGCTGATAATGTGGTAAGGCCCTCAAATGATGTTATAAATATCCAAATGTTCCTTGGCAGAAAACAATATTCCCCACTCATGCAGTCTGGACTAAGAGTTGAAAACCTTTTCTGGGGTTTTGTTTGTTTCAATGCCTGTTTAAAGTTTCTTTCTAAAATGTGTTTTCATTAGAAATGTTCAATTGGCTTCAATGTTTCTTTGATTAACCTTATGCTATATTGCTTTACAGTTGTATCAATGAACACTAAATGTAGCTTTTTTTATAATTAAATATTTATTATTCAGATTATAACATTTGTTTCCTTTTTTTCCCCTCCATAGCTCCCCTCCACCCAGGTCCCAACCTTCCCTCTATCCTTACCTCCCTCCCATTGACTTCATCCATAGGTGTATGATTGTTGTCCAGTCTCTCCCTGTACACCCCTCACCCCTTTCCAACTGAGAATTATCAGTCCGCTCCTTTTCTGTGCTCCTGATTCTATTATATTCACCAGTTTATTCTGTTGATCAAATTTTTAATTCACTTAATTTTTAGATTCACTTGTTGATAGATATGTGTTTGTTGTTCATAATTTTTTTATTTTTTACCTTGAGAGGGAAGTTCATAGCCCTACAAGCCTACTGCCAAAAACAGAAAACAATGGTAATAAATTACCTAACCCTACAACTCTAAAAGCTAGAACGAGAGCAACAAGATAAGCCAGTGTATGCAGAAGGAAGGAAATAGTGAAGATCAGAGCAGAGATAAACAACTTGGAGACCAAAGAAACAATTCAACAGATCAACAAAACCAAGAGCTGGTTTTTTGAAAGAATAAACAAGATTTATGGACCTTTAGCCAGGCTCACCAAGAAGCAAAGAAAGAAGACCCAAATAAACAAAATTAGAAATGAAAGAGGAGAAATAACAACAGACCCCGCCGAAATACAAAGGATTGTTAAAAAATACTATGAAAACTCTATTCCAACAAATTGGACAACCTGCAAGAAATGGACATTTTTCTAGAAAAATATAACCCTCCAAAACTCAACGAGGAGAAATCTAAACATCTCAATAGTCCAATAACTATGGAAGAAATTGAAGCAGTCATCAAAAAGCTTCCAGCAAATAAAAGCCTGGGACCAGATGGCTACACAGGAGAGTTTTACCAAACATTCAAAGAAGAATTAAAACCTATCCTCCTCAGACTATTCAAAAACATTCAAGAAGAAGGAACACTTCCAAACACCTTCTATGAAGCCAGCATCACCCTAATACCAAAACCAGATAAAGACAACACAATGAAAGAGAATTATAGGCTAATATCTCTCATGAACATAGATGCCAAAATCCTCAACAAAATTCTAGCAAATCAGATCCAGCAGTACATCAGAAATATCATACACCCTGACCAAGTAGGATTCATCCCAGGAATGCAGGGATGGTACAATATATGCAAATCAATAAACGTGATACATCACATAAACAAATGGAGAGATAAAAATCACATAGTCATATCAATTGACGCAGAAAAAGCATTTGACAAAATCCAACACCCTTTCTTGATAAAAACTCTCAGCAAAGTGGGAATAGAAGGAGCATACCTCAACATCATAAAAGCCATATATGATAAACCCACAGCTAACATCATACTCAATGGGCAAAAACTAAAACCATTTCCCCTAAGAACAGGAACAAGACAGGGATGCCCACTCTCACCTCTCCTGTTCAACATAGTACTGGAAGTATTAGCCATTGCAATTAGACAAGAAGAAGAAATAAAAGGAATCCAAATTGGAAAAGAAGAAGTAAAGCTATCCTTATTTGCAGATGACATGATATTGTACATAAAAAACCCAAAGGACTCCATTCCAAAACTAATTGACTTAATTAATGAATTTGGCAATGTAGCAGGATACAAAATTAATGCTAAGAAGTCTGTGGCAATTCTATACACTAATAGTGAAATTACAGAAAGAGAGACTAAAAAAGAAATCTCATTTACCATTGCTCAAAAAAATTAAGATACCTAGGAATAAACCTAACTTGAGGTAAAAGAGCTATATGCAGAAAACTACAGGACACTGAAAAAAGAGATAGAGGAAGATGTTAACAGATGGAAGAGCATACCATGCTCATGGATTGGGAGAATCAACATCATTAAAATGTCCATACTACCCAAAGCAACCTATAGATTCAATGCACTACCCCTTAAAATACCAACAACATATTTCACAGACTTAGAAAGAATTCGTCATAGATTCATCTGGAACAAAAAAAGACCACAAATAGCTACAGCAATTCTGAGAAAGAAGAATAAAGTAGGTGGGATCTCAATACCAGATTTCAAGCTCTATTACAAAGCAACTGTTCTCAAAACAGCCTGGTACTGGCACAAGAACAGGCATATAGACCAATGGAATAGAATAGAGAACCCAGATATCCACCCAAACCACTATGCTCAACTAATATTTGACAAAGGAGGCATGAACATTCAACAGAGCCAAGATAGCCTCTTCAATAAATGGTGTTGGGAAAATTGGACAGATACATGCAAAAAAATGAAACTGGACCACCAACTTACATCAAATACAAAACTAAACTCAAAATGGATACAGGACTTAAACATTAAAAGGGAAACCATAAAAATACTAGAGGAATCCACAGGCAGCACAATCTCAGATATATGCAGAAAGAACTTCACTGATACTGCTCCAAAGGCAATGGAAGCTAAAGAAAAAGTAAACAAATGGGACTACCTCAAAATAAAAAGCTTTTGCACAGCAAAAGAAACCATCAACAAAACAACAACAAAGCCCACTGTATGGGAGAACATATTTGCAAATGTTATCACTGATAAATGTTTAATCTCCAAAATCTACAGCCAACTTATACAACTTAATAAAAGGAAGATAAACGATCCAATAAAAAATGGGCAACAGACCTAAATAGAAGCTTTTTCGAAAGATGACAGAAGGAAGGCCAAGAGATATATGAAAACATGTTCAAATTCACTAATCACCCGAGAGATGCAAATCAAAACGACAATGCGATACCATCTTACACCGGTCAGAATGGCAATCATCAACAAATCAACAAACAACAAGTGTTGGCGAGGATGTGGAGAAAAAGGAACCCTTGTGCACTGTTGGTGGGAATGCAGACTGGTGCAGCCACTGTGGAAAACAGTATGGAGTTTCCTCAAAAAACTAAAAATGGATCTCCCATTTGACCCAACAATCCCACTCTTAGGAATTTATCCTAAGAAATCATAAACACCAATCAGAAAGGATTTATGCACCCCTATGTTCATAGCAGCACAATTTACAATAGCTACTATTTGGAAACAGCCTAGGTGCCCATCAGCATATGAGTGGATCAGAAAATGGTGGTACATCTACACAATGGAATTCTATGCTGCCATTAAAAAGAAGGAATTCTTACCATTTGCAGCAACCTGGTTGGAACTGAAGAACCTTATGCTTAGTGAAATAAGCCAGTCAATGAAGGAGAAGCATCACTGATCTCACTCATTTGTGGATAATAAAGAACATTGTAAACTGATGAACAAAAGGATAGGTACAGAGGCAGTAAAGCATCAGACTGTGAAATTACAGCAGGAAGATTAAAGTTAGGTGAGGTAGATAAGAGATCAATCAAAGGACTTGTATGCATGCATATAAGCATAACCAATGAACATAGACACTGGGGGTTGGGGTATGCCTGGGAGGGAGGGGGGCAATGGGGAGATATGTATAAAAATTAATAAAAAAAATTAAAAAAATAAAGTAAAACCAACGACTTAAAATGAAAAAAAAGAAAAGAAAAAAGAAAACATTTTCTGCAAAGGGCCTGATAGTGTGTGTGTGTGTGTGTGTGTGTGTGTGTGTGTGTGTGTGTTTGCTTTGCAGGTATAAAGTCTCTATTCAAACTGTTCAATTCTGCTTATTGTAGCACACAAAGAACAGCCATAGCAAATATGTAAGCTAATGGGAATGGCCGTGTTCAATAATACCCAAAGCAGGATAGAGAATGTTTATGTGGGAAGTTTTGAAATACCATTCCATTATGATAATTCTCTAGGTTATCCCATATTGGTATTTCCTTCTCTGAGCCACTACTAAGCTTAATTCTTAGTTATTATATCCAGTCATTCACTCCACAAGCATCTCCTTAGTATTTACTGTGTGCAGGACACCATGCCTTATAGGAAAGCATAATTACATAAGCGACATTTTCTGCGGTTAAGAAGATCACACCAGGGGAAAATTGTGTACCATTTAGCATCCTCTGGATCTAGGAGTTCTGGAGATATTTTAACCTGTTAAATTAGGAAGCATTTCCCAAGGCTGACTCTACATTTCTCAAAGTAGCCTTAAGCAGGATCACATTACATGGAAAAGGAAAAGGAACATCCTAATATAGCAGCCTTCTTTTAGCTGATAGGTCCAAACAGAAAGATGTAAACAGAAAACCAGTATTCTGTCTTTCAGGACAGTGTTTTAGCTCAGCCAGCAGTTGCTGTGACAAATACTGAGAATCTTGTGCTCCAGGAACCTAAACATTCGAATCCCAGATTCTCAGTTACCATCACTGGGCTATATTTTACCAGGATCATAGAGCTAATCATGAACTTTATATCTTTTGGGGAAAAAACCGTTACAAATGAAACAGATTGCTTCACTTCATGAAAGCTCCTTCATCCTGGGGTATGCCTGTTAATCATTACAATCATCTTTATGTACATGACATATTGCTAAACTTAAGTATTTAGAAAAGGAAGAATTTTCAATACCTCGACAAGGATTCAATGTGGAGCTACTTCGAGGCAAACACTTCTGGGCACATAGGGTTACAGAATTAAACAAATTAAACAAGTGATGTTTCTGGCATCATAGGGCTCATTTATTGAGTGGGAGACACAATCATGGGAATAGATAATTATAGCACATAGTGATAGGTGCCGTTCCACAGTATTAATGGTTGCTATGGAAGCACAGGGGATTTGAGTGTGGACTGAAGCTGTTAGAGTAGACGTCGGGAAAAAATGAAACGTGTGTTGATCTCTGAGGATGTTAGTAGGATTTTAAATAAGAGAGGTGATGCTGAGGCAATTTTAGGTTGAAGAAAAACATTAAAAAAGCAATGAGGCAGGAATAAGCACACCTCTTGGTGTGGTATCCAGGTGTATTGGGACAAGTGGGAACCCTGGTGTGAATTGAGTAGGATGTACCAGTTTGAATGTGTTTATAAAATGGTAAGAGGGAATGACTCTAGATTATTCCACTGGAAATAACAGAAGAACAGTAGAGCTTTAGGAACATTGGGCTGGTGTAATTATGAACGATGGGTTAGAAATGATAAAGACTGAAGTGAGAGAAAACAAATGAGCATCTTTGTGAGAATCACAAGCCTAGATGACTGAGGTGGTGATGGGAATGGAGAGAAGGGCAGAAGCTGAGAGACAGTTCAAAAGTGGAAATGACAGGCTGCAATGACAGACTGAATACCAGGTTCAAATGAGAGGGAAGCAGAAAGGACAGTCTGGGAGAATGGTGAGAGCAGTGACAGAATCAACACAGCCCCTACAAACTGACAAGCAAGAGGATCAAAGTGACACACCACTAGAGGCACATGTCTGAAAGCTCTTCATCAGAGATACTAAGCTGAAAGGAAAGTTTTCCTCTAGGTTTTTCTTGCACAGGAGTGCATGGATACATGATGAACTTTACAAAAAAAAAAAAAGGTCCTTTAAGGCAATAGCCAATGTGACCTCATATGTCAAGCCAAATTAAGGCCTGCAGAGTAAGAGTCAGCTCTGATGTCTGTACAGTTCAAAACTGCAAATAGACATTGAATTTTCCTTGTGAAGTTTCACCTGTAAACTATAATAAAACATCAAATAACAATACCTGGTAGGCCGTGAATAGAGATGTGTTGAACTGGACTGAGGATACGGGGTTAACAACAAGTCAGTGGGGAGTAGGTCTAACTTTTTAACAGTGCTCACCATATAAGCTGAGCGGAGGAAGAACAGCTTTAAAAAGCCACGAAGCCAATGCCCAGTTAGGTGAAATGTGATGGCTTCTTTGCAAAAACAAGTGCTAAGTGCATTGCAATGAGTACCTGGAGAATTTCAATCAGGAAAGGCCAACCTATCTGGAATTTGTTTCCTTCTCTATTTAAATGTTTGGCTTTTTTCTGAGTTGTCCTGATTGCAAACATGTTAAGGACATATAGGATTATTAAATAACTGGGAATCTACATATTTATGAACTCAAAGTGGAAAGAACCTGTCATTCTTTGGGCTTTTTGGTCACATTTGATACATGAAGAGAAAAGAATTATAAAAAAGATTCAGAAACATGATACAGAGGGAATGGATTTTCAGTACTTAACCAATAAAGAGAAATTATCTGTTTTCCTTGATGCAGGCCATTTTTTTATATGATCAGAAAACAGATTTTATATTGCTTATTATGTATTTATTCACAATAATGAAAGTCAAATACATATGTTGTTGTTTTTTTATATGAGAATATTATATGAAATTCCATTTTGGAGTCCATAAATAATATTTCATTAGGATACAATCACATTAATTTATATAGTGTCTAGAGCTACAATGGCAGAGCTGAATAGTGGCAGCAGAGACCTGTTCCACAAAGCATAAGTTTTTACTATCAGACCTTTTAAAAAAAATTTGCCAGCCTCTGACCTAGAGCACTGCAATTTACGAGGCTGTTTGATATGCATCTTTGGTCATGCTAATTAGCATTTGATTTATAGTTGTTCATAGTATTTTCTTACAATCTTTTGTACATCTCTGGTGTCCATTGTTACTTCATTACTTTCATTTCTGATTTTATTTATTTGGTTCCTCTCTCTCTCTCTCTCTCTCTCTCTCTCTCTCTCTCTCTCTCTCTCCTTTTTGTTGTTTTTTTGCATTCTGATTTTATTTGTAATTGTTTTTTTTTCTTGATTGATTAAGGTATTACATATGTGTCCTTATCACCCCATTACCCCCTCACATCCCCACTCATACCTTCACTCTCTTATTGTCTGTGTCCATTGGGTAGACTCATATGCATGCATACAAGTCCTTTGGTTGATCTCTCCCCCTTAACCCCACCCTCCCTTCTGAGGTTTGATGGTCTGATTGATGATTTTCTGTCTCTGGATCTGTTTTTGTTAATCAGTTCATGTTGTTCATTATATTCCATAAATGAGTGAGATCATATGATATTTATCTTTCTCTGACTGGCTTATTTCATGTTGTTGTTTTTTTTTTTTTGCCTGAAAAAAAGTACTCTGTGCACCTGGCAGTGACAAGATGTTGGGAATCTGAGTCAGATCCTATTGTTTTCTAAAGGCAAATACTATTAACTGCTATCAATGTTTCCTTCTCAAGAGTTAGAAAGAGGAAATTATACACTGTGAGAGAAAAAAAAACACACATTTATTTCTTAATGGTTGATCAAGCCTAGAATTTGTTACAGAGAGAATCTTTCCGGAAGAGGCCAGTGTTTTTATGAGCTGGAGATAATGGAGAGGAAAGCAGAGCTGCATGCAAAATAAATGGCAAATGTCATTTTGAGTTGGTGGCTCTCACATGCTGATACTTGGTGTGAGTCTCTATTCTGTTTCTGGCAATATGTAAAGCTGGGTCCATCTTTTAGTATTTGTCTTGGGTTTATGGCTGTAGTAGAACTGGTGTTATAAGCCAATTGCACCAAATGTACAAATATACTGTTTTCTCTACAGAGTGGGTTGAAAAAAAAATGGTTCCAAGTCCCATTCTTAATATGCTTAATTATTCTGACAAATTGTTTTAGAATTTTATGTGTATGTCCCATCAGATCCATACCACTGTCACTGCAATGTAAGTATGGCATTAAAACCAGGAAATTTTCAATTAGTCTACATCCTTGCAGATAACTTGCCTTATTCTGCCTACATTATTTAGCTTTGAGTTCTTTCTGAGATCATAGATTCTTTTTAAATTAATTGCATAAAAATGCCAAGCACAGGGCCTAGCATATGGCAGGCACTTAATAAATGTTTGTTGAGTAAATAAATGAGTTTGCTTCAGTCTTGGATTTTGGCCTATCTTTTTATAATGTTATCCAAATAAACTGGCTTGTGTTGGAGTGAAGCCAACTTTATAGATATTGGAATTTGCTTCATAAACTTGTCTTGATTCATGCTTTAAAAATTTGGATTGAAATTTAGGAGAAATTTATATCTAGATCTTCATTAACTGTTAATTACTTAAATTGTTTTCTTCTGGGCAGGATAAGACATGGGCATAAAGTCATACGACTTGAGAGTAAATACTGGCTCCCATGATTACTATTACTATAACAGAGCTTTGTTATCTCTGAAATGTTGTTTTTAGATTTTAGGCAATTATATTTATTACTTATTTACTGCTGCATAAGAAACACCCAAACTCCCAAACTTAGTGGCTTATTTGTTTTTAATCATAAGTTTATAGAACAGCTGGGCAGTTCTGATTTAGGACAGGCTTGGCTGGTCTCAGTGAGGCTTCACTGCAGTCTTTGCCTTGTAGCTAGTTAGCTTCCAGCTAGGGCAATGAAGCTAATTGGGTCATGCATTCTCATCAACAATTTCTCATGGTATGGCAGAAGTTCAAGATAGTCTTTTTTAAAAATATTTTTAATTGATTTCAGAGAGGAAAGGAGGAAAGAAACATCAATAAGAAGAATCATTGATCAGCTGCCTCCTGCACACCCCCTACTTAGGATCGAGCCCTAACAGGGAATTGAAACCTGACCTCCTGGTTCATAGATCTACACTCAACTATTGAGCCACACAGGCTGGGCTGCCATCAGTTGTCTTGAAACCAAAATTAAGAAGTAGCAAAATGGCCCTAGCTGGTTTGGCTCGGTGGATAGAGCATCAGCCTGTGGACTGAAGGGATCCAGGATCGATTCTAGTCAAGGGCATGTACCTTGGTTGC
>JAAGEH010000030.1:36296803-36361706 GCA_011751065.1 Lasiurus cinereus
TGTAAAAAATCAATAATATATATATATATATATATATATATATATATATATGTATATATATAATAGAAGTAGCAAAATGTTGCCTCTATCACATTCTGTTGTTCAAAGCAAGTCACAAGAATAGCTAAAATTGGGAAAATAGATTCTAATTTTAAAAGATATATATTTTTATTGATTTAAGAGAGGAAAGGAGAGAGAGAGAGAGTGATAGAAACATCAATGATGAGAATTATTGATTGGCTGCCTCCTGCATGCCCCTTAGTGGGGATCAAGTCCACAACTGGGCATGAGCTCTGATGGGCAATCAAATCATAATGTCCTGGTTCACAGATCAACACTCACCCACTGGGCCACACCAGCCAGGCTGGAGTCTATTTTTCAGTGTGAATAATTGTAAACTCACATTGCAAAGGGTTAAGGACAGAGGGGACAGTAGAGAACTGTGATCATTTTTTCAATCAACTGCAACTTAAGAAGCTGTTCATAGTACCTGCATATATGCATTTATTAGAGAGTATTTATTGATATTATTAACCTACAACCTGTGCTTGCTTGTTAGCCTTTTTCTTTCACTCACACTTTATTCTTTTTATGTATGCAATTCCATGGTATTAATAGAAAAGTATGATTGCTCAAGTAAAATTTTGTTTATCCCCCTATTAGGTCTCCAATCTAACTAAGAAGTAAAATAGCCATAGGTTATAATTTTCCTGTAATTTTCTTTAATTCTCCAGTTTCTCAATCTTATAATTCACTATTGAATTCAAGTGAGGCATTAATGGCAGCATGGTTAAGTAATAGTCACAGAGTTAGAATTATGACTGACAACTCATATCTATGTAATTATGTACTAGTTAATATTTTATACTTCAGAGTTATAGAGTTACTGAGATGTTTGAATACAAGTTATATATGTATATTTGTGTTTAGTATATAGTGAATCTGGTGTGTGTGTGTGTGTGTGTGTGTGTGTGTGTATTTCATTTAATTAATTAATTAATTAATTTTAGTGAGAAACAAAATGATGAGTCTGGCCTCTTGGATAATTAGCAGACATGGCAAAAATAGTGCTGTGTGGCTGGTTGACTGAGCCCACTCATTTTCTCACACTGACACCAATTCTAATCTCTGATCATGTGACTATGCGTGACAAATTACTGACCTTTGAGTTAAAGCCAAATAGACAAAACCCCATGAATGTTAAACCTACATATTCTATTTTTAAAGAAAATCTAGGCATGTAATTAGAATTTATTTTTCTTCATTTATACTATATTATTTTGTTTGGTTCTGTTGTCCTCGAAGTTCAATTTTCCTATTTTTATTTATTTTATTTTAATTTTTTAATTTTTATTGTTGAAAGTATTACATATGTCCCACGTTCCCCACTTACCTCTCCCATCCTGCCCAACCCCTCAACCCCGGGCTTTCACCACCCTATTGTCTGTGTCCATGGGTGATGCCATACATTATTACTCTCCAACACACTTCTGAGGAAAGCATGTTGGTCAAATCAGACCTGGTGATTAATTCCTTGAGGATGCACAGAGCTGGATTTATCAGCATTGCTAAGAAAGAAAGGAGATAGGGCAGAAGGGGAAAACAGAAACAAAAGTTATACCTCATTGTATTCAGAAAATTTAAATTATGTCGAAGTCACCTATGTATTTGAATATTAAATAAAGAACTGACTGATCTAGTGTCTTCTAAGGTCAAGCAGACTCTCCTTGTCTTTTCCAGCCTCCACCTATACCAATCTATCAGCAAGCAACTCTATGATTAACAACTCAAAGAGGCCTCTGTATACTGCTTTGGAATTGCTTATGAGGTGTGTCTAATAAAAGCAGTAGAAATAACACCAACTATTATTTATAGAAGTACTTCTTTATATGTCTGATACTCTTTATATGTCTAATATAAGTAGGTGTACTACTTATATTATCCTTGTTTCTAACAACAATCTTCAAAATCAGTATTATTCTATAGTATTTTACATAGAGGACAAATTCAAAGTTGACCAGTTTATAAGAGAAAGACATGGATTCAAATACAGAGTTGTCTCATCCCAGACTTTATGCTTTTATTCTAAAAAATACTTGAACACAGGCATTAAGTTTCTCTTCATTGCTTTCACTTGAAATATATTCATTCTTTATTTTTCCCAGAGCATTCACTAATGTGTGTTGTCCTCTTGTTAGCACTCCTTAATCTCTGTATCTCTTTTAGTAATGGGAGCCAATTGAACCTAGCCCTCTATTTATCCCATAGTAAATAGTTTTATAACCTTATGTTTCCCACATGAAATGTCCTTTTAATATTCTTAAACATGCCACTGCAATTTCCCCTCATTGACACAGCCTTAATTAACATCCTTTTAAAACAGTAAAGCAAGATCCATGAAATAGATATTGAGTTAGTGTTAATCATTCACAATTGGGCACTCATATAATTAGAAAACTACTGAAAGATATAATCTAGTTTTTTCATTTCTTTTCTAGATAAGTCAATAAGAAGAACATTTTTAAAAGTAAGATGAGTTTGGAATCTCCTTGATGTTCTAAATATATTACTCTCAGGGAAAACACACATGAAATAAGACTGGCAGGAATTATTTTCCTAAATTTTATAATCCTGGATAATATCCCAAGTTTTCACATGACATGAAATACATTTACAAAAAAAATCTGATCTTATATTTTTCAGTTTTTAGAGTTTAGTTTTTTTCCTAATTCATCCAAAACTGTATATAGTCAAAATATATATTTTTAAAAGTTATCTGGAAAATCATAAGTATATGTATTTGAAAATGCTTTTCTTTGCAAAAATGAATATGGATGAAATATTAATGTTCTATCTTTGACAAAAGTGAATTGTATCTTAATTGTTTTTAAATATAACCACATAAGAAAGTACAGAATTCTATGTACTATGTATTTTTGAAAATTAATTATAACACTGAGTAATCCCTTTCTTCAGAAAAAAATCAATTATACATATACATATATATATATGTATAAAAGACCATTAGGGGAAATCATCATTAATGCTAACTAAAAGACTCCTAGTTTTGATGAAAGTTAGCATATGTTAGGATCTCAGAATCCTACTGGAATGTATTTAGGGAATAACAAAAAGTTATATTTAGCTTACTGATGAGTAAATGGGAAATATAAATGCATATTGTGAGTCTTTAAAAGTGAGTGTGAAGTGTTTTGTTTCATTCAGAGTAGTCTTGAACTCCAGTCTGTTAAACATCTTCATAAATGATCTGCAGTTAGTTTTTAATGACATTAATTAAATTCTCAGATGAGAGAGGATATCAAGTGATGAGATAGCATATAATAGTACAAAAAGACTAAAAAATGGCATGAAATTAATCAAATGAGATTTAATCTTAAAATGCAAAGGCCAGTATTTGATTAAAAAATAGATCCAATAAAAGTTGAAGTAAAATTAAAAATTGGTTTCAATAAAGAGATTCTAATAGTTAATATAAAGTTGTTTTGATATTCTGTAATGGGTTTTGAGAACACGCAAGCTGTTTTTAAAATAGAAATGAATATGAAATCCTCATAGGTATCATCACTTAAAAATACCAGTGGCTATCTGGCCACATTGAGAAAGTTGAAATGTCATGGACAATTTGTGTTGTAACAGAACCTTTATGACCATAACCCAGGACCCCACAAGAAATCTTTGGAGAAGAGGATTGAAAAAGAAATGCAGCTGGAGGAGAAGGCATCAGATTTGTTAAGACAACTCTCTACAAACTCTTCAAAGTTATCAAACTTTTTTAAAGAAGTAGTAAAAATTAAAATAATGGGGAAAATCAAGATAGACAAAAAATCAAGATAGAGAAAACTGATAGAGAGATTCAATTTTGATTGTAATAAAATAGGCTGCTTCTTCATTAGTGGAGCTGAACACATCATTTGCAAATATTAAAGGGGATTTTATTTTAATGAAGGCATTTAAACTCTTCTACATAATAGAGCCTTTATCATTATTTATGCAAATATTCGAGTATGTATTGGGAGAAAACATATTCACAGAGAGTTATTCAAAGTGCTGCTTTTGTGATAGTTTTTAGAGCCTTCATATTGTTATTCTTTGAAGGAGATGCTGAAACTCCAGTTACATAATTATTGCTTTACAAAATAAGTGCTTTTTTTTGAAGGTCTGAGTGGCTATTTCTTCTTATTAGTATTAGAAAAATGGCAACAGAATATAACTGCAGGTGATGATGTAAAATAGATACCAAACAAGAATGTAATAAGGCTTTTCCATTTTTAGCAAATGTGATTATATTGTCTCTAGATCAAATTTCACCTTTTCTGTAAATATAATTACTGAAGGAGCTCACTTTAGGGAAGGACCTCAGAAGTGTGTGTGGGGGGAGTTTTGTATTGTTTTGTTTTGTTTTTTTAGTTTCTCTTTCATACATTACTTAAGTGAAGCAGGATTGCACATCAACATCTAAGGATTATGTTCAACTATAGCAAACATGTTTAAAATTTTACTAACGTAAAAACTCTAAAATATTCAAAAGCACAATGTTATTAGATTTTTAAACATCAGTATTTTTACATGTTCCAAAGTAATTTTTTATTTTATCTACATAATTTAAAAAATAATAAAATTATTTCTATTAAGTAGATTAACTCTTCAATGGGGTCCATTTAAAAGACTGAATTCCTTTTCATTGACAGTAATAAGTTTTTGTGGCTTTTCAGATATGAAAAAATAAGGCTTTAACTATTCTGTTTCACCACTGTTCTATTGAAAAATTAGTGATCTGGTATGCCTAATTTAATTTTTACTTTGAACATGTAGATCTCACTCTAATAAAAACAGTATATTATACTCACAATAATCACCACTTAAAAAATTTCAGTGGCTGATTGACCATATTGGCCACATGGAGCAACATATATAGGTTTGTGCTACAATAAAACCTCTCTGTTGACTTATGTGTCAATTGGACTAAGTCACAGTGCCCAGATATTTGGTCAACCATTGTTCCGTATGTTTTATTTAGGCTGTTTTGGATTGGGATTAACATTTAAACTGGCGGACTTTAAATAAAGCAGTTTGCTCTCTACAATGTGGATGAATCTCCCCCAATCAGCTGAAAGTCTGAATGCAATGAAAGATTAACCTCCCACAGCAAAATGGATTCTGCTAGCAGAAGGCCTTTAGACTTGAACTACAACATAGACTTTCCCCTAGGTCTCTAGCCTGCAAGTCTACCTTGCAGATTTGGGATTTTCAGTTCCTTAAAATAAATGAGCCAATTCCTTAAAGTGAATCTCTTTTTCTATATTACAGTTGACCCTTGAACAATTTTAAGGAGTAGTTAGGGGTGCTGACCACCTATACAGTTAAAAATCCATGTATAACTTAAGTCAGTTCTCTACTCATACATAGAAAATTCCCAGATGAGCGAACCCACATAGTTCAAACTGCATGTTCAAGGCCCAACTGTACATGCATTGTATTAATTATGTTTATCTGAGGAACCTTTGATAGTACAAACAAAATGCATGACCATCAGGTACCCACTCAATAGAAGGAATGGGGGTTACATGAGAAATCCTTGACACAGAGTAATATATAAAATATAAATGTAGTTTCAGTTTCTGTATAAAAATATAAATTACAAATATACATTTAAATTTAAACCCTTATTTTGAGAAAAAAAAAAGAGGCCTTTATTGGAAAAAGGGTATGGCCACTTTCTATAATTCCAATACTCAAGAATTACCTTTTAAAAAGATATCCAACATGGTGCCAAATCCCAAATTTGAGAGACTGAGACAGACAAGCACTTGTTTGTATCTGGTAATAATGATTTCCCCATTTATTCTATTTCACAGACACATTTGTGCGTACCTTTGCTCCCTCTGGACAATATACTATCATATGACTCAGTATAATATGGTAGTTATTAGCACCCATCCTGGACCTCACAAAGATGATGGAAGGTCAGGTCACCTCTCAAACTACCAGATTCCTCATCTATAGAATGAGAATACCAATACCTACTCCACAGGGTCAATCCTATATAACAAAGAGCTAATATGTTAGTTAGACCAAACAGCAGAACAACCATCCAGATGACCTTCCAGATAAAGCCGGGACTGTGAGGGCCAAGCCCCTTGCACAAATTTCGTGCATTGGGCCTCTAGTATAAGGATAACATTGCAGTTACCTTTCACATTGAACATTATAGGGTCTAATTCTTCCATTTAGCCTCCTTAAGGAGCAATGGTGGTTTCTTACATACATTCTAATCCATCCCACACATCACCTATTTCAGTGGTTTCTATGTGGTCAACTAGATAATAATGAAAGATAATAGCTACCAATTATTGTGTGTTTATGGTTTATCAAAAAAGTTATAATTCTTATAAATCCCTTCAAAGCAAGTGCTATTTCCCCCCCTTTTTTTTGGATGAGGAAGCTAGTGTTCTGAAAGTAGTAGCTCTGAATACACACACAGCTTCTCAACAGTAGAGTCAGCATTTAATTTGGGTCTAAATCAAAACTGTGCTAACTGTGCTTTGCAGCGCGCTGTCACTATCTATTAGATGATGGGTAAGAGGCATTTGTTAGTTCCCAAATCGCATAGGAAGTTGCCATTGATCACAATATTCTGTCCTTTTATTTCCTTTTTATGCGCTTGATGATATGGCTCTGTCTCACTTTGAGAGCTAGAAGTCTGGCTGTTTTGGCTTGTTAGTGTAACAGAGTAAAAAAGAAAGTTATGAAAGCATCTTCCTGTTGATTCTTTTGAAGGAAAAACACACTAACTAGTGAGCTTAATTTTTAGGTTTATCATGCTTGGATAGGATATAAACTTGTCATGGACAGCATCAATCTTTCAATGCCTCTTTCCAGGAAGCTAAAGATAAGTATTATATATGATTCGAAGATTCTTACTGGCACCCATGTCTGTGATCTTAACAAAATAAGAAATTTCTCTAAAATGTTTGAAAATGTTCTCCATTATGCCTAACAAAGTACCATACTAATATACAATAAGGAGATGTTCCCATGTACATTGTTAAACATGTGTTTCAACTTTTCATGGAGCATTTTTCTGCATGCATTTCAATTATAATAGTATTAGAGATTTCATGTAAAAAGAAACTTTGAAAATATTAGTTTAAATATTAGTTCTAGGATAGAGTGATTTCCTCCATTATGAAACACTTTTCAAATTCCAGGAAGCAAAATATTTGATTTCAAAGATGTGATTCACAATGCTATCATTAAATTACCTTTGTTATTCCTTAACTTGGGAAACTCTGTTGTGAAGTCCATAGACTGATTTTTTGTAACCAGTAGATCTGCTACTTGCACATACTGAATTTTGTCACCAAGTTAACTATAAAATGACCCTCTTTGTGAAAGAGAAGATTACAGCAATTTCCCAAATCCATGATGCTATTGCTAGTTTAAAAAATGAGCTTCTTTAAGCAATACTTCTGCCTTTTTTATTTTTGTGAAATTATTTTACAATTTTCAGGGTAAGTAAGTATGTCACATCAGGTACATCCAAATGGCAAATGCATGTCAGTACAGTACCCAGGAGGGAACTCACTTTGATTAAAGAGGACATCCATGCCCAAGGAGAGCTGCTGTCATCAGTTCCCCAGTGCCCTCCCGTTGGCGGTGCAGGGGGCAGGGAAGGACTTTTACTATTGCTTAGAAACACAGGCTCTCTAAATCTTTGGAGGGAAATAGACATAGATATGGAAATAGAGCATTTAATGGAAAAGCAAACCAATAAAAACAATAAAACTTACAACTTGTTTGGAGAACTTTAAATAAATCCATTTCCCATTAGAGTACAGAAATTGGGGGTATTGGCTCCAGTGCACTGAAATGGAAGTTAATGAGGTGATTTTAGTGGTTACATCTTTCCAGAAACAAGCCTACTAGGCAAGGGTTTGTCAAAGGCCAGTTTTGCATCCTTTATAACGTTCTTAATGTTAAAAGGCATTTCTCTTAGAGCAAAATTAAAGTTGCATCCTGTTGTTACAAAGGGAGTGAATAAGGACCGGGACCAGAAGGAACAATTGTAATAACTCTAAAGACCAAAAGGGATGAAAATAGTATCATTAGTGAGACCTAAAGCCAACTCCGGAGCCGACTTTTGAATATAAACTTTAGTTAAGCATTTGAGAAATTTGAAATTGGCCTATTTTTTACATCTCATTGTTTTTCTAATTGAAAAGACAAGCAAGACACATGAGATGCATTATCTATTAGGGACACAATCTTTCCATTAATTCAATATTTTAGTGAAAACTTAACATGTCTAATTGACAGAAAACATAAAGTTTAAAATCTGTGGATGTGATAGGCAGCACTTACTGTGCTGGGATATTGAATAGTTCTCTCCCTACATTTGCTTCAGTTTCTCCAGAAAGTCAGGCTACCTTTCTTTTAATTGAACCAGAGATGGAGGGGGGAGAGGATGTCAGACCTCTCCCACTGATGAGTGTCACATCCAATTGCCACTCTTACCAGAGGGAATGAAACTGGGTTAAGGGGACAGGTTCTGTATTTTTAAAAATTACCTGCCATGTATTTTTTTTCCCAAATGTCAGGTGGCGGCCTCTATTAGAGGTATACCATTAATCAAACTAATGAGAACCATGGATGTAACCATCCCTTAAGAAAATCATAATGCCTCAATGGGGAAAGGAGCAGAATGGAAGAATTTTATGAAGTAGACTATTCTACATAAACACTGTGTTTGAGTCATCCCATAGTGTGCAAATCAGGATCTCCTGATCCCTACAACAGTTTAATGTTCTCTAAAGGAGAACACTGTATGACTGAATCAGAATCAATTTTACTTATGGTTACTAAGAAAAAAAAATCACACTTGCTTTGCAGCGATAAGGCATTTGAAAATTATTCTAAATGATCTCAGTCTTATTGGTGATCCTTCAGGTTTTTGAAGAAGATGCTAAAGAGAGAGGAACTATTTTTAGGGAAATATGATCTTGTAATCAGTGATAATGTGGGGGCTGTTCTTGATTTTTTTATATCTCTAAACTACGCTGAGTTATTCTGCAATACTGTTAAAGGTAGACTAGCAAGAATAGCATGCAAATCAGAATTTTATGCCTGCAGGCCTGAAAAGAAATAAATTAAAAGTTCCTCATCAGAAGGAAGAGTTAGGTCTAATAGAAGCAGCAGCAAAGAGTTGGGAGATGCAAGCAATGAGGAAAGTCAGTTCCTCTTACACAAAGGAACTCACCTTGGTCATGCCATGGACAGAGACTGTCCTGACCAGCTATATATCATGATGAATATTTTTGAACAGGAAGGACTGCCAGAGGTGAAAATCCATATATATTTTTTTCAAGAAATTGCATTTTAATAAGAGTTTGCATTTGCAGACAGATATTATTTCCCTGTTTTCAAGGTTTTGGAAATGTCTCTTTAAAAGCTTACTTAAAATTTGACTAGACATAAACTAAAGTTGACCTGTCACTCTGAGGACAAGCTAAAGAGAGGTTTTTATTAAAGTTAAAAATAATATAAATAACTCTTTTCTTTTCAAACCAAGTAGTGGAGTCACTAAATATTTGTGCAAATTATTCTTAATACAGAATGATATGATTTTAACTGCAGAATATTTAGTTATGACACATTTCCCATGGTAATGTCTATATAACCTTATGACCAGAAAAAGTAGCCTATTTTTGTCTTTTTTTTTCATAATGGATTATAGGTTTTTATATGTCTCTACAAAACAGATTCCATGCTATAGAAAATAATATTGTACATATATAAACAGGCAGATATAATAATCAGTTTATTAAATAGTTAAAATGTAAATTATTATACTTAGGAAACCAGAATGAAGAGTAGGAATAAGTAACAGAAAAGATAGTGTCTCACCTAAGGAACTCCATAAAGACTTTGTTCTCTAACCCAGGAGAACAGTCTTCCACTTTCTTCACAAGTAGCATTACAGCTAAGTACCAAAACAAAGTGATAATGAATAATAATATCTATTAAGCACTTACTCTATGTTATGCCCTATTCAAAACACTTAAACATTGAACTCAACTTTCCCAATAATCTTATACATAGCTGATACTATTATCCCCTTTTTAAACAAATGAGAAAACTGAAGCACAAAGAAATTGTTTTACCCAATTCACACAGCAAAAAGACAGCAGAGTCAGATTCAAACCAGGTACAGATAGCTTGATCCCTGGGCCTGTACTCTCATTCTCTCTGTCATGCATCTGGGAGCCAGAAATGTTCTTGTTTTCTCTGCTCTAAGGTTGGCTTTACAATTTGGGTGAGTAAATGACAACTATCTCCTCTCAGCTAAACAAAAATGTAACTCATATTGCTTGTCTAACACCAAGTACCAATAAGCATTATTAGTCACATCTACCTAAAATAATAAGAGGGTTTAACTACGTGTATGTGATTAATGGTCCTCAGAGCTTGAAACACACACACACACACACACACACACACACACACACACACACAGGTTACCACATTTAAAAGTTGCCAACATGTTTTTTCTGGAATATGTTTTCTGTGACAATAAAAGTGAGCAAAGAGTAAAGTAAGTCATTGGCCACTTCTTACCTTCTTTTCTACCTCATTGCACCCTACAATACAGAAAAACTGAGCAATTCTATGCATATTGCTCATAAGCTGTCCTCTCTTTTCTTTCCGATCACACACATTCAACATAATTATCTTGTTTGACTACACTCTACTTTCAAAAATGAATTCTGTCTTCTTCTTTTCATATAACTACTTCTCATCACTGGTATCACCAAGCAAAACCTCTCATCCCTCACTATAAAATGTTTGACCCAAATCTACTGCAAATTCTGAATCAATAACACAAAGGATGGGAATATTTTAATACAATGGGGAATAAGGTCTCTTAAGGCCTCATCACATCTCCTCTGGTGTGTTAATATTGACTATTTAGACTATTACTAAAGATTTCTTCATTTTAGTGCAAAATAAACTCATATTGTGAATATCTTATGGGAATATCATCTGCCATACCAAACAGAATTCCTGCTAAGTGAATCTGTATATATTAGTATCTACATGTTATTTTTAAATCTTTCTTTTGGGGGGATAGAATGATGAGAAATTACTCAAAATACTTGGGCTTTTGATTTTATAATATTTTTTTCATTTAATATTGAGCAAAGTGAGCACTGAAGTATGAAAAACTTGGCATTGTGTCATACATTCTAATTAAACTATAGGGCATCTAAAGAATGTAATCTAGATGACTATCTCGGGGTGCCATAATTACCTATAAAGATCCCAAACTAGTTTTAGTAAATGTCCTCATTAAAGTATCCTTAAATATTCAATCCTGAAGCACTGCAGGTTGAGATTTCCCTGCGAGCAAAGGGTATAGCTCAAAATCACTTTTTAATCAGAGTCTAGGAGAGGGTAGTTTCGTGGACTATATAACACCAGGCTACCTGCATTTATCTACCCACCCTTGATGGTTTCAAGCTTAGTATGTTTCATGTGAGCCCTTCAAAGTGCTGAGCTGGGCTATTTGAGTAGAGAAGAGAGTTTTCCTAATAAATAGCTTTGGCTATCTACATGACAGCAAAGGAATATTTTGGCAGGAAACTACAGAACACAGCAGGAGACCAAGGTTTGAACAAAATGTTTTTATGCACTGTGTTACCAGGGGAATTGGTTTACATATTGACACTTCCGCCCACACAGAAGCCCCAGTTTATTTCCTGACCAAATGAGCTTTTCCTTCTATTTTACAAATGCATCCTAAATCTATTTTTACATAATTTTATAAACAGTTTTGATAGCTTATGTTGAACTAAGATTTTTTTAAGCACTTCCAGCAAGAGTTGAATTTCTTTTAAATAGCAGTTTCTTTTAAATTAGTGTTTTGCTGCATTTATACATAGCCTACTCTTTGTATCAGGAAATACAAAACCCTGCAATGCCCTATATTTCTCATTTCACTCAATACAGTTTTATAGCTCCAACTCTGAGCAAGGGGCTTTGCTTGATCACAATATGTTGATATTGTTTAGTAAAAGAAGTAAGATCTACATGCACATTTTAACACAAGGTAGATGAGAGAGATGCAAGTATAGTCAGATGGGAGCTTGATGGAGATTACTTCTGTGAAAACAATCAACTAGAAGTAAGTTTTTTCTTTCTCTTAATTAGAGCCTATGCATGCCAGTCTCTACCACTTCCTATTGTTTATCCTACCCATTCCACTCATTTTGTTACCTACCTGGCCTTTTAGGTACTTGAGTTTGTGACTCTTATAGACAATGGGTCATTGTTAATTGTATTGTAATGGGGGTGGGGAATTGTCCAGGTATTTTCAGGACTATAATATATCTGAAATTTTCAGATTTGATTAGAAGAAGGACAATATGGGAAATAAATAAACTAGAAGTTTTTAGTCATATAAATGAGAGGCAAAAACAGGTGTCATATTACTGCAGAAATGGCCAGAAAAGAATTGGTGTAAAAGTTATTCCAAAAATATAATCAAGAGGATTTTGATAACTGATTGGAGTAAAAAAGAGAAAAAAAAGATTAGTATTATTAAAGAATGACTGGTGTACTTAATAGAAATGGGATAAACAGAATATGACTAAGATCACAGGTATTTCATTTTGGAACATAGTAATGAATTTGGATTTTTAAATTTAAGAAAATCTCCAATTCTCATGAGTCCTGGCAAAAATCATTGTTGACCTTCAGAAATATTTGCAGGTCCTAATCAATGACAATAAATTGTGACAATGATGGAATTATATCTATTCATATCATCGCAGAGCTTGGCAAAGAGTATGTATGTATTCATTTTCATTGAATTAAATTATAGGTAATATGTATTCCATTTTATCAATCTTCAGAATGCTGTCATATTTTCACAGACCCTATTCATAATTTTTGAACAATTAAAAGATAATTTGTCATTTTCAAATCTACAGCATAATGAATTCTCAGATACAACTCTGCTCTTGTTAATTATTCCATGTGAAGTATAGAAATTTAATGATGATTACAAGAATTCTGAGCTATATTTAGCAGTCCATTAAAAGATACATTTTAAAATTTTCAAAGACAATTGTGAAGTCTATAATGGAGTAGAATTCCACCAAATTGTATTTTTGTTTTGAGATTTTCATGAGCATATTAGGAATTTGATTCATTCAAAGTAGCAAAAAAGAGGCAGAAATGAGAAGCACCTGATAGAGAAAATTGAGGGCTAATGGAAGAGACATATTTTGATTCTCTTTGGTTCATTCTTCTGTAACTCTAAATTTACAGGGTTTCTATTCACATCACTCAGATCCAGAAATGTTAAAGAGACAGAAGAAGAAAGTTGAGGAATAAGAAGCTTTCTGTTCTCATAATCCCATTTTTTTTTTCTTTTACAAAAAGTGCAAAAACTTGTCTATGCTTTTTGGGAGAGGATCACATTTATGAAGCAGTGCCCTTTTGGTTGTTAGCATTGCTGAAATATGTTTTAATGTAAATGTGCTTAATTCATCACAAAATGGAGTAGTCATGAAATGTGCAAAACGAATTATTCAATGAGGCAAGACTGGTGGTTTTCAGACCTCAGTTCAAAAAGCAGAGTAACTGTCAGCTGATAGTGCTAATTCTGTATTGTGGTCCATTGGGAATTTGATTTTTATTGAAAATGCTTTCTTCTAATAGTTAATGTAATGTTAAATTTCTTCACCTTTAGATATTTTGTTCATTCTGATTGGCCCTATTTCTTGTCAACCTGGGAAAACTCTTATCCATTCATTAAAGCCCATTATAAGCCTTTTATCTTCTTTAAAACTATCCATAATCCTTCTTTTAAAATTTATACCTCTGTTTCATATACCTCTACTTAACATGCTAACTAAAATTTACTTCTACTATGAGCTGTAAATGTGAAATCTTATATTTAGGCCCAAGTTATAATTATCTCTATGTTCCTAGTATATAGTACTAGAATATAGTAGGTTCTCAATAAATTTATGTTGAGTAGATAAATGAATAAATAAAAGTATATTTTATGTATCCCCAATATCTAATACAACCTCTGGTATCTAAAAATGACTGAATGAAAATAGATTAATCTCAATACCATAAATCAGTTGGTCAGTCAGAAATTAATGAGAACCATAAAGTTGTAACAGCCAATGTCTTTTGAAGCCAAGACCCAAGCAATTTTGGGATATTACTACAAAATAAGGTCAGTTATGTAAGTCTTTTGAGTTTACCCTTTTCTTGACCTATGAGTTTTGATGCTTGAATTTAAGCTCTTCCACACTTCCTATCATTAAATACTCCACAGTGAATATCATATTCAGGTATGTAGTTCTATAAATCACTTTCATTGCCCAAAGTCCTTTTCTAAAAATGTAACTCTGTTGTATATTTCCCCATATGCAGTCTGTCAGGTCAAACTGCAACCCATTTTGTTTTCTTTCAATAAACTCAAGTCCCTGACCTGCCAAGTTCCTTGAAGAAAATGTGGCAATTAGAAGGCAAAACAACTTTTATTCAATTGATAGGTATTTGCTGACAAATAACATTTGTATGGTCTCTGGTTTTCCCTGATGGACCTTGAAAAAAAATTTTTTTTTTTCACTAGTGAGGTTATTTAGAACACTTCAATAATACATTTTTTCTTTTAAAATAGAATAAATGAATCTGGGTGCTCCCTCAGTCCTAGGAGAAAAGCAGCTGATTTAAGAAGCGGAAATAGCCAACCCAATTCTGGAAGAAGCTGCCCAAACCATTTATCCTCTCAGAGAAATATAGAAAGACCTTTAGAAGATATGCATATTGACATTTAGAAGATGCTGAAAAAAAATTTAAAAATGTTTAATATTGAGACTTACAATGTGTTAAGGGTAATATTTATTTTTTTGATTATGCTTAATCATCCTTATGGTTTAGTAACCATAGCTTTGAATTATGTATTTAATAAAATCTTAAAATTGATAATGCTCTATTCAATTTACCATATACTTTTCTTCAAGGTACTGAAAGTATTTTGGAGGACACAGGTAATATTTGTTATCATGAAAAAATATCATTTTAATAGATGACTAGGGTGGTGATAAGGTGAGTTAATTCTATTAGGAAATGGCTGCATTCACAAAAATACATTTGCAGTGTCTCATATTGGAAATTTTAAAGATGTAATTATGGTTCATGATTCCAGAAAGCAAATATCAGTGCATTCTAGTCTCCAGCTATACTGGGCAACCCTTACACTTACTCCCAAAGATGCCTTTTTACAATTCTGTGTCTTGACATGTTGCATTTGTTATACTTGCTATACTTCTTATGCCCACCCTTACAAGCTCCTCAGGCTAAAAGTAAGGATGGGGTAGAAAAAGGAAGATATTTACAAAGTGTTCACCTTCATAGTAGTAAAATCAAAATAATGAGTAAAAAATAGTGCCTATTTTCAAGGAAGAATTGATCTAGTAAAAATATAGTAATCTACCCAATTAAGTGCCCTAACAAGTAATATATACATGAAGAGACATATACCTAATAAAAGAGTAACATGCTAATTAACAGTACCTTTGCAATGCCCACCAGCCAATCAGGAATGAGTATGCAAGTGAACCCAACAAAAATGGTGAGTTAATTTCCATGCATAGATGCCAAGTGGCTGGGGGCAGGATGGGACATTTGCATCATCACGATTGCAACGACACAGGCATCCAGCATCACCCCAGCCATCCTGGGCCTCTGGGTAGTATGGGAAAGCAGAAAGACAGCTTTAGGCCGGAGCAGAAAGGTGGCTCCTCTGTGCCAGCAGCCAGGGAAAGGAAATCTCATTCTTGCATGAATCTTCATAAATCGGGCTTCTAGTTGTTTCATAAACAACCATTTACACAATATTGAGCGATCTCCTATAAGGAAGCACATGGTCCCAGCTGGAACTGTTGTGTCATTAACAAACATGTATTCTCTGCCATGTGCCAGATACAGTGTTTAGCAAGATTTAATTTCTTGTTTAGAATAACTCACAGTCTAACACATGTCATATTATGGAAGCAGAACAGGTTATGCACCTAACTGTTCTTGGCTGAAGCAGGGGAATAAAAAGAAAGGTTTCAAAGTGGAAGTGAATCAATAATAAGATAAATAGAATTCCAGACTTATTGCAAATATCATCCATCTATTCATCTGTTTGCTCTTTTGTTCATTTTCATACTTATTACCTATCAGCCTGCTTTGGGATCAAAAGAGTTCGGTTTCCATTATTATTTCTGTATCTAGGATTTAGTTTCCTCATCTGGAAATTGGAAGAGTAAATGAGAGTACAGGCAAGGCTTGTAAACAGGAAAGAGTAATGTTAATGGTGGTGGTTCATGATTCTTTACCTCCAACTTATGGGTGATTATAAAACTCCAATATTATTTTTGAAAACAACAAAGAATCCATTGATGTGAAAAAGAACATGGGTATTTAAAAATACCTTATTTTTAAAATACAGAGTTGAAATTATAGTTCCAAAACCCTTTGTCATTTATATTTCTGAGCCACAGTTTTCTCATCTGAAAATATTCTTACCGGAAACCTTCCTGTTTTTATGAGAGGATGTATATAAAAATGCTTTATGAAGCGTTAAGCTTTGTGGATATATATGGTGCTGTTATTTATCTCTTGGCTATGATAAATTAATTATATCCAGCTTAGTTTCAACAAAATATTCATTTTCCCTTTATCTCAAATCTTCTATAAATTCCATGCTTTCCAATAATTTCTAGAGACTCTAACTAATGGGTAATTTGTTTTTTCTTACAGGCTTGTTGTAGTAATTCTTTCTTATTTTTTCCCTTGAGAAACTAAACATTTTTACAGGACTTCTTTTCCCTCAAAATATTCTCAAGGGCATTGACTTTGGCAGGCTTCACTTTTCCTTTCAACCCTTTAACACCTCGTGTTATAATTTGGCTTTCACTTTCTTCTATCCTAATTTCCATTTTTTTCTAAACATATTTTCCCTAGTGTTCTGCTGAAGTGGTGATCATCAGTGGTCAGTCTGCAGCAGCACAAACATATTTTTGATTAGTTGATCCTTTGGGTCAACAGCCTAGAGAACTACTATTCAGATGTTCTCACATGCTTATCCAAAACTCCCAATGCAGAATGCTCTTCTTATTTTGATTCTTTTTAAGCATTTTTTTCTAAAACTCAGGACTCTATTGCTCACAATGAAGTTTCCAGTTAGTCTTGCTGGTAAATTTTAAAAGCCATGATAGCTTTTGCATTAGATAAAACAGACTGCCTGCAGAGCAAGACATTTGTATAACCATCTCTGAACTCATCATGTGAAACCTGAGCTTCATGGATTTTAATGGGAAATGATTACAATGGAACTTTGCTAATTCATGTTAGTGATGGAGAGTCCTATTTTAAATTGCTACATTTCTCAGTGATGATTGGAGAAAAGTAAAGAGAATCAAAAGGAACTTAGCTGATATTTCCCTTCTGCTTCAGACTGCATATTCACAAGGGACATTCAAATCACAGCCTCCTTACGGAAAACAAATGAACAAACAAAAACACCTTTAAATCTTAATTAGTAAACACCTTATGGCTATCCCAGCAGATGTATATGGAGAACAAGTTATACATACCACAAATATACTTGCACGAAAGTAAGAAATGCTCTTTTATTATCCCATTTCAAAATGACATCATTTTATTTCCCTACTCTAAATTAATGTGGCATTTCACTGGAAATCAGGTCTCTATTATTATCATTGTTATTTCTTACCATCTCTACTACTATTTCCCAAGCCACTGTCTTCTCACGCTGAATTTTTACAACATTTCCTAGAAGTTCTCCCTGCTATGGCCTTATTCCCTGTCAATGTGTTTTCAATTCAGCAGCCACAGAAAATTCTTTTCAAATTTTATGTGGGATGTCACTTGGTCAAAACCCTCCAAATACCTCCCAACTCACCCAAATTGCAATCAAAGACTTACGATGGCCTCCAAGGCCTTACATGATTACTTGACACCTTTATGCCCCTTTATCGTCTTCCTCTCCCATCTTTCTGCTGTTTCTAGAATATTCCAAAGTATCCTTCTATCTCAGAGCCTGTGAACTTGCTGATTTTTCAGCCTAATATGCCTTTTCCTTAAAAGCTGCATGGCTACCTCTCTCACTTCCTCAATGCTTTACATAGATGCTACCTTCTCAGTTATTTGTCCTCTGATCATTCTATCAAAAATATATCCTATTCTTCTTTTCCATTCTGTCTTTATGTTTAACCATACTACTTATTGGAATTTAATTCGGAGGTCAATAAAAATTTTCGGTTAAAAGAAAGATCCAGGTCATACTATCATTTCTGCAAACAGTCTGTACTAATACAAAAGCAGATAAATGAAAGGTCATGACTGTGTTCTAATAAAACTTTATAAAAGCAGGAAGCAGGGCATATTTAGCTCACAGGGCCTAATTATCTAACACTTGATAAAACATGTTGTATATATATTTACTTATTGTCTCTATGATCTGTTTCTTGCCACAACTTAATGTAAAATTCATGAGGGCAAGGATTTAATCCATTGCTCTACCACACAGCCACAACACAGGTGACACTCAATAAATTAACTGTTGAATAGAAGTTTCTCATTTAAGCATCTAAATCTCAAGGTAACAACTCACATTTTAATAATCCTTTGTATTTTGGCGGGGTCTGTTGTTATTTCTCCTCTTTTATTTCTGATTTTGTTTATTTAGGTCTTCTCTCTTTGCTTCTTGGTGAGCTTCTGGCTAGAGGTCCATCAATCTTGTTTATCCTTTCAAAGAACCAGTTCTTGGTTTTGTTGATCTTTTGAATTGTTTCTTTGGTCTCCATGTTGTTTATCTCTGCTCTGATCTTTACTATTTCCTTCCTTCTGCATACATTGGACTTTTCTTGTTGCTTTCTTTCTAGCTCTACAACTCACATTTTAAATGAGGACAGTAAAATAAAAGGATCTCTGTCTCCATAGCCCAGTTCTTCCTTTTTCTAGAAAATAACCCAAGGGCCATCTGCCATACTCAAAATGATTAATAAAGAAGAAAGAGGTGCCAATATTCAGTTTCCAGATCCCTACTGCTTTGTAAATTCTTGCAATATGTCTGAGCATTCCCTTCCAAATCCTGCCAATTCAGGTCAAACATACCCTGCTATCCTTATTACGGGTGCACCAAGGAGCTGGTAGGCCTAAGATATATGTGTTAATGTGGCTGGGGAGAAATTCCACTCACTCATGAACTACCCAGGATGGGAAAGTTTGTGAGAGACAACAGAGTTTTCCTTTTTTCCATTTAACACACATTTTTGAAAACATGACTTTGCAAGTCTCTTAGAAAGTAGATTATTGAACTGAACAACCATCGTTTTTTTTTTTGTTGTTGTTGTTGTTTGTTTGTTTTATATTTTATTAATTTTTTTTTTTACAGAGAGGAAGGGAGATAGAAAGTCAGAAACATCGATGAGAGAGAGACATCCATCTGCTGCCTCCTGCACGCCCCACAGTGCAGATGTGCCCGCGACTGGAATCGAACCAGGGACCTTTCAGTCCGCAAGCTGACGCTCTATCCACTGAGCCAAACCGGTCTCGGCAACCATCGTTTTATTACCCTCTTTCTAGTGCTTTCTTTGGCAGCCTACTCACAGTCTTTGCCTAGTGGATCTTGGGACCATCTAATATTTTCTTTTTTTTTTAATTAAATCTTTATTATTCAGATTATTACATGTTTCTCTTTTTTTCCCCTCCATAGCACCCTCCACCCAGCTCACACCCCTCCCTCTGCCCTTAGCTCCCCCCCATTGATCTCATCCATAGGTGTATGATTTTTGTCCAGGCTCTCCCTGTACACCCCTCACCCCTTTCCCCCTGAGAATGATCAGTCCACTCCCTTTCTGTGCTCCTGATTCTATTATATTCACCAGTTTATTCTGTTGATCAAATTTTTAACTCACTTAATTTTTAGATTCACTTGTTGATAGATATGTATTTGTTGTTCATAATTTTTTGGCTTTTACCTTTTTCTTCTTCCTCTTCTAAAAGAGTACCCTTCAGCATTTCATACAATACTGGTTTGGAGTTGATGAACTCCTTTAGATTTTTCTTCTCTGTGAAGCTCTTTATCTGCCCTTCAATTCTGAATGTTAGCTTTGCTGGATAGATTATTCTTGGTTGTAGGTTCTTACTATTCATCATGTTGAATATTTCTTGCCACTCTCATCTGGCCTGCATTGTTTCTGTTGAGAAATCAGCTGACAGTCGTATGGATGCTCCATTGTAGGTAATGAACTGTTTTTCTCTTGCTGCTTTTAATATTCTCTCTTTGTCTTTTGCTCTTGGTATTTTAATCATGATGTGTCTTGGTGTGGTCCTCTTTGGATTCCTTTTATATGGAGTTCTGTGTGCTTCCTGGACTTGTAAGTCTATTTCTTTTACCAGATGTGGGAAGTTTTCAATCATTATTTCTTTAAATAGGTTTTCAGTATCTTGCTCTCTCTCTTCTTCTGGCACCCCCACAATTCTGATGTTGGTACGCTTGAAGCTGTCCTAGAGTCTCCTTATATTATGTTCACATTTTTGGATTCTATTTTCTTCTTGCTTTTCCAGTTGAGTGTTTTCTGCTTCTTTATATTCCAAAATTTTTATTTGACTCTTGCCTTTCTCTAGTCTGCTGTTAGGACTCTGTATAATATTTTTTATTTCAGTCAGTGTATGTTTAATTTCTATTTGGTCCTTTATCATCTTTAGTTGGACCTTTTCCATCTCTAGTTGGCTCTTTTGCATCTCCTCTTGGCTCTCGCTAAGTTTATCCAACTTTTCTAGCATATACTTGAAAAACCTTGTAAGCGTGGTTTTGAACTCTATATCCAGTCGTTTTTTCCCCTCCATTTCTTTTGTTTGTGATCCCTTCCCTTGTCTCGGCATTTTCACTATGCCGGGGAAACTTCTGTGTTGAATTCAGCCTTATGATACCAGACTTGCAAAACAGAAGAAGCCTCTGTTGAGCTTGGGATGGGTGGAGTCTCAGGGCTTAAGGGACCGCCTTGCCTTCCATTTGGCCCCGCCCTCCACGGCCCCTGGGTCTCATGTGACTGGGTAATTGCTGGAGCAGTCCTTGTGTATGCGCCTGCAGTGCCTCTAACCACTGCCTTTCCAGCTCCCCTGCGCACCAGGACCACACGAGTCTAGGTCTCCAGGGTTTCGCTCAAAACAGGGGCCCAGTGGACTCAGAAGTGGCACAGTTGGAGGGTCTGTCTCCTGCCCACTCGCGAAAAACAGCGGCACAATCAGCAGTCTATCCTCCGAGCAGCACCATGCATGTGCTCGACCAGACCTCCGATCTTTTGTGACTCCCCTAAATTTCCGTGTACCTCTCCCTTTTCACAGTCCAAACTCCCCCCGTATGAGTTTCGGCTGGATCTGGGGTTTAGTGTCGTAAGATAAGGTGTTCAATGCCATTGGGAGTCTCCGTTTCCCTCCCACCAGAGAAAGCCAGCCAGGTCCTCTGGCACCTGCTCTCTCAGCGCTTGTGTCTCCGTACCTCAGCTTTTTGCAGCTCCTCTGAGTTTCTGTGAGCCCCTCTCTTTCCTTCTAGCTGTAGAACTTACACTCGGCCAGCTTTCCTGTGGTTCTGGATGATGTCCGTTCTGTCTTTTAGTTGTAGTTTTGAAATTGTTGTGTGAGGCAGCAGTGTAGGTGTTTACCTATGCCACCATCTTGGATTCTCTCCACCGTCTAATATGTTCTAAGTGTAATGGCTGGTTGTTTAGAAGACTTTATGTTTCAGGAAACTATGATTTAAATTTATATTAGCGTAACTCTTTAATACCAATGTTTCATTAAAATCATTTTTTAAAATAATGTGTTACAATTTAGATGCTCATCAAATACAATAAGGGACCATAAGATTTACCAGAATTTACTGTGTGCAAAATACATTGATGGATAAGTACCCAAATTAAAACAAAATAAAGCTCCAATTTCCTTCCTATGTAACTGCAGAAGGATAACATTTGAGTTGAAAAATCATGAAGGGTTTGAATTTCACCTTTGTCTTTTATGTACAGATAAAAAAAGTGAGCCCCAGAAAGGATAAGCAATCTCCTAATTCATAAAGAATTTCTGTGGTTGGGAATAGGGAACACACCGACTTGAAAAAGTTGGAGATTATTTTTATAGAATAGCATATTTGCATAATACATTTAAAATAGAATAATTTGGCATCTAATAAAACCAAAAGTAAGAAGAGGCCATAGAGAACAATTACTAGTTTGCTAACAACTGAAAGTTACATTACTCTCTTTTAACTATGGTTTATTTACATTCTACAATAGGAAAATGGATGATTTGAGAATCCACACAGTACAATGCTTCTGATCACAGGCTCTGGATCCAGCAGCTTGGATTTGAATGAAAGTTTCAATACTCAATAGCTGTATGATCTTGGGCAGGTTTCTTAATCTCTCTGTGGCTCAGTTTCCCTACCTGTAAGGCGAGGATGATAATAGCTTCTACTTCCTGGAGTCATTGTGAGAATTAAATGTGAAACACTTAGAAGAGTGCTGGCACACGATAACTACCAAACACTATTATTATAGTCTAAGGAGGGTGGACTGCACAGTTTATGTGGGGGTGTTCAGAGGGCTTTTGTACTTTTCCCTCAAGGCAGTTTTGGTCCCCTCCTCCTTTGGAGATGCTAGGAGGCAGTGAAGTGCCTACAAACATTAGAAATAGCTGAGACAGAAATCATATTTTCAGGCACCAAATTCAGTTATCTGCAGACATATTTCCATCCCCTGCCACCCTTCCATGCCAGCAAGAGCAGAAGAAACAGATCTGCCTGCATCTCTAGCCTTGGCTTAACTTGCATAGTCTAGCAAGCAATGAGAAAGGGATAGCTTTGCTAAGAAAGATGGCTAACCTTTATCAATAAACTGATTAAATGCAAGCATAAAATAAAATTTATTTTGAATTATTATAGGGGAGAAATGAGTAAACTTACTTATTAGGGCCTAATGTAGTCACATTAATTCAAGTTAGTAATTATCAGTTTCCATTTTTTATTTTAACCATTGAAGAGGTCTGACTCAGCAGAGTTGGACTGACTGAAATAGATTTCCCTCCATGAAAAGTAAAATCATGTATTTAGATAAAGTAGCTTCTGCCAGGACATCATTTATAAAAATCCGACCTGCTTTTCTATAACATGACGTAGGTTTTACACAAACAGAAGTAACAACATGCAGAAATAATTTAGTCACTCAAGATAAAAGAGTAATATTTGAAAGTTTTCTTTTTTTTTACATTTTGAGAGTGTTTTCCCTGAATTATGTGTAATTCATAAATTTGGCTTGATTTCTTTTCAATATGTATAACAGTTTTTGAATGCTTATTACATGTAGGTCCTCCACCAATCATTTAAAAAATCACTTTCTTTAATTTTCACAATGCCCCTGCCACATTTATTAGATGAGGGATTAAAAGAAATGAAGAACTGGGCTCGAAAAGGCCAAAATATGGAATTAAATCTACAAGTGCTAACTTCATACTTCACACTTCTAACTCTTTATTTGGCAAAGCTATGCTTAAGTTCCCATTTCACTCGCATTCCTGATGTGCCATAATTCACCCATTTTAAAAAATTACTATGAGATAACTTCTCCTTCCCTCACTCTCTCTTTTCCCAGATGTCACCTACACAAAACTATTCTGGCCTAGTGATCTGACAAAATCATCTCCACTTGCATTCAGAGGTAAAGCTTAGCACTGCCCATAGGTACCTCTGCTCTGCACTTCTATTAAAAGATCAATGTCTTTCCATTCTGTTCTGTGTACTATCCCATACATTTTAGATTTTATTGTACTGTAACCAATCGATTGACATATCTGAGTGCCTCTTAAAAGAGGGGCATGTCTTTAGATATCTTTAGGAACTCAGTAGCTAGCACAGTGTTAAGCACACAATATGCCCTCAAGAGATGTATTTGAATACATGGGTGATTAAGATAATATTTGTTATACTTTTTTTTGTTTGTTTTTCAATTAAAGTTCCTACACATGTTTATTAAGTTCCCGAAACAGTGCCATCTTCCACCATTAGGAATAGAAAGTGTGTCTTTCACACCCCCTCAGGGAGTAGAACTGACCGGTCTGGCATCAAACCAAAGTGGTGATTACACATGATGAACAGGAAGACTGTCCATTATTAACAGGATCTTAAAAGATCGTTTCTTATGAATTACTTCATGCTAATCACTTTATAACTGTTATCTTTAAGATGGTCTTTTTTCCATGTTTTTTTTTTATTATAGATGAGAAAACTGAAACTTGGCAAAGTAAATGAATCATCAAGTCACACAGTAGAGCTCAGAGACTACCTCATATCTCTCTGACAAGATCATTTGGTACTAAATTGTATTCCGTTTCTGGCTTTTCCCTCAGTTATGGTGAGCAGCATTTGCTGGTGGTGACCACATGGTTGCCAAGGAGCTATAATAGCAAAAGGTCCCCTGGTTCATAGGTTCCATGGTATTACCTTTGGCATTGCTCATGCTAAGTAATTTTCTGTTATTGAGAAAACACAGCTTATCACTTCTGGGAGACACAGGTCTGTAGTCCATGGGCACAGTTGCATCTTGAAAGGGAGGTTTTATCCCTCCTCCACTTCATCCCAAGGGCTGATGTGACATGGCCTGAATGTTCTAGCAGTGGTTAGAATTTAAATTAGAATATTATGTGCATAATTTGTTGGCTTTCCCTACAATTTGATTACACTTAAAAATTAGAAGGTCATCAGAGAAAAACAAGAAAATAAATTTCTCTGTGAGGGAATTGTGACTAAAGTAATTTTTCTTGATATATTGATGAATGGTGTATAGTAGGTGAAAAAAAGTGGCAGATGGCATTTTTTATTTCCTTAATTTATTGACATGAGTGCCCTCCAGCCTCCAAAGAACCTTCATCTGACAGAAAATAAACAAAATTTCAAAGAAAATGGTAACAGAATACAGGTGCTATATCCAGTGCTGAAATAAAATAGGAACCACACAATAAACAGCAAAATTCCTCCTACAAAGCGTACAATAAATAAAATATCAAAAGCACAAACAGAATAACTCAATTAAATGAGTAAAGTTTCAGTCTTCCCCTTAAGAACATAAATATTATTATTTATTAGTTATACAGTGCTCTATATGGGCATGACTTTATATCCTAGGTTGAATAACACATGAGAGAAAAATAATTATTCTGTATAATTTCTGTTTTAGGGACACATTGCAAACAGGAGAAATGCATAGGCTTTTTCACATGAAGAAAAGCAATATACTGGAAACAGTTCAATGACCCCTTTGTAGAGAGGATAGTTTCTAGTAGGTTTTGCAAAGAAGAGAAATTCAAGGTCAGAACTGATTGGGGTTTGCATTACTGAAACAACCATTAACATGGTGAATTAAAACATGGTGATTAGCAGGCCTGATTAAATTGCCAGAACTTTCCAGTAGCCACTAGTTGAATTCCTTCCCATCTTTCTTAATTTTAGCATTTGTCTCCTGGTAGATCAGATCTGAAATGTTTTTCTAGGCACTCCTGGAAGCTCAATGTAGAACTTCTCCAACAATCTCATAAGCATTGAATTCACCGTATAAAAATCTCCTTGGGTTTGAAATATTTTGAGTGTTTTCTGTACATAACAAAGACATGTACATGTTAAAGATGTCTTATGAATAAAACTATTTTATTCTATTGTTCTCCTTTTGTACTGAAAGTGTTATTTTAAAAATGCCAACATCTAAAATATACCACAGTTTTCCTAACCCAGGTTTGAAATACCTTTATTTTCTATCATTGAGCATGCAAAAATAAGGCTACAAACAAAAGCCTTCTTTCCCAATACTTAAAGGAAAAGATAAGAGAAAAAAGGCAAGTTAAATGCCAAAGGTAGTCTCTCTTGGGGGAAAATCTATTTGAATAATTTAAGAAATCCTTAATTGAATAAGTCTCAATGAAAAAAAAATTGAGAAGAACAGTAAAATATCTTCTAATTAGACCATTAGTGATTATTAGAAAAAATAAATTTTGGTTTCAGAGGTAGAGTTGAAATTGTTTTTGACATGATATCCCACAGTATATCATATCATCCATTATAATGTCAGTAATAATGGGCTAATCAAACAATAATAAAGAGCAGACACTTTCCCAACTATTTAATTCTTATAATATTGCAATATTTGAACAGTGATAAAAGGCAATAGCTATTGTGAATAATGTAAGCTGTACTTTAATGACACAAATATCTGACCCTACCAAGTTTTGCACATTTTACTTAAAATGGCTAAAATATTCAATTGATTCATCAGAATTTTCATCAAATATTTTTACCCCTAAAATATTATATACTATTTAGTAACTCTCATCAATGTTACTGGTAGGTTATAGATTCATCTCTGGACAGGGCTACTTTTGTGGTAAGTTTGTGCCTAATTTTATGATCAGTAAACAATACTAATGGAAGGAAATGTAGTATATTTACAATTATAGTATATTTAAAAATAAATTTGGTGAGGAAAGATAGTATAATGGGATGCTTTCTGGATGTAGTGTCAAAGATTCATCAGGGTTCTATACTTAGAATTACAAATTTGGTAAATCATTTAACCTTTCTAAATTGCAGTTTCTATCTCTGAAATATGGGAATCTAGCTAATTCCTTTTTATTTTTCTGATTAAATAAGACACTGTAAGTGAAAGTTATTTGTGAGGCATAAAGGTCATAGAAATGATAAGTATCAGTTTTATTGTACCTTGAAAAGGGAAATAAAGAACAAAGAGGTACATTATCCCTATCCTAAAGGGATTTAAATCTACTGAAATGGATAGAATTAACCTAAATTGTTTGACTAATATTTCATATAAAGAATGATGAAGAAATTGAGGTTGCTGAAATTAGAGAGAAATACTAAAGAGAGATTCAATTGCTATTTAAAAAATATTTGCAAGTTGGTAAAATAGAATAAGGAGTTGACTTCTCCTTTAGTGTTTCAGAGGCTTGATACATTAATTATCTTCTGATCAGAACTTCCACACTGTTAAATAGATACTGTAACTTTCTATCCATGGAGACATATTAGCTACACATGCTAAAAAATAGAATAAAATATTTTATAGGTATGGGCATTTAAGTCTTCTTCCAACTTTAAAAGTGCATAATGCCTTCAAATATGTATGTTGAGTAATATCAAAACAGCAACATTTGTTCAGTTTTATTGAGTATCTATATTTTAGTATAAGTTAATTATTCTATATAATAAAGAGGTAATATGCACATTGACCATCACTCCAACACCTAAGAGGCAGAGTTGAAATTGTTTTTGACATGATGGGACCCATGGGACACAAAATGGCTGCCACAAGATGGCCGGCAGGGGAGAGAAGTTGGGAGGGACCAGGCCTGCAGGGGAGGACAGTTAGGGGTGACCAGGCCAGCAGGAGATGGAAGTTAGGGGTGACCAGGCTTGCAGGGGATGGTAGTTAGGGGCAATCAGGCCAGCAGGGGAGCAGTTAGGCATCAATCAGGCTGGCAGGGGAGTGGTTAAGGGGTGATCAGGCTGGCAGGCAGAAATTGGCAATCAGGCATGTGAGTGGTTGGGTGGCACCAGTCCTAGATTGTGAGAAGGATGTCCCAGTAGGATTGGGCCTAAACAAGCAGTCAGACATCCCTTGAGGGCTCATAGATTGGAGAGGGTACAGGCTGGTCTAAGGGACCTCCCCTCACCTTGCACAAATTTTCATGCATCAGGCCTCTAGTTTTACATACAAGCAAAAAAGTAAAGCACGCAAGTTGATTTAAAGAGACATTATTTGGGCAAGCTTTTTTTCTCTTTATAAATTGAAAACCAAAAGAAAAAACACATACAAAAAAACAACCAAACAAAATAAAACTCTACCCTTTATTTAGAATATATGATTTCCAAAATTCAACTAAATGTCATCTTTAAGTAGTAAAATTCTACATGTGTTAGGAATGATCTATTGGAAGTAAGGGACACTGATGAGAAGATAATTTGAAAATAATTAAGGTGCTTAGATTGCCTTTGAAAAGAAATGATGATGAAGTCCATTCTGAAAAAGAATTGCATGCAGAGAAACATCAGATTAGAAAGCAGTGGTAAAGTGAACACATTTTTGAGTTGTAGAAGTTTAACTTGATTTGGAGAATCCAGATTTGTGGTTATAAGTTAATCACTATGAATACCTAATTTACCAAGTGAAGGTGTATACAAGTCACAATAGAAATTGGTAGAGGAAAGGGCTCAAACTAGTCACATCAAGACAAATACCATAGAATTCATTAAGGAGAGAACATTGAGGCTGAACCACTGAGGAAAGAATTCATGGATTTGATGAATTATCCTTGTCTTCAATTTGGAAAGGCTACCACTATTTGAGCACAACTATTTGCCAGGTTGGGAAAGATCTAGGATTTTGAGGCATTTTGTACAATTTTGGTGCTCCTCTGTAATAAAAATAATACAAAATTAGAAGAATAAAATTCAGACAGAGAATTACAAATTTGTAATACCTGATAAATATAATAAACACCCAAACCCCCAAAATATAATATTTTATTATTTAAATGTCTGACTCACATACACACATAGGAAGGCAGGAGTTTTTGTCTGGTTCATTCCTCCTCAGTCTTTATGTTTTAGCATAAACATTACCTTTTCTCATAATTTGTGTCTTTTACCAGTTTTTACTTTATATGAAGGCAGGATCTTTCTGTGTCTTGTTTATAGATTAATATTTAGTATTGAATAGACTTCCTAGATTAAAATAGTGGTTAAGTAAATATTTGATGAGAGATTAAATATGTGAGAGGAAAGAATTCCAAATGAAATTAGGCAAACTAGTTATTTAAATCAATTGATGCAAGTCTCCCAAATCTGAATTTTATATGGAAAGAAACTGGTACAGATATTTTAAGAAGATATGAATGATTGTAAACTAGACAAAAAAGTCCTAGAATATAGTGCCATGGTTTTAAATAAACCTTACCAGAAAATGTACCAAGCTAAAGTAATTAATTACCTTTCCAAAATATTGGGAAACAGACAGTCCATAAGGGAAATGCAATTGGACTCATACTTATTTACTGTTAAGGGGTAGTCATTGCTAGATAACCTTGACAGTGCCACATCAGGCTCATTTTCAGGTAATAGAGCAGTATGGTGGCTAAAAAGGTAGCATAGATTGGGAATTTGCCCAGACAATATTTGTATAGGTAAATATTAAGACATGATAATAAAAATTGGGAATATATGTTCAACTCCTAAGAATATAATAGCTCTAAGCTATATTTTGATTTCCTTGTTCATCCCTTTTACTTAATAGGCAAGAACTATCAGTATTTTTTCCAATAATATATGATATGTAGCAGTAGCTTTAATATATATTAATGGATTCCCCAAGGTCTTTTGTAGTTGCATAAAATATTTCTATGAAGTATTTGTCATAAATTTAGCACTCTGAATATACCAGAACTGAAAAAAAACCCACACACACACAGCTTTAAACATTTTTAAATCTAGGAATGTTATATTGACAAAGACCTATTACAAAAGGCTACAATTTTAAAGGATTAATTTAAATATAAGGAATTAAAATAGTTCATGCATACTTATATTAGTTAAAGGAACATTCAATAGATTATTCCCTGCTTTTGGCAAAACAGCAGATTAGTTAGATCACCAGTGGTCAAAGAATATTTAGAAATTGGATGAAGATATATACAGCTTCAGACTAACCATATATTAAAATGGCCTAAATTAAATTTGTACTTTATTTGCACCACACTTAAAGCTTTGTTAGAGTGAGGGGGTGATTAAGTATAGCTGCCTGTTATTTTTAATTCCAGAATTTTGTGTTGTACTGTCTTAAAAATTAGGAATAATTTTACTATTCATTCTTACTCTTGTGAAATTATGCTTGCCTAGAGCTAGGTTGAAAAATCACAGGCCTATGCATGTGACTATTATCTGGCTCTATAAGTGCCTTTTTATTCATTCAAATCTGTGTGCTCAAATTTGAGTTCATATCACAGTCATGCAATGTTTTTTAATGAATGTGCTAACCTGAAGGGGTGAATGTTCAAAACACTGGGGAGGCAACATTCACCCAAAATGCAATAAACTAACAGATTTTGTATCTGCCTTGCCTAAGCAGGGTCTTGAAAATTCACCCTGAAGCCTGGAATATTTTGTTTGTAAGAATCTCAGCTTTCATAGGAACACTTGGGGATAAGAGTGTCATGAGAAAAAAGTCTAATAGAAGTTAAATTCTATAGCAGAATTGCATTAAGTAGAAGAACCATCCAGTAGTTCTCAGTCTTAGATATCTTTCTCCAACATATGTCAAGATTATCAAGTACTTGACTATTTCTCATCAATGTTTCAGTGACTTGGAAGTACAGAATATATAGTATAAAGTGCCATTTATATAAAGCCTTACAAAAGTAGTGACATATTATGCTGAGATATGAAAAGACATAGCCATTGTAAGTACCACGAGAAAAGTCAAAATAAAAGTGACTGACTTAGGACTATACAATTTTTTTATGCAGTGTCATTGGTTTTTCTGGTTGCTTATGTTCATTCTGAACCCAGAATGCATATTGAGCAGCCCTGTCAGTTGCAGACACACTACCCACCTTGTACATCTGTTGCAAGTCATGAGACAATATGCTTTATATTGGCATGCCACTGCATGACAAGTTAAACTAATTTGTATAAACAAATAAGAACCTAACAGACTTTGAAACCAATAATGAAAGCTTTAAATCACATTACCTTCTTTTCTGGCAATAAAATAGCTTTTTTTTAAAAAAAAATCAGATTTAAATGTATGTTCCTTTTATTTGTTTTAGAATAAACTTATTTTCTATACTGCCCATAGAGGGTTCTTGTTTTCATAAGGTTTCATTCATGAATTAAAATTTCCATGAACTTGAGCTCTAATGATCTTTTAGTATTTGTGTTTGAGAATAAGGGAGATACCAATTTATCCTTTCTGAAAAGAATTATGTTAAGTATTACTCACAGCAGATTCTCTTACTATTGCTTACACAGAATTAAACACTCTCTGCAATACTAACCTTGGGTTTTTTGTCTACGAAATCTATATAGTATTTTGGCCAAGTCAATGATAAAATGAAAATAAAAATAAATGGTGGAAAACATAAAATATCACAAAACTAGTGAAAAACTATAGTATAGTCAACTGTTAAAAATTTTCTGAATTGATCTGATGATAATTAAATAATTAAATATTGCCTCTAATTTGCTTTGAAGAGGTGTGGCATCTGGAAAACCAATGATGATTCTTTCTAAGTACACTTAAGTGGTATACTGTGATTTTTCTGAGATGGTTTTGATACATTCTGCTAAATTAACTACTTGTCTTTTTAAGCTCTATGGTTCTCTAAGATATGGTTGTATGGATTGTTCTAACAACTAAGTTTGTGTTATAGACATGAAAGCTGCTAACCAAATGTATCTGTGTCAAACCAGTTACAGAGGGCTCAGGACTCAAAATGAGCAGAGGGAAGTGTTATCAGTGGAGGTGATGTGTGTCACTTCCTGGTTGGTCTAAAGCAGGAGTGGGAGACCTTTTTCTGCCAAGGGCCATGTAGCTATTTATAACATCATTCACTTTATATTTATGTTATTTTAAAAAGCTCTTAGATTTATTGAATGTCGAGTCCTGCATGTGGTTGCCTTAGAAAGGACAGACTAAATGAATCTGAGAGACCTCCTTACTCAGCATGCAGGCTAGACATTCCCACCCCAGCTCTAAAGCATTCTCTCTTTTCTCTCCAGCATAGTATCATGTTCAAACCGGTGGTTGCTCTGTTTTCGTGGATATGTGTCTCTGATGAAAGATCCTCAATGTAGCACAACTCACATAGAACATGAACGAAAAATAAAACTTGGTTATTGTAAGCCACTGAAAATTAAAGGTGTTAAAATATTGCAGTGCAATTTATTTAGCACCTTCTGACAAATACAGGCTGTATTCAGTTCAAATTTCAGTAACATACTTCTGGCCACACTGCTGAGAAAGCAGTTTGTATGAACTTAGAACAAATGTAGGTAATGATTTATGGTATCTAAGATTTTGCGGGTACAATAAACCAGCACTACCACTAGTTCTCATTCTTGTTTGCTCCGATGTGCACATTGTTGTCTCTTCTTTGCTACTTCATTTCTTCTGTATTCTCTTCTTGAAAATGCTTTAGGAGATTAGTGGAAGCTGGGCTACCCTTAGACTTCACAAATGTTTTACATTCAGACAAAATCACCTGCATTTTATGATTCAGACATACTTTTTATTTCTTGCTTTGCCTCCTTAATTCTTTTACATTCTTAAGCTGTAGAAAAGGCAAATAGATTATTTCAAGATTTTGAACAAAAAATAAAATCAGAAGCAGGTGTTATCAGCAGAGTTTTAATGCAAGCATTTACCTACTTATCCAGAACAACATGTATGTTTATAAAGAGATTTGAGCTTCAGACTAAAAAAAAGTTAAATATAAACATAAATATGTGAAGTATATAAACCTATAGCAAAACATTATTTCTAAGTTTTTTTTTGCAGTGTGGAGAAGCTAAAATATCTGCTAATGAGAAAAAAAAAAACTACAACATTTTTAAAAGGATAAATTTTATTGTAGTATGGGTTAGAGAAAAAGTTTTGGAATAAGATCATTAGGGTAAGTCCCTGATATAAAACTTTCTTACTATATGACTCCATATCCTGTCCATTAATAAATATATATGAATTATTGCCTCATTTATTTTAAAATATGGAAAAAATGACATCTACCTTATTAATGCACACGGTACCTGTATACAATTAAGCAAAAATATATAAAGACACTGTGTATATTTCAAATAATCTGCATATACATATGCAAAATTATCATACTTCTCATGCCTCCATTCTCAGTCAATGGAAAATACTATTTGAATAAGATGGGTAATGCCACTAGTGAGTCAAGCCATGGTGGGTGTTACTGTAATAGTTCATATTCATCATTGCTATGGTTGAAAATGTGCATTTAGTTGAGGTTGAATAGTTCACATCAAAACAAAATCTCATTTGTATGACAGAAAATGTTGTGTTAGGCTTTGAATATAATCCAAGACACTCAAGACAGTAGCAAAATTAGGCAAATGGAAAAATCAGAATAAAAAAGGCATTTCTCATACTTATTTGCTTCAAAGAATGCTCTGATTTTGTTAATTGCCTCAAAGAGTGCTTCGATTTGCTATTTTCTGCAAACAGTATTCTAATCTAGTTTATCCTCTGAGTCACAGCTGTGTTCAAGTATCCTAATAGATTTGGTGCATGCTGAACTATTTTTCTGCAATTAATTCACTTGGTTATTCATGTGAAATTATTTATACCTATTTAGAACTAAATTGGAAGCTATTTCTTATGAAGTCATTAATATAGCTTTTAGATGACATTAATTTGCTCTTAGTACCTCTGGTATAAGGATCTCAAAGCACTTTATGAAAATACATATTTAATGGAAGGAAAAAGAAGACTGAACACTGTATTCAGGAATGATGTACAAGATGCAAAATAAAAGTTTATCTTTATGTTTTAGTGGAAAATAGTTGTTATCTTTATCTTCTACAACCTCCAATTTCTCATTTTATTCCCATGTCTAGTAGGTTTGTGGGTTTCTGTTTTCTTTAACCACAACCCTGTTGACCAATCTCATACTTACAAGCCAACACTGACTGATTCTTCTGCCTTATGATGTATCCTCTCCATTATTATTTCTTGCCTTTTAAATGTACCAATCTAATATTATAATTTGCCTGCTCTTAAAAATATTGAAAACATGTAAATTACTTTGACTGAAGTAGGTTGAAGCTGCCAGGCCTGCTTTTTAAACATGATAGCTTTCTAGAGGTCCAAGTGTCTTCAATTAAAAGATGCTAAATACTAGAAAGTTGGGTTTTCATTCATCACCATAACATCACAAGAAAATGTCTCGCAAATATTGATTGCTGAGGAAACCTTTGGTTTCCATAGCATTTATTTCTTCTGTAAAATGTACCTTTATTAAATCACAAAGACAAATATGAATAAACTGGTAAGCTTTAAAAACGACTTTGTAGTAGATACCACTTCATAAAGTCTTGAGAAAAATAAAGTCTAGCCCAAATTTGTCATCCTCCTCTCCGCTATGCTTATTTGCTTTAATTATGCTGAAAAGCCAGTCTCTGTTTTAAACCATAATTAGAATATTCTATATTATCTTTATGAAGTTGTCCTGATCCAGAAGTGTCCACTAAGTAAAGGTAGTTATACTGCCAAGTTAGAAATTTCTTATTTAGTCTTAATCTTTCTTCATTTGTTTATGCTCTGATATTGCCACTCTCTATAGTTCTCAATTTTTTAAGCTAATAACAATAACACAAAGCTTTTTTTGGAGGGCATTATTTTAACATAGTAACCCCCTCCCCCCAAAAAAAACACACAAGTAATTCTTGAATATAATTTTTTTTCCTTTGAACTTTCTAATACGATTCTAACCTGTTAGTATTATATGATTCTAAGCTAGGAATATGAGAAACAAATCAGTTCACTATCCATTGCTAAGTTAATGATAAATATTAAAAGTATTTCAGAAGGTGAAGCATAGACAACAGTGAATAAGAAAGATCTTAGGAGAAATTGGAAATTTGAATTAGACTTAAGTGGGCATTTCTCTATAGTTTTTAAAATGAATATATAACAATTCATTCATTCATTCATTTATTCATTCATAGCAAGCAATATGAGGATCTTAGATGTAACTGAAAGTTACATAGAAAGACAGTAGGAATGAGGCTTGTATTCCAGCTGCAGTGGAAAGCTCACAGGTTTGAAATCCCTGACTATAAATAGTATGTGGAGGATGGGAAGACAATAAATTGCTATAGGCCAGAGTTTCATTTGGGATTTATCATGTAATAAATGGGAAATAAAGCAATGCTTTTATACTGAACAAATTTGAGAATAGAGAGGTTGAGGAATTTAATGGGATAAACCAGCTTTAGAATATACATGCTACCTGCATTTTGGAGACCAGGATAGGTTGACTAGAGACTTAGAGAAAGTATAACCTATAGAAAGAAGTTTTCAGAGTCCAAAAAAGAGATAACAACTATGGCAGTAATAGTGAAAACAGAAACATCATGTACAACTCTAGCAACAATGACTGCGCAGGATAAGGGGTAAAATGTGAAGTGGCGAATGATAAAAGAACCAAAACAATTTCAAAACAATGCTAGCATAGCAGAAAGAGACAAACAAACTAATAATAATCAAGAGAGCCAGCTTTACCTAGGGGAAAAAAACAAAACAAACAAACAAACAAAAAAAGCAGCAGGGGATTGGAAGTAGCTACATAAGGCCTTAGAAGGAGTAAGGACAATAATCAATAATAGTGACTGTATTGGTTTGATAGGGCTACCAAACCAATTACCACAAACTGGTGACTTAAATAATAAAATTAACCATCTCACATTTCCAGAGGTTAGAATTCAGAGATTGAGATGTCAATAGGTTTTCAAGGTGTTTTGGAGGCCTTACTTCTTGGCTTGTAGATGATTATCTTCTATCTCTGTCTCTCCTCTGTGTCTGTGCTAGTCCTAATCATCTCTTCTTCTATGGACACCAGTCATAGGAGATTATGCTTCAACTTCATGATGTCATTTGACCTCAATTATCACTTTAAAGACCTATATCCAAATACAGGTACACCTCTTGTTATTGTTCTACACTTTATTGTGCTTCACAAGTGTTGTCTGTTTGACAATGGAAAGCAAGACTAATGGAGTGGATCCAGAGACAAGGAAGCAAGGAATAGAGTGCATAATCTCAGAGAGAAGGTGGGGGATGGTGGGTGGGTAGGAAGTGATAAACCAAAGAACTTGTATGCACACATGTATAACCCATGGGCACAGGGTACTGAAGGCCTGGGATGGGGGGACAAAAAGGGACATATGTAATACTTTCAACATTAAATATTAAAAAGAAAAAGAAAACAAGACTCTTCACCAGCACAAAGGTTGAATCCCTTCATTGTGACATTTGCTTTTTTATAGTGGTCTGGAAGTGAACCTGCAATACCTCCAAATCATATTCTTAGATACAGAGGGTTAGGACTTCAACATGTAATTGTTGGGGTGAGGAGCACAATTCACTGGTGACAACCAATAAAGTAGAATAGACAAAAGAGTGGAATTGTCATGGTGTTAATTTACTATTTATACTTTTATAATAATATACATTACTTTTGTAAGATGAAGACAATAAGATAAATGATGAACAAAAATAGACCCAGAGACACAGAAACAGCTGTCAAATCTCAGAGGGAAGGCAGGGAAGGATGGAGTGGGGAAAGGGATCAACCAATGAACTCATATGCATATGTACATAACCCAGGGACACAGACAATAGGGTGGTGAAGGCTGGGTGGGGAGTTGGAGAGGGCAATGAGGGGGGGAAAGGACATATGTAATACTTTCAACAATAAAAATTTATTTTAAAAACAGAAAAAAATGGGGGAGGGGTTATTTACCTCTGCAGATAGCCTGAGATATCCAAGGTATAAGGACCTAATCCTTTATGAAGGTGGTCTCATTAAGTTTTATATTATAACTTAAAATATATATATATAGTATACCTTGAACTTTATTTAGACTTCCTGTAGTTATATCAATGTAATCATTTACTATTGTGCTGTCCCTAACTCATATTGGAAATGACTCCCAAATCATCCTCTCCTAATAATTTCAAACAATAGGAAAAATCCATTCTGACTTTTATTGGTGAGTAGAGAATAAAAAGATAGTTGAATGAATTTTTAAATTAATAAATAATCTAAAATCTATTCTGGCCAATTTTAGTAGTCAATGGATTCATTTACACTTTAAAGGAATACTAGAATATATAAATTTATATTTGCTTTCCTTATAAAGTTGTTTTGCAAAGATTATCCATCTCTGAATAAAGTCCTCTGTTTATGCTTCCCAGCAGTTGTTTCCACTTTGACATAAATTAGAATCACTTGGAGGGCTTGTTAGACTATTGCTGGACCCCATCCTGAGTTTCTTATTTGTAGTTTGTAGAGTAGCCTGAGATTTTTCATTCTTAGTAAGTTCCCAGTAATGTTGATATTGCTGGTTCAGAAACCACTCCGTGAAAACCTCTGCGCTACAGTCATATTTGCAACTAAAAAAATCAAATTAAGCCATTTCACTTTGAAAAAAGTGTTTTTCAGAATGAAAATATATAGTTTTGATTAAATAAATTCATTTAAGTCACCATTATGAATGATGAGAAACTAATGGAAATAACCATGACATGCATGGTATCTAAGAGGATATGAAATTAATCACTGCTATCTTCACCAAGAACCAATTGAAGAGATGAATAACTAGAAGTCAGTGTGCATTTAAAGTATTTGTTGTTTGACCATGTGTCACCTTAGTCTTAGCCACATTAGTGTGAGGACAATAAAATCAATATCATAACTAACAGTGTATTTCTCTATTAAGTGCTATAGATGTCTTATAATTTTATAAATAATAATTTTATAAATAATAAATGTCTCCATTACCAGACAGAAATGTCTGAGATTTAGAACACAGTGCTAAAAGCTTAAAAACAGCAACAGGTGTTCTATATGTACATTCTATTAGCCATCAAATAAATTTTAAAATGTGTAAAGGGAGAGAATGTGGAGAAAAAAGAACACTCATGCACTGCTGGTGAAAATGCAGACTGGTGCAGCCAAAGTGGAGAACAGTATGGAGTTTCCTCAATAAACTAAAAATGGAACTTCCATTTGATTCAGTGATCCCACATATAGGAATATACCCCAAGAAACTAGAGGGAGAGATTAAAACAAAGGACTTGTATGCACACATATAAGCCTAACCAATGGACATAGAAACTGGGGGAGGGGGGCCCAGGAGGAGGGAGTGAGGGCATGAGTTGGGAGGGGGGGCAATGGAGGTTAAGGACACATAATCAATAAAGAAAAATAAATAAATTTAAAATATTTTGAACATACATACACAAAAAAGGATGATGAGTGGTGAGAGGTATTTCTGTTGCCTTTGAATGAGGCTAAGGGCTACTGTGAGGACAAGAGATGACTCTTACCAAATCCTATTCATCAATACATAAAGAAGACTGATATAAAATACATTGGCAGCCTTTAAGGAGTTAATATCTAAGAAAAGAGAATTGTTTTAAGAAACTAAGCTTGCCTTTAAAGAGATGAGAATTACCAAAAAGTTGGCTCAAGCCCAGCTATTTTTAGGGAGGCTAATCAACCACAAGAGACATTTATGGAAATGTGGATTTTTCTGATGAACCTTATGCTGACACTATGGATGGAGAGATAATTAAATGCACCATGGTAATTACAAAGCAAACTCTTGCTCAAGAGTTTAAGATCCCTAAACATACAAAAAGTTCTAGTTTGTCAAGAGTTTTGAAGATTCTTTTTTCTGTATAGAAAATGTCTTAATTTTTTGCTCTTTATTAAAGCTTTTAATCATTTTTTTTTAATCCTTACCTGAGGACATTTTTTCCTATTGATTTTTAGAGTGGAAAGAAGGGAGAGATATCGAAAGAAATAAACATGGATGTGAGGGACACAGCTATTGGTTGCCTCCTTCAAGCACCACAACCAGGGCCAGGGATTGAATCTGAAATTAAGGTATGTGCCCTTGACTGGAATTGAACCCTAGATCCTTCAGTCTGCAAATTAAGTGGCTAGGGCACATTTCTTTTTTAACAATATTTTTCCTAATTAAATGTATTTATTGTTCATATTTCAAAGAAGAAATGCTGCATTTTGAAGTGCAGTTTGTATGACCTTCCTAAGTTTAATACAAATATTATTTTATTCTATTTAAAAGTAAATTTCTAAAGATAAAAATGATATTCTCAATTACCCAAAATAATTCTATAAAAATATGTGCAAACTGTGTGTTAGCAGAAGAAAGTTTCTTTGTTGATGTCTTTTCCTTTGTTGTTCTCTGGTCAAATTTAAGATAACCTTTGGTTCTAGATGAATTTTCTGTTTGCAAACATTTATTTATTTACTCCTTTGAAATGAGCTCCCAATATTGTGATAAGATAAAAAACCTTATAGTTTCAATGAAGCTTTTAAAAGTACTCTTATACCCTCTGGTAAAATACTATTTTGCAGCCTCCTACCAAGATAACCTACTACCTTCAATTCTGGCTGTATGCATAAATATTTTTCTTCTTCCCTAGAAATGTAACACCTCAAGAAAAGGTAAAGAGCATTGGACAAAGGCTCTATGCTTTCAGCTATTAGCATTTTCCTTAACACCTCACATCTTCTTGCTACAGGGAAGAATAAGTAGTAGAGGGGCCTGCTGCTTAATTATTAATATTCATAAAATTTAGGTTAGAATTAAAATCTTGGAGTTCTGTGAGAATGATAGGCGACATATCCAGTAAATATAATAACAATGGCAAATGCTCAGAATATTGAAAGAGAGATGTTGTTCTCATACATGACAAGTTTATTTTATGGACTCAACTTTCCTTGGTATCTCACTCACACTTTTTATCTAAAAAGAATTCTCAAGAGAATTCTGTTCAATTAGAATCATTCCTACATTGCAGCATGTTTCAAAAAAATTTATCCTCTAAAAATTATATAGATAACAGGATCCCTAACTATGCAAATGTTTTATGAAAAACTTTTGTTTGGGACAATAAGAGTCTGATGTAGAAAAGAATTTTTTAAAAAAAGAAGAAGAAGGATGTTTAGGAGGGAAAACTAATTTGCCTTGGGTCAAATTCAGCTTTTCATAAGAATACTGATAGTTTCTTCCTTATGTACTAGTGACATCAGGAAGTCTTTGGTGCTTGCAAGCAAATTCCCTAAAGAGTTTTAAATTTTAGTCTAAAATAAATCATAACTGTTAATTTTTTGGCAAGTTTCACCTCAAGTAGGCCTTTGTACAGATTTCTACATTTACATTTCCCTAAACTTGTTATTATGCATGTGTATTTTAAAATACACAGACTTTTTAAGTATAAAGCTGTAAATAGATGATTTTAGCTAAAGGTTCTGCAAGGAACACTTGTTTTCTTGATTTATTTTCACTTGATTTTGGATTATTAAGTTTAAAAGGGTGCATTTTTACTATAAAATATATATGTGGGAAAGAAGATGGAAGCAAATACTTCTTGACTATAACGAGTATAATGTGACTTTCATCTATTGAAATATGTGCAGACCACAAATGAGTTTCCAACTGAATTATTTTAGTACTAAAATTTTCCTTTTTGAATGTCTCTCCCCTTCACACAACTGTTTTTCTCTTGTAATTTTGAAGGTATATGCTTAATCTTCCGATTTCAGCTATATCTGCGTAGTGTAGAAGGCAGTCAGTTCTTAGAACGGCTGATAAACTAGTTGACCTCTGTAATCTACATTTTTAGAGAAATACATTTTAGCTATAGATGTTTCCAAAGGTAGAAAATCTGGGAAGGAAATTAATCTGTAGGTGACAGATGTTTTCATATTAATGCAGATTGGAAATACTCTCTTCCAAACATGTTGCCTTCTGTGGAATTCAAGAGCACTGTTATCTCACTCCCCTAGGTTCTCGGATCCTAAAGCCTGGCACCAAGATGGCCTCTCATCTAAATAAACAGATGCAAGAGTTGCTTTATAGTTAAAGGGTGCAATTTAAATCTGTTGACTTTTACATTTGGTCCTTCCATTTAACTCAGTTAGTTGTATAACTGGTGATAAAAAAAAAAATCAAAGTCCAGTAGAAGGCACAATGAGTTGCTTATATCAGTATAAATGTTGCCAGATGATTTCATCCTATTTGGGCATTTGAAAGCATCTTAGGGTATTGTTTTCCCCTGAAGGACTTTATTATTAATGGGAGCTACCCATGTCCTTTAAAGGAAGCATGGACTTCCTCAATTAGAAGACCTTTCAAGAGAGTTAACCAAGAATTTATTTTCTCAGTTAGGGAAGAGAATGTTTCCTAGGAGAACACTGAATCTTTCATGACTGCCCTTCTTGCAAACACAATGTGTAAAAATTTTAGTTCCTTAAAAATTAAACAGACACTGTGAAATGTAATAGGGCCAAAAAGGAACCTATGTTTAGATTCCTGTTTTCTCACCCTCAAGTATTCATCATAACAATTTATTAGCTCCACATACTAAAAAAAAAAATCATATTCTTCAGAAAAAAACAAAACAAAAAAACAATGTTAGGTATTTCCAAAATATTCAATTTCAGTAGTATCCAATCTAGATATGATGGAAGTTACAGGAATACCTTCTGTATACCATTTACTATGTGATTATGAATAATTTTCTTTGCCTTCTGCTGCTCTGTTATTTGAGAGCCATATTACCTACTTTACAGAGTTGTAAAGATTAGAGAAAAATTACCTAGAATATCAGCATATAATAGGTATTTAAATGGATAATTTGTAACAGTCCATCAACTGCCAAAATATTTATTTCTGTTTAACCAATTTAAGTGAACTCAAAAAGTGTAAATTCAGCTTTGTTGCTGTTTGGACATAGAATGTTAATCTTTTGGGGCCTCAGTTTTTTTTATATATATAAAACATTACTTCAACAGATGTGAATTACACTTCACTCACTTCATCCATAGCACTACTGTAGGATTATTCATCACAAAAATATATTTCCTTAATTATATTCCATTCAAACATAAAACTGCCATCTTTTATAATGTTACATATTGCATGCAATAATGAAATGACTTTAATAACTTCCTTTAGATTGAAATACCTGATTATATAATCATTATATATGTTCACTTCTGTTATTTAATACTAGAGGGCCAGTGCACAAAAATTTTTGCACTCCATGGGGTCCTTCAGCCCAGCCTGCACCATCTTGCAGTCTGGGGTCCTTCGGGGGATGTCCACCTGCTGGCTTAACCTGCTCCCCAGGAAATCAGACCTAAGTTGGCAGTTAGACATCCCTCTGGCAGCCCCAGAGCTTTAGAGGATGTCTGACTAATAGCTTAGGCCTGCTCCTCTCACTGGTCATCCTTAGTGCTGCCACAGAGGTGGGAGCATTGTGCTGGCCAGTCATGAGCCTGCTTCTGGTTGAGCGGTGCTCCCCCTGTGGAAGCGCACTGACCACCAGGGGGAAGCTCTGGCATTGAGCATCTGCCTCCTTGTGGTCAGTGAACATCATAGCGACTGGTCTTTCCAGGTACTTCCACTGTTAGGGTCTATTTGCATATTCCCCTTTTACTATATAGGATGCTTTCATGTTGACTAATTCTGGAAATTTTGTTAAGTAAATAGAAAAACCAAAATGCTTATGTTTATTATTCAACTAGAAGTTTATCACAGATAAATAATTCAACAGAGAAATCTGATCTCTCCAGAGGAGAAAGTTTGTCTAGTATAATGATAATTAGAGGTTATTACATTGAAATATATTTTTCAGTGATATAAAGAAGACATTTTTCCTAAAGTAAAAATGGACTCACTTGATAACCTCACATAACACAAATTGTTTGCTGTTATTGTTAGAAACAATAAAGAATTAAATGAGATATTTTTCTGAAACGTGTAAAGTGAAAAGCTAACAGCAGCCTAATTAAAATAATTTTCTGTACTTTCTTTAGTAAGACTCTTGTATCCCTAAACATAATGCCATTCTGTCTTTATGCTTTACTCAAATCAGTAAAATGAAATGGTTCAATTCCTCCATGGGGCTCCTTAAAATATACAAAAATAATTTCATTCATTCTCTCCTAACACAGATATCTTTCTTAACATTGTCTTTAATTGGCAACATTGCCTGTGGGTGATGAGAAGCTTCTATCTTTACCTTACTTTTCATTATTGGTTCTTTCTTTTGTTTCAAGGGTGATATTTTGCCTCATTTCTTGGGAAAAGGTGTATGAAACTATTTCAAAAAATTTCAATTGTTTTGGAAGTCATCTATAATTCATTGTAACTGGACCACCCACACCCTCACACACAGACTCACCCACAATCTAAATTTATACCATAACTGGTCACTGCGCATGTGAACCACTCAAATATTAGTGCATTGGATCAATTAGTTTATAAACACTTCTATTTAATAAGTTAATCAACCAAACCAAATCAATAAGTGATTAAGATCCCAGAATTTGAAAACTGAAATATGTCTTAAAAATCTTCTAGATCCAACTCAAATTTCATGTTTCTCTCTCCTACAAGAAAGAGGGTTGACTTTCTTCTTTTTTTAAAATATATTTTATTGATTTTTTTTAACAGAGAGAAAGGGAGAGGGAATAGTTAGAAACATGGATGAGAGAAAAACATTGATCAGCTGCCTCCTGCATACCCCCTACTGGAGATGTTTCTGCAACCAAGGTACATGCCCTTGACCAGAATCAAACTCGGGACCCTTCTGCCTGTAGGCCGATGCTCTATCTATTGAGCCAAACCATTTTCAGTGGGTTGACTTTCCTATTGTATATGTATGATATGCAAAATCCTATACTTGGCATGTGGGAAATGGAGAACTAGATGATACACTCACCACTTTCATGAAGCAAGTACAATAAAGCAAAGTTATATTTTGAAAAAGTACTTAATGATTATTCAGAATGAAACTAAAAGACATGTCAGTAGCTAATCCTATATAATGAAAGCATAGTATGAAAATTGTCCCCTCAATGGGGAGTTGTTTAGGGGTTCAACCAGGCCCTGGCCAGCAACTGGCAGCCACTAGGGACCCTACCAGTGCATGAATTTCATGCACTGGGCTTCTAGTCACATAAAATGATTCAAAGCAATTGCCTCGTTGGTTTAAATCACTTGGAGATAGGCTGGGTTTGCTCTTGATATTATGGCTTTTTGTAAATGTTTTCTCTCTGTATATTTCAGCTGGTAATGTGAAAGAATCAGAAACAATTTACTGAGAGTCCCATTTTGACAAGATAAGACCTATGCCAAGTGCTTTTTAAATCTTGTGCATAAATCTCAATGGCTCTTGAATCCCTTTGCCTTAGTCAAAATGGAAGGGTGAGTTTTTCTTAGCACAGGTATTGGTAATCTCAGTCCAATATCTCTCCACCTGGGTGATTCTAAGGATGTCACAAAATAATGAGCACAGTAAACAATTAGCATCATCCAAGAAACAACACTCAAAGAGTCTGTGGCATCTGTTTGGCCCTAGCCCTAAAGCTAATAAGAGCCAGGACTCTCCAAGGTACCTTCCTTTTCAGCTTCAAGTCTAATTACACTCCCGGCATTTCAAACCAGTGAGGTACTTATGGCTAGAGAGAACATTCACATTATTTTATAGTAGAACAAATTAAGAAACCCGCATAAGTTGGCAGAATGCCAGATTGCAATTCTCCCAGAAGACCTGACTCATATAGCTATGGTCCTTGCAGGAAATCTACCTGTTTAGATTTTTTTTAAAATATTTTTTCTTTTTACAAGGACAATTATAACATTAGCTCTTTTGAAAACTTATGTATTAAAGCACAACATTGTTTTTAAACAATGCAACTGTAAGAAAGAAGATCTGGAGAAATAAAAAACACATGGAGTTTACAAATAATAGCCAAAATATGCAATAAAATATTCAATTTTCCTAGAAAATGGTCCACAAGCCATTAATCACACTGAACATGATTTTATAATATACACAGAAATACTAGAGAGTATAGAAGTATTAAATATTGTAGGGAATTCTTTAACACATTAAGATTATTATGATTTGTCCAACTGTCTGGTAACATATTGTATATTTTTCTTGAAACCTTTATCTGTTTTAGGTTCACTTGGATATTTTTCATAACCAGACAAATGGGTTTTTACAACAGCATGGACATTTATATGTTTTTCACAGAAATATGTTTATGTTATAAAGTGGGTAAAATAGACTCATGCTTTTAATAAGCAGGCAGGCAGAAGAGTTAGTTTAAAAAATTTAGACTTAAAATACTAATTAAAATCTTGAGATGAAGTTTCTATATAAAAAGACGACAGCATTTTCACTTATGCATGTCTGGGGAAAGACTATCAATCATTAACAGTACTTATGACAAACTTGAAGTCTAAAGTTTGCAAGCTTTCAAAGGAGTTGCTAATATTACATAGAGGAACAAAAGGTTTTTGAATTTGTAACAAAAGGGTTTAGACTAGTCCAGAGAAGTTTCTTGAAGTCAAAACCTGCTAAATATGTTCTAACCTTGAGAATTATGTTTACTAGATATACCTTAGTAAGAACAGTGAATGAAAATCTTATATCTACTTTGGCAATAATAATTTAAGAACAGTAAGACCTAAAGCTTATATTTCATTTTTCTTCCAAAATATTAACCTATGGCTACTAGTGCTATATTATGTGTCTTTGTGGCCTCTGATTATACAACAATGGTCTGTGTAGAGTATTTAGTCAAGGATTATGGAACAAATGAAGGAAAGAAGGGACAGATGGAAGCAGGACAGAGAAATTAGTTCTTAGTTTATCACATCTAATGAGGTAAGTTATTTGTTTTAGGTGACAGACTCAGACTCACTTTTTAATATCAGTCAGGTTCTGAAATGGTCATCTGGATGGTAAGAGGCATTCTAAAGCTTCTTGTGACTCACCCTTTCCCCAACTTGCCTTAAATAGAAAGATAGAGCACTACGTGAGAGACATGTTATATGTATTGTATTTTTATATGTATTATAATAGTTTTCAGAAATAGAGACCAGAGAGAAGTGAGGATAGGAGCAGAAAGGAAAGGTTGTGTCTCTTACTGTTATCACTTAGTTATTTCATACTGACCAGTGCAAAGCACAAAATTCCACTTTGGGTGCAAAATATTGACCTATTTATTTACAAACATAACTAGTTTTAAAAATTCAAGTCTGTTTTATTTATTTATCTTTCTTTTCCTCCTTAACTTCCATCCCATTTATGAGGTCAGGAACAAATATCTAGTCCTTTGTATCAGAAAATTTTCTATTACCTCCACAATTCTTGCTCTCAAATATTCACCTTTGTTACCTAAGGATATGACAGTTGGAAACTAACTTTCTTTATGTGAAATTCCTAGTTTAATTGCTCCCCTCTGGCCTACCCCCCCTTCAGAGTCCCATTCACTTATCTTTTGTTTTTTAACTTTTTATTATATTTTATTTTTATTGTTGACATTATTACAGATGTCCCTATTCCCTCCATTGCCCACTTCCACCCAGACCCCACCTTCTCTTCCCTCTGGCCTTCACCACTTTGTTGTCTATGTTGCTGCAATTTTGCTGGTGGGCAGTACCAGAGAATGTCAAGGTAGCTTCAACTTTTGAAAGGCCACACATTTATACTCCTTAAGAATGACAAGCACATATATAAAAGCATGACAGCCCCAAATTTATTCATTTTGCCACTGGCCCAGAGTAGAGGTTAGCCTAAGTATTTTACTATTTTGATCTATTGCTGAATAGGGAAAACAACAACTTATTTGGAATAGGGGATGTCAGAACATAAAATCTATTGGTATTTTCTTTAGTGCTACCATAGTTCAAAACAAAAACATTCTTAATAGTTCAAGGGAATATTTGTGGCATCTTTCTAGAATTAGTAACAATGCTAGTATTTTCTATGTACTGAGCAGTTACCATGTAACAAGTACTACACTCCATTATTTGAATGCAAGGTACCACTTTCCCTTAAAACAACACTGATATGTATGAATTAACTCTACCCAGTATATAGATAAGAAAAACACACACACAAAAAAAAACAAAAAACAAAAAACACGAGTTCAATCAAGATAACTAATTATTGAGATACTGATTGATATTCAACCAGAACTAGAGAATTCTGGTTACTAACTTAATTTACATATTGAAGGCAAAGGTCTTTTAATAAAACCTAAAATCATTTGCTGAGTTTTACTTTTTTTAAAGAACCTACACAAGGAAAAAAAGGTCATACACAATTTACTAATATATATATAATATGCTAAGTGTCACCTTGGGAGTTTGACTAGGAGAACGGGAGTTTGATTGCTCACTATAACATGCACTGACCACCATGGGGCAGCATGGAGCATGTTAGGCGAGCAGCTGCAGAGCTGAGAGAGCCTGGAAAGGAGGAGGTGGGAAGGCGGCAGGGGACGGGGGGAGGCAGGGAATCTTGTGGTGGAAACACGTAGATAGCATAGATAGCGAGGAAAGGAGGAGGTGGGGGAGTGGGGAACCTGATTGGCCCTGATTGCTGGCCAGGCCTAGGGATTCTACTCGTGCATGAATTCCATGCACTGAGCCCCTAGTCTATATAAGAAAAGCCTCAGTGACCGTTACAATGGAACGACCAGAATGATTGCTCACTATGATGCACAATGACCACCAGTAGGAAGATACTCAACACAGGGGGAGCACTGCTCAGCCAGAAGCTGGGTTCATGACTGGCAAGAGCAGCTGCAGTTGCAGGAGCCTCTCCCTCTCTGCAGCAGTACTAAGGAGCAGCAAGCAGGAGGGTGGTAAGGAGGAGGGGTCCTGAACTGAAAGAGGGATGTCCTACTGCAGGCTTAGGCCCACTCCCCAAGGGTCTAAGCCAGCAGTCAGACATCCCATGAAAGATATCAGACTGTGAGAGGGCTCAGGCCAGGCTGAGGGACCCTTCCCCCTCCAACTAGTGCATGAATGTCATGCACTAGGCCTCTAGTATATAATAAATGTTTCTAAATTATTTCTAGGTACTTATATGATGTGATTCTGGAATTAACTGTCATTATAGACTCAGTAGAACATTTTGTAAATGGTTGGATCAAAGAGACTTGAGTAATATGTAAATTAGGTTTTACTTTGGGTTCTAATGTATTTCCTACTTATATGCCTCAATTAGACCAAGGTTTGGTCATTATTGTCATCATCACTATCAACTAACCTTAATGAATACTTATTATTTAATAGATATAATCCTTCCCTTTTTATATATTATCTCATTTATTCTCACAATAACCTTTTTCAGTAGATTTTAATATTCATTGAGATATGACCCATATAGCACAAAAGTTACCCTGTTTTATGTACACTTTCATTGTTTTTAGTATATTCACAAAAATATACACCATCAACATATTTTCATCAACCCCATAGAAATGACATAACTATTAGGATTTATTCTCCATTTTCCCTTCCATCTAATCCCTAATTTATTTTCTATTTTTATGGATTTCCTACTTTAAACTATATATATAGTCTTTGGTGTCTGACTTATTTCATTTAGTATAATGTTCTAAGATTCAACCATAATGTAGCATAAGAGTACAATGGTACCTCGAGATACGAGTGTCCTAACATATGAGATTTTTGAGATACAAGCCATCGAACGAGCAATTTTTGCTTTGAAATACGAGCAACATTTGAGATAGGAGTAATCGCGTGGATTGGCCAGCTGCACATGACCCACCAGTTTACCTCAACTCGAGCGTCTCATAGTTTCCCATGCCTCAAGGTTACGGAAAGAATTAAACTCGTATCTCGAGGTACCACTGTACATTATTCTTTTTGTGGCCAAATAATATTCCATTCTGTGAACATAACACATTTGTTTATCTATTTATAAATTAATGGACATGTTTTTGTTTTCTTTTTCCTCTTTGTGGTTATTATCAATAAGGCTGCTAAGGAGGGAGAACCAAAATGGCAGCAAAGGTAAACACCTGTACTTGCTGCCTCTCACAATGACATCAAAATTACAACTAAAATACAGAACAACTATCATACAGAACCATGGGAAAACGGGCTGAGTGGAATTACTACAACCAGAGAGGTAAAGAAAGTGCATTGAGACTGGTAGGAGGTATGGAGGTGTGGAACAGGCTGGCACCCGGGTACACTGCTTTCTTAATCAGTAGGGAAATACAAGCTCCCACTTACTTTGAGCTCCAGTGTTGGGCAAGGTTAAGGGGGACCGAGACACATACAGGGAGAAGCTGGACTGTCTGGCATACGTGCAGGAATGTGAGGGCGACTTTCTCCCAGATGGAGGTGCTCTCAGCAGTTACATTTCCTAACCTGGGACCTCTCTGGTGCAGGGCTGACTGGAAGCCATAGCTGTTTACTCCACCCTGGTGATTCCCTGAGACCCCACCCCACCCAATTTACAACCCCACCCAAACTGTGTGCACCAGCTTTTGCATATGAATGGTCTGTCTTTTCTCTGCCTAAAAAATGTCCAAAAGGCAGAAGCAGGGTCAGAGAGCCCCAAAGCTATTAAAAGAAGGCCCAAGGATGACAGCAGCAGCCTGCCTTGCTTCACAGCTAGGCCTCATCTGAGCACTTCCAAACCCGATACAAAGAGTAGGAATCTGCAGATCTCTCTGTAGTTCCTGCTTGGTATCCCTAGGCAGTGTCTGACTTGGCACCTCCTTGGAGATCCAAGAGTCAGTGTACGCAGTGATCAGTGTGAGTCCATACCAGATTACAATTCTTCACATCCATAAGTGACACATTCAAAAGGCAGACCCTGTGAGTACCAAAATCCCATTGAAGCAAGTCCTTCCCCATAAGGGGCCTCCTGCACAGCAGCTCTTCATTGTAGACACAGTTAGTCCTCACAGCCAATTGCAATAAAGGCTTAACTACAATAAGACTGTGCACACCACCACAAAAGGGTGCACCAAGAGTGTCCACTTCAGCTGATTTGGGGAGGCTGAGCCACTGGACCCTATAGGACACCTAACATACAATGCCACTCCATCAACTCAAGAAGACTTGGAAGCTACCCAATACATAGAAACAAACACAGAAAAGTAGCCAAAATGTGGAGACAAAGAAATATGTTGCAAATGAAAGAAATCAAAATACTGGATATAGAATTCAAACCCGCCATTATAAGTTTACTCAAGAATCTTCTAGAAACCTCCAAGGAACTTAGTGAGACCTTTTAGTGAGAATGCCAAAAAAAATGGAAAAAGAACAGTCAGAAATTAAGCATATGTTGATTGAAATAAAGAATAATATACAGAGACTTAACAGCAGACTTAGAAGATCCTAAGAATCAAGTCAAATATTTGAAATATGAAGAAGCAAAAAACACCGAAAAAGCAAACAGAAAAATGTATCCAAAAATAAGAAGATAGCGTAAGAAGACTCTGGGACAACTTCAAGCATACCAACATCTGAATTATGGGGGTGTCAAAAAAAGAGAGAGAGCAAGATATTGAAAAACTATTTGAAGAAATAATAACAGAAAACTTCCCCTAGCTGGTGAAAGAAATAGACTTACAAGTCCAGAAAGCACAGAGATCTCCAAACAAGAGTCACTCAAAGAGTACCACAGCAAGACACATCATAATTAAAATAACAAGTGCAAAAGACAAAGAGAGAATATTAAAAGCAGCAAGAGGAAAACAGTTGCCTATAAGGTAGTACCCATACAACTGTCAGCTGATTTCTCAACAGAAACTATGCAGGCCAGAAGGGAGTGGCAAGAAATATTCAAAGTGATGAATAGCAAGAACCTACAACCAAAATTACTCTACTCAGCAAAGCTATCATTTAGAATTGAAGGTTCAGATAAAGAGCTTTACCAACAAGTAAAAGCTAAAGGAGTTCATCACTACAAATGAAATGCTGAAGGATATTCTTTAAAAAGAAGAAAAAGGTAAAGGTAAAAAAATTATGAACAACAAAGTGGCAACAAATACATATCTATGAACAAGTGAATCTAAAAATCAAATGATTAAAACATCTGATGAACAGAATAAACTGGTGAATGTAATAAAAAGGGAGTGGACTGACAATTCTCAGAGAAAAGTGAGAGTTGGGTGCAGAAAGAGATTGGATGAATGAGGACAGTATGGGGACAAGAGCCTGTGGTGAAGTGCGAACTGCGTGGAGGGGAGCTCTTAGGGGAAAAAAGAGGAACATCTGTAATAATCTTTTATTTGGATACTAGAGGCCCAGGGCATGAAATTTGTGCATTAGAGTGTGTCCCTCAACCCAGCCTGCACCTTCTCTCATCTGGGAACACTTGAGGGATGTCCAATTGCCCATATAGGCTTGATCCCAGTAGGATGGGGCCTAAACATGCAGTCAGGACATCCCTCTCATAATCCAGGACTGCTGGCTCCCAACTGCTCACTTGCCTGCCTTCCTGATTGTCCCTAACCGCTTCTGCCTGCCAGCCTGATCACCCCCTATTCACTCCCCTGCCAGCCTGATTGATGCCTAACTGATCCCCTGCCAGTCTTTTCCCCCCAACTGCCCTCCCTTGCAGGCCTGGTCCCTCCCAACTGCCCTCCCCTCCTGGCCATCTTGTGGTGGCCATCTTGTGTCCACATGGGGGCAGGATCTTTGACCACATAGGGGCAGCCATCTTGTGTGTTGGAGTGATGATCAATTTGCATATTACTCATTTATTAGGTAGTATAGAGGCCTGGTGCATGGGTGGGGGATAGCTGGTTTTCCCTGAAGAATGTCCTGAGTCAAGGCTGGGCTTCTCTTACGACATGGGGTGGCCTGGGTGAGGGGCCTGTGGTGGCTTGCAGGTCAGCCATGTCCCCAGGCAACCCAAGCAGAGGCCCTGGTATCTGGGATTTACTTATTTTCTATAATTGAAACTTTGTGGCTTCGAGGGGAGGCCAAGGCAGGTCAGGGCAACTCAAGCCTCCTGCTCTCTCCAGCTCCATGGCTGCCACCATTTTTGTTGGGATTTATTTATCTTCTATAATTGAGACTTGGTAACCTTGAGTGGAGGCCTGAGGTGGCCAGGTGTTCAGAAAGCTTGGCTTCCTTCATTGCCAGGGAAACCCAAGCCTCCTGCTCTCTCTGTGGCCACAGCCATCTTGGTTGGGTTAACTTGCATACTTGCTTCTGCTTGGCTTGTGAGCATAACTTGTGGGTGTAGCAGCATGATGGTTAATTTGCATATAACTCTTTCATTAGATAGGCTATATTAGAGGCCCAGTGTATCAATTTATGTATGGGTGGGGTCCAACCAGCCTGGCCAAGAGGAGGGGACATGGGTGGTTGGTCAGCCTGCCTGTTGGTTTGAACACCTGGCCAAGGGGACAATTTTTATATTAGTGTTTTATTATATAGGATATCTTTTTGTTATTATATACATATATATATATATAATATTTCATTGTATATTTATCTAATAGTTTAGATCAATATTGCATTTTTAAGAAATAGATAAAATATGATTATTCAGGAACCCAGGAGGAAACCATTTCTGATTTAGAAATTTAAGTAACAGTTTTAACTCCTTTAGAAAGTTAATAAAGGTTTTTGGCTTAGGTATGGATTTTTCTTTTTTTCTTTTGAGGAACTGATGCATTTAAGTCCTGAAATGTCACAGTTACTATTGTGCCATGTCTATTAATAGAAGAAGACTCATTAACTAGGAATTATCAAGAGTCTGTAAATAGTACATAATTTATCTTCTGAAATTTGGCTAAAGGCACTCAATGACATTTTGAAGTCAGTCTTATTGGTGTTTATATTATCAATCATTGGGGAAGTTATCATGTTCTTTCTCAGTGCTATGGCTGTGTCATTTTATTCTCTCTCTCTATATATATATCCTCACCCAAGGTTATATTCTTATTGATTTTAGACAGAGAGGGAGGGAAGGAGAGAGAGAAAGATAAAAACATTATTGTGAGAGAGAAATGTCAATCAGTTGCTTCCCACAAGTGCTCTGACTGGAGATCAAACACACAACCTGGGTATGTGCCCTCACCAGAATCAAACCTGACACCCTCCAGTATACAGACTATGTTCCAGCTAACTAAGCCACACTGGCCAGGGTTATTTTCTCCTTTTAGTACATTTTATTCTCTTTATCTAAGAAGGATTTATCTGAGAAAATGCTTAAAGACATAAAAATTAATAGGTTTTTAAAAATGAAAAATGCTATACAGTTTATATGCATGTTTCATATAATATTTTAGAAGTTTAAAACAAAGATTGAAATAATTAAGATCCAAAGGTTCTGCTTGGGTGAAAGAGAGCAATTTTGTACATATATGCCTAGAACTACAATAGGAAAGATGTCTGCAAAAGCAAAATTCTATGATGAATATGTCCATTTTTAAAACTTTTTTCAGGAAACTGAAAAATTAAACTCTTGCCTCCTGCACTGATAAGCAGTTGAATCAAGGTTTGTGCCTGTTTTCTGAACTTCCTGCATAGATATATGAATTCTGAAATAAGCCTTAGACTGAGACCCTGGGCAAGGGGAAAATTCAGTGTTGTGTCAGTACTGATCTCTGAGTTTCAGGTTATGGAGGATGATCCAAGAGAGAAAGAATAGGAAGACAGTGATAACAAGGCTATCTATGGGCCTTGGTCTGAAAATAAGGTCAACAAATACTGGACAAAGATTCTTGGATACTAGACCTAGAAAAGAAAATTAGGAAAATAAGTAAGGAATTATAGCCAGAGATTCTCTAAGATTCCAATAGAAAGGAAGAAATACTGAGGAAGAAACTGTTAAGAGCACCAATTCACTAAAACCTCCAACTTCAGAAACTGGTTAAAATTTTACACTGGTTAAAATTTTACACAATTGCATTTGCAGTTTTATAGTTTCTGCCTATAGCTTTATTTACCCAAATTAAAACCAATATTTATATTCTAATTAGTTGTGATTTAATTTAATGTAAAAATAGTTATTATTAATGATGGGATTTCTTTAAAGCAAGGTCATGTTATTAATAATTAGAGCTACTCCATTCTGATCAGAAATAATTTTATTCCTTTCCATAGCAGATTTGTCTGAAATTTTCCAGATTGTTCCCATTTAGTTTTCTCTGGAGCTCATTCACATGTACTATTGTTTTCTTCCACCAAGTGTCCAAATGACAGTACTACTAGCCAAAGATCCTCTCTCACTCGTGCTGATTGTTCTCTGGCCTTGTAGCTCTCTATATGTCCTTACAATAGGATAGCTATTGGAATACTTGAGGTCTCCCCAAAAAGCTACAGAGAAAATGAGGGTAGTGAAGGAAATATTTGCGTTCTATACAACCAAAAAAACAAAAACAAAACAAAACAAAACAAAAAACCTCACTGTTGTACTGTCTACTCAAATAGTTTTCCATTTTGCTACTTCTGACCAAATAATACAGTATGTTATTTAGTGTGCATTCCTGCTTAAGGAAAGTCCTAAGTAGTTTCTTTGACCTGATATATGAGGATTTCCTCACATGATAAATGCCAGGGGCTTAAGAGCTCTTATATTAGATGTTACAATAGAGTTAGATCACATTTAATCACATAACTTATGAACCAGAGGTTTAAAAGTATAATAACCTATGCTTTCCCCTATTAGTTTCTATTTAGTGTTTACACAATATATTCTTTATCCAAGTCATGCAAATAAGCGCATTACTCATTGCTATGAATTAAAATTATTTATTGCATTCACTTTATTATGTTGAATTGTCCAATTATTTTTGAGACTATTTAACAATGTAAAAATCCCTAAGCATATTTATTTAGTTTTTGGAAACAGAAATAGTTCATTTTCATTTAATAATATTCAAATCATCTTAATTGCCTTCACTGATACATGTAATGTTTTGAATCTTAATAATTAGAGTTATTTAACTTGCAGGGTAGCCAACTATGTACTGGAAAATGAGGGCAGGGCTCCAATTAATATGAGAAAAGAATGTTTGCATGTTTTAATAACTTTTAAGAGAAAACATAAGATTTAAGCTGTAACCACAATTATAGAAGCTAAAGATAGACAGCACATTTATCTGCTTAACTTATCTCTCAATATGTACAGAATTATTGTGCACATATTGAGCTGTTTCATTTAATTAATATTAATTTGAACTTGCAAAGATACATTGAAGTGAGGAGACTGAAACAGAGAAACAAGATCTCTTACTAGGCTCTAATTGTATGTAGGTATAAAATAGAGTATAGTACAAGAAAATATATAATCACCCTTATCTTCATCATCATCACCACTATGGCTAAGCATAATTAATATGTTTAAAGTATATCTTAATTACTGTTCATATAGTGTATAAACAAATTATTTCAAGACAGATCTATCTGACCATAGCACTCATGTTTTCTACACTAAAATCATCTGATAAATATATTAATCTTAGTTTTGTAATCTATATTTGTTGAGGTAGCAGTGAAGCAGCCATATTTTGGTTCGGGAATTTGTCCAAAGCATTTTATCAATACACAACTTAAGTTTGAAAATCATGTTTGAATTTGAGATACAGTAAGAAGAATCTAAGTGATTAAAAAATAAGGAATAAGCTTGGTATTTATTTTCCTAAGAGCCTATCACAACTACTACAACTGCTGTTACTGGTAATAGCAGGTACCATTTATTAACTATTTTTGACATATTGATACTGTTATTACTTTCTGATACATTTCTTATTTAGTGTGCATCTTCCTTCCCTAAAATTTAAGCTCCATGAGAGTAGCCCCCTAGGCTGTCTTGCATGCTGCCAAACCCCAGCTCCTATACTGTATATGGTACAAACCATTGCTGTAAACAATATTTTTTAATGAACAATCAATTCCATTGACTTACAGTGCAGGCAGTTGGCTTACAGAAGATGAAACAAGATCAAGATGGGACCCTGTGGTTAGAGTTGTCTCCTAATCACAAGTCAACCTTGTAGTACTACACAAGTATGTTTTCAAGAACTCTTATCCTATAAATGAGATAAACACTTCTTATATTTGATTTTTAACCATGCTATCACAAAAGTTGGAAAAAATATACAATGAAAATGGTGTTTATCCTATCTAATAAAAGAGTAATATACAAATTGGCCATACCTCCACTACACTCACAAGCCACACCTAGCAGCCAATCAGGAGCAAGTATGCAAATTAACCCAATCAAAATGGCTGTGGCAACAGAGGGAGCAGGAAGCTTGGGTTTCCCCAGCAATGGAGAAAATCAAGCTTTCTGCACACGTTGGCGGGCCCTGGCCTCCTCTCAAGGCTACAAAGTTTCAATTATAGAAGATAAATAAATCCCAATAAAAATGGCTGCGGCCATGGAGCAAGCAGGAGGCTTGGCTCCACTCAAAGCTACAAAGTTTCACTTATAGAAGATAAATAAATCCCAAGGCCTCCACTTGGGTCACTGAGGGGCATGGCCAGCCTGCAAATCACCACAGGTCCCTCACCCAGGCCACCCCACACTCCAAGGGAACCGCCACCCTCATTCGGGACACCCTTCAGGGCAAACCAGCTGGCCCCATCCATGCACCAAGCCTCTATCCTATCTAATAAAAGAATGATATGGAAATAGACTATCACTCCAACACACAAGATGGCTGCCCCATGTGGTCAAAGATGGCTGCTCATATGTGGACACAAGATGGCCACCAAGGATGGCCAGCAGGGGAGGGCACTTGGGAGGGACCAGTACTGCAGGGGAGAGCAGTTGGGGGGGACCAGGCCTGCAGGAGAGGGTAGTTAGGGGCAAACAGGCTGCCAGGGGAGCAGTTAGGCATCAATCAGGCTGGCAGGGGAGTGGTTAGGAGCTGATCAGAGGCAGGCAGAAGCAGTTAGGGGCAATCAGGAACTCAGGCAGGTGAACAGTTGGGAACTAGCAGTCCTGGATTGTGAGAGGGATGTCTGACTGCCCTTTTAGGTCCCATCCTAGGGAAGTTGGACATCCTTTGAGGGTTCTCAGATTGGAGAGGGTGCAGGCTGGACTGAGGGACACCCCCTCCCGTGCACGAATTTTGTGCACCAGGCCTCTAGTTTTTCTATAAAATTCATAAATATGTATATTGTTGATTGCATGGCCAAGGAAATTAAATAAGTAAAGTTATTTTCTCCTATTTCATAGACTTAAAGATTGGAAGAGGTAGGCATAGAAACACACAGAAGTTTAAGGATTCAAAGGTAACAACAAGACTGGATATCATAGCCAAGTGTCCTTTGTCATAGTACTTATTTACTAGATGATAAAATATGACTTCAGTGTGTGATCTGTGTGCCTTTAAATTAATAACTTCTGAAGAGCCCAAAGACATGCATTTATTAAGGACTAATAAAAGGGAATGTATCAGTTTATTCATTTTTATTGCTGCCCTCAACCCCCCAAAAAACCTAGAAATTAACAGTAACTGAAGTAGTTTTCCATAAAGATTACTTCACTTTTTAAAATTTCTTTATTGATTACGGTATTACATATGTGTCCTTATTTCCCCATTACTCCCCATCCCCTCCCTCATGCCTTCACCCCCGCCCCTGTTGTCTATATCTACTGGTTAGATTACTTCTTAAATATATTTTATTTTAATTCACAAAATATTACATATACAACATCATTTCTTCTTATGAAAAACTCAACCTTTAGTTACTATATTTTTAGCAACTGTGTTCTATGTGCTGATTTGCTTGGGTAGAACCTGTCAGTATTTTTCTGCTAGAAATTCAGTGCCATTTAGGATCTACCCACTTTTTCAATTCCTATTTGAAATAAATAAGCACCTTATAATCTGTTACTTCAAAGCTTAAAAATTTCCTTTTTATGTTCTAATGTAATATTTACAAAATCATCACCACAACTGTGATAATTTTTAAAATATTCATTCCTAACTGCTCTACCAGAAATTACACAATTTCTCTATTATTTTAACAAATACATTTTGTTGGTATATATGTAAACTATGGACAGAAGATATTATTGCTTATTCTAAAGTAAACTTCCAAATAGATATTAAATTATAAAAAGTTAGTATTTTTCTGGGTGAGCTTCATTTATAGATTATGTTTTGATGATTTCCTGTGATAATAATTTATTGGCTATGTTAGTTAAACAAAAAAAAGAAACTATTGAGTTGAGGACATACTCAACTGATGAATCATTGAAATGCTATGATTAATCTTCTTTTATTAGCTTTCTATTATTATTTTTTATCTATCTATGAAATTTACTTCTGCTAAGTCTAGGATTTTTACATAAAATAAAAGAGGAAACAATCCATAATATGTAAACTTCCAGTGATCCTAGTTGAAAAATTAGAAAATCAAATTCTCTTCACATTACTATGACTTAAGCCCAAGTTCACCTTTGTACACCCATAGAGGCACTGTTGACTTTTGATACCACTGTGATGATATCTAACCATTTTTATATCTGCTCAAAATTTTAGTATGTTTATTGAATTAGAAATGTTATTTAGCTAAAATGATTTTGCTCTCCAGATAATTAAAGCAGGAATTTTATTTTCAATGCTATTTTTATGCACTTCACTTTATAAAACATTAACCAAAGTTGACAAAAAATTGTTATATGATGATAGCATTTCAACTAAGATATTTAATATGTCAGATATTGTTAGTTTTAGATCAGTCAAAGAGCGCCATTTTGACCTCAATCTTTCATCTAGAGATGTTGTAAAAGTTCCTTGACTAAGATTATATATTTAATCATGTGACAAGAGTGATCATTTATGGATTTTGGTATGTATCCAAATACATTTCTATTGTATGTTTTCTCTCTTATTTTGAGGGATGCTATATATATATACTGTGTGTGTGTGTGTGTGTGTGTGTGTGTGTGTGTGTGTGTGTGTATAATTATTTTCCTTTCCTGAAACCAGGCAGATATGTGATAGGCATACTATTATTTATTACATTTAATGTTAGTGAGCAGAAAGAAAGTTCTGGCCTTATTATTTGTATCAGTCATATTTGTTCATTTAATAACAATTGATTTATTACTTTGCTTCCCTATTTATACAATACAAGAGCTTATTATGATGAGTCCATGTCATCGTTCTGCTTTGTATTATATTAAAATCTTTTAGTCTATCTTTTATCTACCCAAAATGAAATTCAGTATGAAGCAGTGCCTCAGGGAACAAAAGCAACTGTGATGCCATCACTGAGGACAGCAACTGTATTTATCAGCATTACATGAAAATGAAAAGAGGGGGCTTAGGCATGTTTATTAATAATGTGATTTCAAGTAGATACTACTTACTAAAATTAACTTATAATACTGATGAAGAAAGTACATTACAAATTATAAAATAGCATGATTAATAACTTTTATGTGCCTATCTACATAACTGGACAGAAATGCTTGACAATTATGGTACAATTTCCAAAAACTAATTAAGTTTGCCTTATGGTACTATACAACACTATCATTCTTAAATGAAAGAGAATACAATTGCCATGGTACAGACAGAAAGTCTGATAAAGTAATATAACTTAATATAGTAGCAATGTTCCTTAAACTTTTGAACACTGTCATTCAAGATTTATCTCTATGTCTCTTCCAATACAGGATTTGGCAAGACTAACAGTCTCTTCTTAAAAAGAGAATTAATGTCTGTCTGGAAATTGTATAAGCCAATCTCTATACAATTGCCTGTTTCTGCAAGCAAACTCATTAAAGAATGATCATGTTTATTAGTATTCTAATCATTTTATATCTACCTACTCAATATGGTCTCTAGAAAGAGCTCAAAATGTAGATGGTGGTGGCATCTGGCAATTGTACTATCAATACACACATTTGCACAGAAGAACAAGATTATGTGATCCTACCATCAGCAGTGTGGATTTTAGTATGTGCCATACCCATGATTGCAGTTTGCCTGTGAGTCCTGCTACCAATAGAGATAATAGTAATTCAATCCATTCCAAATACAACTTTTGAGTGAATGCTACAGTAGCCACCTTAATTCTCTGCATAATTAGAATGCTTTCAAAGTACTGTGAAATATTTCTCTTTAACCAGGGCATTTTTGTATAGCTAGCTGTTTTTTTTTTTTTTTTTTTTTTCACAATTTATAACTTAAAAATAAAGATATTTGATCCAATATTTTGGTTGAGAGTTTTGAAAAAGTACTTACTGTCAGTTATGATCTTATTCTTTGATTTAGTTTTTAATTCAGTTTTTAATGCTTTCTTATTTGCAGATACAAAATGATTAACTTTTTTCTTAGAAAGCTGTGTTTAGATATAGTTCATTTATTTTAAAATCATATTTTGACAAATCCAAGGTATTTTATATTTTTAGAAACATGCCTTTACTTACATTTACTTATCATTCATACCAAGGGAATTCATTATGTAGTTGACATTTTCTCTTACATAGAATCTAATTCTAGGACAATGTAAATATGATCAATAAGAATAAAAATCATGACGATTTCTTATTAAGTTAAACAATATGAAATTCATTGGTTATTAATGAGTCCTTTACTGTCTTGATAGAGTCAATTAAGTAAAATGTATCTCTGAATTTAACAATAGTTCGAGATAGCCTCTCTAATATATGAAAAATTAGAAAGCTATCAAAAAAGAGAATATGTTTAAAACAAGATACGCTGATCACTACTTTCCAAAGAAATGAAGCCACAGATGATAAGCAACTTAACACATTATGCTCATGGGTAAAGAGAACAGGAACATTACTATACACATATAATTTACAAAAAAAATGACATTTTGAAGGCTCACTAGAAATATATGAACTATTAACTCTTTCCCTCTGCCAAAATAAAAACTAACAAAAAAAATATAGTACAAGGTGAAGTATACACTTGGCATCTTGATAATTTGAATTTCAGAAAGTGTTTCTAGAGCTAGTTTTTATCTCTTAGCTATACCTAACTCTTACCTAGACATAAGAAGCAATTAGTAAAGGAAGTCATCAGGAAGTCACTTGCAATTCAGAAGACTCTCCCTTTATTTTCTTGCTTTCATTGTTACTGCCATCAGCCCCCTGGTTAACTCTGGTTAACTCCAGGAAAATTGTTAGAGATCAGTCATTTTGTCTTGGTTATTAATGCTCTTACTCTCTACCTGCACTTAATTTTATGTGAAAAAGTTTAAACTAAAAGGGATGACCAATATTTATTGTTTCTAATTTAATGGAGATGAAAAATGTGGCTCAAAGAGAGCACTTTCATGAAGATTTAAAAGTAATGTGTAGGTCAGTGGTCGGCAAACTGCAGGTCCCTAAACCACATGAGGCTCTTTGGCTCCTTTATTGTGGCTCTTCCACAAAATATCACGTGCAGACACACACATACATTGCAATTGAAACTTCATGGCCCATGTGCAGAAGTCAGTTTTCGGCTCTCAAAAGAAATTTCAAACATTATACTGTTGATATTTGTTTCTGAGTTTGCTGACCCTGGTCTAGGTCTAATCTCTGTATTAATTACTATATCTCCATAGTAGTTTGTATTTATTGGCTCTAATTTGTGGTAATATGATTGGCCAAAACTTTGAATTACTCATTGTTACAAATATCAATTAAATGATTTGGAATAGAAGCAAAATTATCTGAGGAAGAGTCTGAAAAAAAGACCCCGATTAAGTCCATATGAAATAGTCATTGGGTCTCTTATATACAGCATACCTTATAATCTTTTGTAGCACAGTTTTCATTCTAATTTAATGCAAACATTTCAAAAAGTATAACCACAATTATCAGTCTCAATTATGAAAAGGTTTAATTTTCATAATTAAGAGAAGAGCAGACAGGTAAAAGAACTAACATGAAATGAGCACTTCATGTTTGACAAGAACCTAGCCAGATACTTAAGTGTCTTAAAGGTATCAGAACTCATATAACATCCTCAGAGATAGGCAATGAGCATCAAAAGGTTGAAGAAAAGAGGCTGCTAGAGTTCCTCCAATTAGGAAGAAGCAGAATCAGATTTTAAATTTATATCTACTTGACTCCTTGCTACCCTATAGTTAACAAAATTATTCAACTAATATGAGTATCAATGCCCATAACTGTGAATTGAGACAGCTGATTTATAAAACTTCTATGTATAAATTCTATTATCTTAAGTCCATCTAATCAATGCCGCATTATTAATCACTGAGAACAGCATATATTACTTTTCTCCATCCAAACTAACTCATGTGTTTTATTGTTGCTGTGTGATATTGATACCAGTGTAGACACTAAGTAATTTTTAGCTTATTTCCATTTCCTTTCTTTTTTCAAATCTAAGAAAATAAGCCAACTAACCTTCCCTCGTTTATTATATACATACACATTTTTAAATAGTGCAAAGTTTAACACTGTTGACAAAGGACAACTCATTTGGTAGCACTCAGGTTTTTAAACTTAGAACTCCCAGTAATGTTATTTGAAGTTTAAAGACTCTTGCTGCTGAGATACTTGGAGAATTTCCTTTGGATTGCTTGTGATGTGTTCAAAACAATTAAGTCTATACTATAGTGCCCTGAGGACATAATCCTAAAGATAAAAGATGCAATGACTAATTTATAGAGAGTGGGCTTTAGAGAAGGCATTGCTTCATGCTGTCATGAATAGCGCACATGGGCAGAAGCCCATTTGAAATAGCTGATGTTTTTTCTTTCATAAAGTATTCGACAAATCAGGCAAAGTAGAACTGGAAATAAAAGTGTGAAGAAACTGGGAATAGTTGTAAAAATATAATTTTATATTTATTCAAAGATATATTTGGGAATAAAACAGCCTTTTTTAATGTTCTGATGTTTGTTGAACATGATTGCTTTGTCATTGCTTGGTTGATCTCACCAAATCACTTCTAAATTATATATAAAATTTTTCTTCTATCTTGTTCTTTTTGTTCTGAGCTAGGACAAGATGATAACAGTGGCTGACATTAGTGAGTTAATTTTATAACCAAAACTGACATCCCATTCAAGTATCCACAATGTAAGATAGTAATAAATTGTCAGTTTTAACTGGAAAGTGGTTTTTATGTGATTTTAGAAGTCTTCTGAATATTTATTTTGTCCCACTTTACACAAATCTGTATAAGATTTATCTTGTTAGTTCAAAATGTATGTCTCTCTTGGGCAGATTTAAAAATAAATTAGACTTCACAAACATTATAAACACTGAATCAATATGTTAATATTGAAGAGGTGTTTGAAAGATATATTAACACAAAAAGAAAGCACGTTACATCAACATTATTAAATATATTTAATCAAAGTCATTTATTGTAGGTATGCATAGACTATAAATAGTGGAGGATTTACTTAAGTTCATTATAGATTCGGCAGAGTTTATCATATGATTAGATGCTTATAGAAAAAAATAAAACACATTAAAACTAAAATTGACAGATGGAGTAGGATAGCACATCTTGGTTTTTCTTCATCACTGATTTTTAAAAGTAACTTCACAAAATCAGACATTATAATTTAGCCAAAGGACTTTCAGTGATGATTCTCACTCATTTAACCAATACTTAACAAATGTTTACTTCAGGCCAGAACCCATGCTAAATACTGATGATAAACTTCAAGTAACACATCATCCTAACCTTTAAGACACTGAGAACCCAGTGGATATATAAGCAAACAAGCAACTACTATTGAAGTGTGAATATTTAAATACTGGAATACTTTAGAAAGGGTTGTAGTCCAAACCAGTTTTAAAGGTGAAATTTAAATGAAATACTTGAATGCCTATTAGGTACCAAGAATCCTCAAAGACAGGCCTGATTATCCTCATTTTACAGATGATTAAACTGACCCTGCCTGATTATAACTTGAAATTTTTCGCTGAAGGTACAATGTTAATCATGGTAGAGTGGGAATTGAAGTCTACATAATTTGACTCAAAAATCCATTCTATTTCTGTTTTACAGCTCTGCCTACCATTCTAATCAATTAATAAGTGAAATTACATTCTAAGTTACATTCAGTTTATTTGACAAAATCCTAAGCTTCTGGAGTAAGTTAAGAAACCATGTCTAGGGCTAGCCTAGAGCCCTGGCTTCTAGCCAGAATTTCCTGCACAGTTTTACACACATACACACACACACACACACACACACACACATCCAAGTATTAGCACCACTTTAGCAAGACAAATATCATTTTATTGGTTTCCTTTCATTGAAATCATTCTCCAGATGTAAATATACTAAACATAAACATTTACAGAGAAAATGAAGGCAATATGTTAATCAATGACATTGCTTCAATGTTTTTGATTAAAGTATGTATTTATTGGCAATATACTAATTTTGTCAATTCTTAGGTTTGTACAAAAATAAAGCATTTGGAAATAATTTTGTATTGTACTATTTACTCAAGAGATAGATCACATCCTCTAACGTCCTGGCTGTGCTATTTTCTTATACATAAAACTAGAGGCTCAGTGCATGAAATCTGTGCACAGGAGAGTCCTTAGGCAGATCAGGACCAATCTGTGGGGCCAGTGATGGAAGGCCCATCCACTGACACCTGCTTTGGCTGGCCTGGTGTCTGCAGGCTAGGGGAAGCTCCTATGTTGAGTGTCTGCCCCTTGATGGTCCGTGCACATCATAGCAAATAGGTATTCAACCAGTTGTTCCACTATTTGGTTGATTTACATTTTAGCTTCTATTATATAGGATGAGAATAATGATAACTGTTCATTGGTACTTAGGGAATTTTTTTAAATAATGCACATAAGATAATAAATGCAAAACAGTTTTAATTCTAGACATGAATAAAGCTAAATAATGGACTGTAAGCCCTATTAAGTGTGGGGGCTGTTTTGGGGACATAAATACCTATTGGAATTGAGGGTAAAAAACACAAAATTGATTAGCTAGCTTATCAGAATATTTAATAGCAAATTTGGAGTTAGAATCTTAAGTATAGTCTCTTTCCATTGTATTACCTATTCCAAATAGTTGGAGAGAAAGGAAAAAAGAAGAGAAGAAGAAGAAGAAGAAGAAGAAGAAGAAGAAGAAGAAGAAGAAGAAG